>CAJGYO010000009.1:25752142-26062754 GCA_904845875.1 Miscanthus lutarioriparius | reverse complement strand
CAAATGTGATTTTCTTCTTGATTGCAGGGTTTACAATACGGTAAGAAAAAATTCGGTCCCCAGCGATAAATCTGAGAAATTTCGGAATTTCGGAAGATGTCAGGATTCAAATTTAAATAAATTTAAATTGGAGGTTTTAAACAAATTTGGCATCATTTCACTAGAAAAACTCTATAATCCATCATCCATCATAAATTTATATAACATCGATGAAATAACATAATATATCATTTGGAGTAAGAGCATTTGTGTCTGATGTGTTGGTGATTAGGCGATGACTGCATATACTAGTGTAAATCCAATGTGTGAGTGAGAAAATTAAAATAAATTTGAAGAAATTTAGGGCTTTGATAAGACTAGATGATATGGAGGTCATTTTAGTGTGGTTTGGTGTAATTTTAGAGTGAAGATGAATTTAACGAAAAATTTGACCGATACAAAAAAAAAATTCGGACCTCTAGCGAAAAAGCGATGTTTAAGCGAGGTTATAAACCCTGCTTGATCGTAATATACTTATATAAAAGGCACCCTCCCTCCCAGCTTTTCTCCTCCAGCTTTTTCTCCCAGTTACTATGCTTGCTTAAGAATTCTGCTTTTTCTCCAGATGTGATGAGTTTGAATAATTAATTAACTGGCGTCAGTGAGTTTATTGGCCGCAACAGATCACCCCAATGGGAGACGGACACAGAACAGAGCCCATAGAAACAGAGCATGCTTCGTAGCTGCAACAATATGCCCTATGAGATTTCTCCTTCTCCGTCGAAAAGGTGGACTCGTTCCCTCAAAAAGAAAAAGAAAAGGTAGACTCTAACAAACTGTACAATAAATGCAATGTAGTACAAACTAGGCAAACTATCACAGCTCACAAATGAGACGTCACCAATATTTTGGTGATAGAATCTGAAATCTGAAAAAGAAATATTCCCAAGACTGGAGTTGTAATCGCAAATCTGTATATTTTTTCATGCCCGTGCCCATGAGACAACTGAGTAAGCAACATATGCTTTTGAATCAAGCAAGGGGAGCTGTTGATTTTTTATTAAAAATGAAAAATCTAGACCGGACAATGCAACAGAGGAACAATGAGTCCCAAAGGTCAGTCAACCCAAAAATTTAAAATGTTACGAGTCTATCTTCGTGAGCAGACATCACTAATGAAATGTACAATTCACCGCACTAAGAAGTCCTTGAGAAGAAGTAATTAGCAGGCTATGAAGACCTCCAAGTTAGCAGCATGCGTGCACAAAACATACACCTTTACTGAGCTTAATCAAACAGGATAGACTCCTGAACATCCATGTGACCATACAAAATGTGGAACCAATTCAATTCAATGTACTAAAAACTAAGCAAATGAATTTGCCTTTTGAGAGCCTCAAGTATCGAAACCAATTGCACTCAACAGGAACGTTAACACACCCTGCTAACGTTTACGCATCTTGTTTCTCGAGGACAGTTACTTCAAATTGCCGCCAACAAGTTCCGGTCGCAACAAACAATGTTAGCAAGGTCACCGTTTGTAGGTTTGCGAGGCCCGACTCTGCTAGTGAAACAGGGGATTATTTGTGATGTGAGAGAAACAGGGGAAGCAAGGCAATAGAGAAGAATTGCAGCAAGCGAATTTTTTTCACCTGTTTTCTCTGGGCATCATTCGTTTATCTGAAATTGAGACAGAAAAAGAATAAATTAATCTCATAGAAGAAAAGGACCAGAAGCAATACGGAAGAATTTGAGCAAAAGCAGTACCTTCGTTCTTTATTTCAAGGCTGGGATGATTGGGATGGATGTTACTGGCATGCCACAGCATAGCCTTCCATTCCTTCGCCTCCTCAATGCTAGCGCCTTCATCATCCAACCAAACATGGATCTCCTGGAGCGATGGCAAGAGACCCAGGCCAAAGTCGAGACCAACACCATCGTTGCTGCCGATTTCAATGGGCCCCGTTGGCATTGCTCCTTGCTGGAACACTACAGGACCCACAAATCCACGGAAGTCGCAGTATGTTAGGCATGCAAAGAACCGGCACCAACGACGAATTCCCCAAGGATTCCGAGTTCCTGTGGCCCACAATCAGATCTAGACGGCAGAGGCATGTAAGTTCCCAAGGATGTCGAGATCACGCTGTTGCACCTCCTCTCCTTACGGCAATGGATAGGAGGAGAGGCACCACCAGATGCAATGTATTCATCCACGCTGGCAGCGTCGAGAACCAACAGGCCCGTCGTGTATACAAACCATGGAGACATCGAGGGCGACCCAGGCATCAATCCACCCATGTTCCACTCACCACCCAGGACCTGGATATTAAGATATTGTATCTTTTGCTGCTGCTTTGGTAGGCATCATATTCTTATCATCTCCGCTTGCTGGCAGCATGGCACTGCCATTTGTTTTTATTATTTACTTGAATTCCTATACAACCACTTTAGCTTTGATCCTCCCGCTAACTAAAACGAATCTTCCTTTTTTGTCAAAGTAAAGCACTGATTTTTGGAGGCGTCATATTTTTCTAGCTGGTGTTGGCTAAAAAACCTACCCTATATAAATTGTTTTAGAGACACATGGCCTTTTCTAGCTGCGGTGGGTGGAGTTTGTGACTGTGAACCGTGGTTAAATAATCCTAACCGTCTCTGAAAATAGATGGCATTTTTAGGGGTGGCATGAAACACCACATGCCACAACAATTAATTTTCGGCCATGGTTGGTAATATTATCTTCTCAAAAAATTAGGTGTAACACACAAAAAATACAAGTTTTAAAATAAAACTGGATATAGACAAATTATAGCGCTAGACAAGATCTAAAACTTTGTAGCGACAAAAAAATCATTTGCCAATTTATTGACACAGATGTACGTCTTAATTTCTCATATTTTGAAATTTGAATTTTCAAAATTTTCAAACAACCTCGAATGGAGACATGGCTGACACTAAAGTTATAGTGCTCAGATATCTAAAACATTTCAATTGAAAAAATCTAAAACTTTGCGGAAAATGCTGGGCCAACTAAGTTCCTAAGTGCATGTCTGGTCACGGCCCATGTAAACTACTATACTATATAGACCAGGAGGTTTTAACTTTTCATGGTATCAAGCTCATTGGCCATACTATAGTATAGCACATTGATGATAAGTTATGGATAAGCTAGTTTGGTACGGCTTAATAGCTGCGATGAGGTCGAACCATATATGGAGTAAGTATGATATTTTATATGCTAAAAGTTTCTAATAATCCTTATATGTCCTACAACATATATAGACAAAAGTTTAGAGAAAAAGAATGGGCACGTGGAATAATCTAGTCACGCTACGCGGAACAATAAAAACACTGACATGTGGTCCATAAAAACTGACGTGCGAACGAACAGGACACTACTCATGGTCCAATAAAAAGTAACACATGGATAAACACCGTCATGACATGTGTGCCAAAAACACGACGACATATGGAGAACTGGGACAGGACACGTGGTGGAGTAAAAGCACAGAAACATGTAAGAGGGACCCACATGTTCGTTATTTTAAATTTTATTTAAATATAATAAACATAAAGCACAGTTTAATCAAAAGTTTTCTAGAAACCTCTCTTGTGGATGTAATAAACCGGTTGTATCCAATAGGGATTTTATTTTAATCTTTTTAATCAATATTTTAATATTAACCGCTGCCAAATGTGACCCTTTTGATCGTGCCAGCCGCCTTTGGTTGATAGTTTAACTCTGTCGTTCCACATACAGTATAGCGTGATAAAGAGCGCCACGGTAGCGTGGAGCGATTGACCCGTTCCTCGTGGCGTCGCGCCACCCCACCTGGCTTGCGATAAGCGGGTATACTGGTATGACCCCAGCTTCTTTCCTCCTTCGTGCCTTCTTCTCTAGGGTTCTTTTTAAGCATTACGTTCTTTCAGACTTCCTTCTCCCTATTCTCTTTCTCCCTTGCTTTTGTCTCATCCATCTCGCCCGGCTTTGGGCTTTTGGTTGTCGATGGTGTCATGGAAGAGGTATGACTCGCTCACCCTTTTAACTTTTCGCATTGATTTGAAGGTTGTAGACTGCTGTAAGCAAGAGTGCAAGACTGAATTTTGTTTGGTTTAAAACAAGTTTGTTTGGCCAATGGTGCCTAATATATTGTGACTACCAAACCATCTATGAACGAACCAACCAAATCAAGGTAGAAAGCATTAGTACCTGCCACACGGATGACGGAGCCAGCAAGGGGGTGGCTGGCGGCGCAAGGAGTTGGTCCGCCGAATCACCCGTCGACAGCAGCGGTCCCTACTGCGTGAGCAGGCAGGCACGGAGACGAGCTATGTGGGGGCCAAACCCGGGTCCTGGCCCCCCCTTCTCCGGGTTGTATCACTCTGAAGGTTTGCATGTCCATTGCATGCATGTAATTAATTCATGCCGCTCTCGTAGCATGCTTGTTGTTGCTGATGAGTGGATCACACTTACAAGTATGTAAATCCGCACATTGTTTATTCTTCTTTGACAGAATTCCAATTGTTCATTGCAGTCTATATAGATAGAACTTGAAAAAAAAAAGATTTTCCACGGAATTCTAATTGTCTATACTACTATTGGTAAATACTTTAGCGGTGTAGCTTTGAATTGCCCCCCCCTACACATTCATGCAAGCTCCGCCCTTCTTTGGCAGGGCAGGCTGAGAGGAAGGAAAATGGGCTTGGCCCGCGACTTGTATAATGACACCTAGAGTAATTAAGCTACGTCGCTCATCGTTTATTACAACCTGAAATAAAATCGTCGTAATTAATTTTAAGTGGACATGAGGATTAGGGCACACTGGCAGCGTCCCTTTGTGCCGTGTCCATCCTCTGAACTTTGCAAAAAAAAAACAACTCCGTGAGGGCAAAGAGGCGGCCCCCTCGTGCGCCTCGCAAGGCGATGGCAAGGGCACAATGCTCCCGAGGCGGACTTTCGGATCTGGCTACGGGAGTGGGGATACGTGGAGTAGTTTCTTTAGGTCGCGCCACCTTCCTTTCCCTCCGCATCCGTCTCTTCCACAGCAAGTGTCGAGTGCGGTGGCGGAAGAAAGCGCTTGGAGCACGAGAGCTGCTACAAAAGAGCAAGAAAGCGCGGCGGCAGCGATGATGGTCCTAATCTCCGGCGACCAATGGAGGAGAGCGAGAGGCGAGAAGGGCGCCCGGCGGACACTCGCTGGAGCTGCAGACCGTGGCGGCCAAGAGGAAGGACCTGCCCATGCTCATCTGGACCTCCAGCGCCTCGCCGGTGTTCAAGCACGCCACGGTGTCGATGCACGCATGCCAGGTCGATTGCGATATGCAGGGCTTGGGATGGCCATGTTCAGTTTAGGTGTTTGCCAATTTTCTGAAACTGCGGTGCTTCTGTTGCTTGTATCACTGCACACTAGTGTGCTGCAAAACTATTGATGTTTTGTGTCACCAATTAGGCAACTAAGCGTGCAAAAATATTGATTAGAACAAAATTAACTTTGAGCATTCGTTCTACATTTCAGGCTGCTCTACCTCAAGGAATTGTGCTTTTCAGTAGGTCTATTTCATCAGATTTAGCACAACAGGCTCTAAGATAGTACTGTAGACTAAAAATAGTGATCCATTATTTATCGGATAGCAACATAATGGTATACAAAATGATGTTCATGTTTGATCCTAGCTACATCGAGTACTTCAGATTGTACGACCTCTCTTTTGAGTATTAAACAGCTTGCAGACGACTCTCTGTCAGCTTGTACAACCTGTTTTTGAGTTATGTGTACATCAGATTCGAAGCTCTTGGAGATGACCCCGTCTGTGGGCTGTACATGCCCTTATTTTTGGGTCACCAGCTCACCACGGATGCAGCGGCGACAGTCCTACGGGATGAACAGCTGTCCAGCCGACAATCGGAACGCCGAAACCGAACCAACGGCGGCGGTGAAGTAGTGTCGCCCTGTTAAACTTGAACTTATTAGCCATGAATGCGTGTTTTTCTCTCACAACAAAACAGCATTAACGGCTTATCAGCCGCAGAAACCATCAGCCGAACAACCTCATAGGACAATTGTTGATGTTTGACCACCGATAGCCTGACACGGGGGTACCCGGGGCAGTATGTTCGGGCTTCAGCGTATGCAGAACTCGACGGTTAACGCAAGAGACAGACGATTTATCCTGGTTCAATCCCTCGATCGTGGATCGAGTAATAGCCTTACGTCCAGTCGGCGTTAGCCTTTGCGTTGGATTGATTGTAAAGTGTTGTGTTGTACAATTGTTGTCTGAACCCCCTATCCAAGGAGCCATGCCCTCCTTTATATAGTCAGGAGGCCAGAGTCCTAGTCGGTTTACAATGAGAGTTCCTAGTAGGATTACTGAGTATCTCGCCACTAAGATTACAGGAGAAGAATCCTAATTAGACTAGGTCCTCTCCTTCCTTGCGGGGTATCCCATGGATCCCACTTGCACCGACAAAGTCCCCGAGTACTTCATGGTTGAGTTCGGAAAGCCTCGTCTTGTTCCTTCAAGTCTCGTCGAGCAGGAACAAGCGTCGTCCAGAAGTGCTTTCTTGGCGAAACCGTGTAGCGCTTCATGAGATCTTTGCGTGGTGTGTACCTTTTGAAGAAAAAAGTACCCCATTTGGATGTAGCCCCGAACCTCTTGGCTGATTGGCACAAGAAGCTTTGAGGTCTTTTCTTGAAATCTCCACGACTCTTCGTCTAAAGGTTCCCGAGCATATACCCGTTTTCTTTGTTAAAAAGAGCTTAGATTTAGTTATGTCCGGGTTCTTTTTATCTTTTGGCCTTGAAGTCGTACGTCTTGAAGAAGTCTTACGAGTGGCGTCGCTTTTTTTAAAAAGCGCACTCATGAAATGTAGCCCCGAGCCTCTTGCTATTTGGAACAAAAAGTTGGAGGTCTTGAATCTGAAGTTGTTCGAAAGAATTGTATACCTTTCCTTTTGCAGCCCCCAAGCATATATTCGGGTTGTTTTGTTCGGGAAGAACTTCGGATGCAAGGTCTTAGGCGTATTCTCTGATAGTGTCTTTGTTGTCGAGATGTAGTCGTATGGTGGTGGTTGAGTGTAAATGCCTTTTGTTCACGGGTTATCTTTGTGTTGGTATATTCTCCCAAATATGCTTCTTTGTTTGAGTCTTGTTCCTTCATGCACGAGTTCTCTTTCATTGAATTTTGTCTTTTCACTTTGTGTCCTTTGTTAGGCTTGTTTCGTTGGTGCTCCTGGTCCATGTGCACCGCTCTTCCGTCTATAAATATCTTCCTAGAGTGCCGTTTTTGATTCATTGAGCATTTTGTTGCTTGTTACGAAGTCTCTATAGTCATGAATATGGTAGTTTGTGAAGTAGAGCAGCCTCAAGGCGTGTTTTGTAGTTCTGTGTGTCTTGTCGTAGTGAAGGAAGTCTTGTGATAGGGATTAGAGGTAGGCTAATCCCGTGGCAACATTATACCGGGATGTACATGGCGATTTGGAGAAAGTCTTGTGGTGTGGGCTTGTTCCTTCATCTGGCGATTGGGGTTGATCCTCGTCTTTGTCCACGAGGCTTGTCTAGTGTAGATCAACACCATATCCAGCATCACATCAGTCTTGGGTAGACAGATGCCTGCCGGCCTTCTCTGCTCCATGTTGTCCCGCCGTGCTGCTAATTTCCGCCTTGGATGCACTGCATCCGTCCTTTGAAGAAAATAGTGTAGCTGAGGGCGGTTTGTCCTTCCGAGTAGCGATTTGGGACACGTAGTCGTTCCAGAGCCTAGCCGTGTCCGGGTTCCTCTTTGCTACTTTGCTTTTCATGGTACCGAGTTCGTTGGGAATTATAAGATTTGTAATCTTCTATTTTTGAAGTCGCTTGTAATGGAAAGAATCTTGTCTTCTGAGTTGTCATTCATTTTTCTGCTATAGCCCTGGTTGTTCATGAGATTCCCGAGTTCTTTCCGTAAGAACCGAGTTCTTATGTTCCTTGTGAGGTAGCCCTTCCTTTCTTCATGGTTGACGGGTTGTTTTTTGCGGTATTCTGATAACTCTACCGTAGTGCTGGATGGATAAGTCTGAAATCTGCCCGTTGAATTGTACCGTTGTGTGGATTTGTGCCCTCCGTCATTTTAGCTGCGTCAATAAATGGACCATTGCGTTCTCTCTGCGGTGCTTTAACGGAGGTCCGATGGGCCATTTTATCAACAGTAAAATCTATTTAAAGACCCTTTATCTTCTTTTTCTTTACTGCCCTTCTCTTGCCTTGAAACCCTAGCTCTCATAAATCCGTTGTCGCCATTGCCGCCGCCGTCTTAGCGCCGCCGTCCAAACTTTCTCTTCCCCTAGTTGCTTTTTTGCCTCCGTTAGTACATGGGTAAGAAGAAAACTGCGAGCAAGTCCCAGTCTAACTTCGTGGACGAGGAGTCATCACTTTCCGTGATTGAGAACCAAGAGTTCATGGCCATGAGGGCTGCCCAAAAACTTGGTCGGCTCAGATGACAACCGAAGATCAACTTCGGGAACTTGTCAGCGATGGTTTGATCCAGAGCAAGGCCTTTGCTGAATGGAGAGTTCCAGGCGAGCATCGGGTCCTTGTTCTAGGTCCTGGTGAGATCATTCTTTTCGTCTCCTTCATTCGTGCTGGACTTTGCCTTCCTGCCTCTGCCTTTCTTCATCAATTTCTCAACTATTTTGGGATTTGCCTGAATCATCTTGCTCCTAATGCAGTCCTTCACCTTTCTGTCTTTGTTCATCTTTGTGAAGCTTTCCTTGAATTCCCCTTCTCTTTCTCTCTTCGCTACTTCTTTAAATGAAACCCCAACCCATACGAAGACACCGGTGTTCTTGGTGGTGCGAGATCAATTTCACGGGGTCTTAACGACAAGTTCTTTGACTATGACCTGGTTGATTTTGTGAGGATTGGCGTGCAGGCCGGTTTTATGCCACCAATCTGATTCCTTCTCTTGTTGTTCATTACGGGATCGATCCCTTGGTTAATGACCGATGGGATAAGAACCTGTGACGGCTAACGAGGTTCGAGCAATCCAGCTATTTCTTGATAGGATAAGTATTACGAAATAGCGGGGCTTGAGCGGTTTCGGTATTGTCTCGAGTTTTTCTTAAATCGTCGAGTTCACCTCTAAAGGGCGAGAGCACCTTGGCTTCGAGTATTCTAGGGCTAAGGATCCTTCACGCATGGTCCCGAGCCCTTGAGTTGACCAACGAGGAGGTACTCGGCGTCTCCAAAAGATCTTTGAAAGGAGCAAGCATTGTCCCGATTACTATCTCCGAGTTCTCTGCCAACAACCCACCTCCAATTTGTAAGTCGCTTATTCTTAGTGCAAAAAAGTTTGTCTTGGTACTTTCTGTATTTCTTTTGTTGTATCCATTTTGCTTAACTTTCCTTGTCTTGTTTTATTCTTTTCGTAGGAATTGAGCGCAACTTTGTTGACCCGATCCCTCTTGATGTCCTCCACATGGTGAATCTTTGGGTAGAACCTTCTTTGGGGCTTCTATAACTTCGATAAGTTCCCAATCACCACAATGTTTCTGGGGTTTCTTCTAGATTTGTTGATGTATATGAAGAATATGTTCCTCGTCCGGTCCCTCGAGGTCCTCGTAGTGTCTCGAAGAGGCGAATGGATGGTTCTTCATCTGTGCCTTTGCTTCCAAGAAGTCTATAAGCCAAGTACTCATCCGGTACTCTAGTTGTAGCTAGCATGCTCTTAGGTGAGCATATTAATACTCTCTGTCCCTTTGTTTTCTTGTTTTTATCTTGAACCAGTACTTTTGTTCTTTTTTTTTCAGGGTGCCTGGTGGCCTTGGTGAGACCAAGGAGGAAGAGGATGATGATGTACCCCTTATCATGCGGCGGTGAGTTGTTTTCATATTTTCCTGCCGTTGAATTCCTCCTTTTTGTTTTGACTTTAGTCTTGATCTTTTTGTAGTAATCGAACGTCAGGTATGGGTTCTTCTAAGGCTCCTGCGCAGGTTTCCTCTGTAGCTCCGGTGTTAAGTTCTTGATAGCTTTGGTCTTGAGTTCTTCCGTAGCTCTGGTACAAGAGTTCTTCCGGGGCTCGGTCTGCTATACCATTGCTTTGCCCGTAAGTGGCGAGGACATTTTTTTGCCACCGTGGTTCCCCTGCGAGGTCTTCTTTTTTGCTTTGCGAAGAAGAAGATAGCTGGGTGAGTGGATTCTGGTTTTGTCTCTTTGCTTCTATTTTCCTTTTCTCTTGTTCTCATTAGCGAGTTCTGTTATCAACTTTTAGGCCTTCGTCTTCTCTCGTCCCCCCGTCGACTTCTTCTCACCCTTTGTTGTGCCATCCAGTCACGAGCCTCGGGACTCATGATACACTATTAGTGAAGTGGTTGTGGGGCGACGAAAGGCTTTCTGGCGACGATGCGGCTTCTTGACTTGGTTGCCCCGGAGGTGACCGTGGCCATTGCGGTGGGTCCTTCTGAGGGATTGGCCTTGGCTTCCGGGGAGATTGCTCTGGTCATGCCTTCGTCGCCTCGGCTGGCTTCTCCTTCTCCTTCTCTTGCCTTTGGTGGTCCGCCTTTTCTTGATGATGTGGTGCAGCGGTTTGATGCCACTCATCGGCTATCGGAGTTAATCTCTTGCTGAGGAAGCTTATAAATCCTGCGACTTCTTTTGGAGAAAAGCTCCGGTAAGATTTTTCACCGTTCCTTCTTTGGATGTTAAACTTTTCTTACATCCTCATGCCTTGTTTTTCTTTGTCTTCTCTTTTTGCTCAGGTCCTTCTCTCATGATCATACCGGCTTCTTTTCTCGTCTAAAAATGAGAAAAAGTTGTCTTCAAAGTGAGTGCCCTAAAGCTGATCTTGACCTCCTCGGGCCGAGATGGAGGTGGGTGTCAAATGCATCGGGGAGGAGGAAAAATCTCTTCGTGCGGGTTTGTTGAGACTAAGAAGCGAGAGGGCTCAAAAGAATTCGGAAGCCGTGAAGAACTTGGAGGCCGTGAAGAAAGAATGCAACGATATTGCGGGTCCTTTTGTTTCCTTCGGCATTCAAACTCTCCTTCTGCTGACTTGTTGTTTGTTGCCTTGCCCAACTCTCCGGAATTGAAAGCGAAGCTCTCGGGGCGTTGATGAAATGAAGACTCTTGTTACATGCACGAGTCACAACAAAGTGAGGAGGTAATTACTCATCTTGAGGAGGAACTTGCGCTTGCTAAGTTGATTAGGCGTGGAGTTGATAGAGATCTTGTGCGAGGCCCAAAAACTATTGAAGACTTGTCTGCAGCAAGTTGGCGATAGCTCTTGAAAACTAGAAAGCTTTGTGGAAATCCTTTCATTCGGTGGCCAAGCGTTCTCCGAACTCCAATGAATGATGGGCAATCTTGGGCTCGATTAATTCCTCGAATTACGACTCGTTTCAAGAGTTTGTGAAGAGGTCATGGCTGTGTGTACCAAGAATGTCCTGGCCCAGTCGAGTTCTTGCTCCAGTGACTCCTTTGTCCAAGATAGCGAGGAAGGCGATAGTCAAGAGTACATTGATGCCATTGAGAGGATGGAACACGAGGTTGAAGACTTAGCTAGTAGAATTGTAGATAATCTTTATATTGTTATCTCTCCTCCTTATGATGAGGCTTAATGTATTTGACCTTTATGCCCGTGCCTTGTAATATGACATTATGCTTCTTTTGAATGAAGATTTTTGTTGATGTCTTCTTTGCTGGATGCCTTGTTTATTCCTTGGATGATTTGTCCAATTGGTCAGAGTTACTTGACTTGCCGAGTACTTTGTCTTGCCTTCGTCTTTGCCTTGTAAACAACGCTGCGCGCTATCTTGACAAACTTTCTTGATTTGTCGAGTACTTTTCAGTCCCATGTGAACAACTTGTTTTATATTGTGTTGACAACCTTTCTTGATCCGTCGGTGATTTTACATCCCATGTGAACAACTTTCGTTTTATATTGTGTTGACAACCTTTCTTGATCTATCGAGTGCTTGTCTGATTTGTCGAGTACTTTTCTGTCCCATGTAAACAACTCGTTATATATATAGATCTTTATGTTGACAACCTTTCTTGATCTGTCGAGTGCTTGTCTGGCCTTCTTCTGTGCCATGTAAACAACTCGTTATATGTAGGTCTTTTTTGTTCTTGGTATCTCCGGTGTAGCCCCAAGCCTCTTGCTATTTGGAACAAGTAGTTGGAGGTCTTGTCTTAAATTGCTCTGGTCTATGCCCGAGCTTAGTTTGATCATTTTGCTTTTTGTTTGGGTGTTAGCTTCGTTAGCTACCCTCGTCGGCGAGGCTCAAGCGTTTTTTCATTTGTTTTGCTCTCGGCGGGATGCTCGGCGTATTTTTGATCATTTTGCTTTTTATTTTGGGTGTTAGCTTGTTAGCTACCCTCATTGGGGCCTCAAGCGTCTTTTCAACTATTTTGCTCTCGATTCGGGATGCTCGAGCATCTTTTTAGCCATTTGCATTTTATTTGGTGTTAGCTTGTTAGCTACCCTCATCGGCCAGAGCTCAAGCGTCTTTTCGGCTATTTTGCTCTCGGTCGGGATGCTCGAGGCGTCTTTTAGCCATTTTGCATTTTATTTGGTGTTAGCTTGTTAGCTACCCTCATCAGGCGAGCTCAAGCGTCTTTTACGCTATTTTGCTCTCGGCCGGGATGCTCGAGCATATTTTCACCATTTTGCTTTTTATTTGGGTTTTAGCTTGTTGGCTACCCTTATCGGCGAGCTCAAGCGTCTTTTCAATATTTTGCTCTCGGCCGGGATGCTCGAGCGTCTTTTCGACCATTTGCATTTTATTTCGGTGTTAGCTTGTTAGCTACCCTCATCGGCGAGCTCAAGCGTCTTTTCATTATTTTTCTCTCGGGATGCTCGAGCGTCTTTTAGCCATTTTGCATTTAAGAAACAACTTCGGATGAAGCCATGATGAGACATATGTTTGTCGAGAAAGAATCATCTTTATTGATCATGAATATTGATATGTCACAATGATACATATGTTTTTTTTGGTGGCGCTATCTTTGTTGATCATGAGCGTTGATCTCTTGTGTCTTGTATACATATTTTCCCTTGAGTTGTTTTTTTGCATAGAATCTTACGTGGTAGTGATGTGCCATGTATTGTTGACTTCTTTTCCGTCTTTAGTTATGAGCTTGTATGTGCTGGTCCGATGACTTTTGTGATGATAAAAGGACCTTCCATGGGTGAGTAGTTTGTGGCGTCCGTCGGTTTTTTATATTCTTCTTAGTACTAGGTCTCCGACTTGTAATGATCGAGGCCCAGGTATTTTTTGTTGTAGTGGCGCCTTAGTCCTTGGAGGTATCTTCTTTGATTGTAGGGTAGCGTTTACTCGACTTCTTATGTACTATTGAGTTCTAATCTTGGTGTGTTCTACTTCTCCTTCGTCATATTGCTCTATCCTTGGTGATGTCGGATCAAATGCACATGGGTAGTACGACTTCGATCCGTACACGGGAAGAAAAGGTGAGTATCCGGTGGCTCTGCTTATTTGAGTCCGTAGCCCCCATACAACCTTGGGTAATTCTTCAATCCATTTTGATCCATAGTCAACTAGTTCTTCATACAGTCTTGGTTTCAATCCGGCTAGTATGAGTCCATTAGCCGTTTCTACCAGTCCGTTGGCTTCTAGATGTGCGGCGATGCGTAATCAATCTTTGAAAGCCACAATCCTGTGCTTAACTTTTGAATTACATTCTTTGTGAAGGGAGAACCCAAGTCTGTGATGATTCGATTGGCATGCCGAAGCGATGCATAATGTCTTGGATGAACTCGACTGCTTTGGCTGCGCTATATTTTGCGAGTGGTTTGTATTCGATCCACTTGGTGAACTTGTCAATTGCTATAAAGATGTACTCGAAACCGCCCTTTGCTTTCTTGAGAGGTCCTACTTGATCCAGTCCCCAGCAGGAGAAAGGCCAAGCGGGTGGGATGCGAGATGAGGTTGTGGGGCAGGCACATGAGCACATCTTTGAAGCATCTAACAACTTTTGCATCTTCAGCGAGTTCTTCTCGTCTTTTAAAGCGGTTGGCGGTAGAAACCGATGCAAAACGCTTTGCCGACTAGTGTTTTTGAAGCGGCGTGATTTCCACAACAACTTTGAGTGTATTTCGTCTAGGATTTGTTTGCCTTCTTCAAATGAGGCGCATTTTAGGAGTACTCCATGATGATGCGGCTCTTACATATATTGTCTCCTACTAGGGCGTAATTCTTGCTTCTGCGAGCGACTCGTGTGGCTTCTGTTTTTTCGTTGGCAACTTATTCTCTTTGATGTAATCAATAAAAACCTGGATCCATGAAGTGGTGATTACCAAGATCTGGGTGCCTTTTGCTATGATTTGAGGGGTTATTTCATCGGGTTGTTTGATAGAGGGGGCTGATAACTCCTCTATGAAAACACCAGTGGGGACCTCCGCCTGTCCGATCCAAGTTTGGCGAGGACATCTGTGTAATGTTGGAATCCCTTGGGACATGTAGAATTTCTAATCCTTGGAAATATTTTTCAAGTTTTGATTTTCGACCTGATAGCACCCATGTTTTCTTTGGTGCAATCCCAATCTTTGTTGACTTGGTTGATGACTCTTGCCCGAATCGCCAGATATCACAGTAGTCGCTTGATTCCGAGGTAATAGCCACTCTTAGCCCGTGGATGAGAGCTTAATATTCTGCTCCATTGTTGGTAGCTTGCCATAATATCTGAAGGACATACTTGAGTTGTTTTCCATCTAGAAATTAGGAGGATGCTGCACCGGCTCCGCCTAGTTTGAGTGATCCATCAAAGTACATCTTCCAATGATCAAGGATGGTGCTTGACACGGGTTGTTGAATTTATGTCCATTCGGCATCAAAATCGATGAAGGGCTTGAGATTTAATTGCTCTCCGCGAGGTGAAATTGATGTTGAGAGCACCGAGTTCAACCGCCCACTTGGATATCGCCCGATTCGCGTCTTTGTTGTGTAAGATGTCTCCTAGTGGGAAATCTGTCACCACGCTAATCTTGTGGCTTTCAAAATAGTAATGAAGCTTGCGTGAAGTGATCGATGGGTGTAGAGTAGTTTTTGCACATGCGGTGCAGGATTTTTGATTCTGCGATGCCGCTAATGTAGTATCTTTGGGCGTTGTACTTTATAAACGCCCCTTCTTCTTCTTCTCTTTCCACTACTATCGCCGTCTTGACTACGATGAAGTTGCCACAATGTATAGCATCATGTCTTCGTCTTTCTTTGGAGGTGTGAGGACTGGTGAGGATGTGAGGTATGCCTTTAGTTTCTTGAAAGCTTCATTGGCTTCTTTCGTCCTCAAACTTGTCTGCATCTTCTTTAGTAGTTTAAAGAAAGGTAATCCTTTTTCATTGAGTCTTGAAATGAAACAATTGAGTGCCGCCATGCAGACTGTTTAGTTTGTGTACATCTTTGGCGCTTGAGGAGGGCCCATCTCTTGTTATGGCTCGAATTTGCTTGGCGCTTGCTTTGATTCCACGATGGTGACCAAGAATCCAGTAGTTGTCTGAAGGAACTCTGAATACACACTTGTTTGGGTTCAATTTTCACCTCCACCTTTTGATTCTCGAAGGTTTGTTTTAAGTCTTCAATCGGTCGTCCGGGTTCTTTGTTTTTACAACCACATCATCCACGTATGCTTCTATGTTTTCATCGATCTAATCACCAAGGCATGTTTGGATGGCTCTTTGGTAAGTGGCTCCGGCATTCTTAAGTCCAAACGACATGGTCCTATAGCGATGGCGCCGACAGTGATGAAAGATGTCTTTGCTTTGGTCTGTTCTTTTAATGCGATCTGGTGATATCCGGAATAGCAATCAAGAAAGGATAATAGGGCGAGATCCTGCTTTGTTGAATCAACTATCTCGATCAATGCATGGTAGCCCAAAGCGGATCCTTTAGGCGGTGTTTGTTGAGATCTATGTAGTCAACACACATGCGCCACTCGTCCGTGTTCTTTTTCAGTACCAGAACTGGATTTGCTAGCCAATCTGGATGGAGGATTTCCCTGATGAATCCAGCTGCCATTAGTTTTGTAATTTTCTTTTTTATTGCTGCCTTCTTATCGGGAGAGAATCGTCGTAGTCGTTGCTTCACAGGCTTGGAGCCTTCATTGACATCAATTCCGTGCTCGACCAACTCTCTTGGGACCCTGACATGTCGGTTGGCTTCCAGCGAAGATATCATTGTTGTCTCGAAGAAAGTTGGTGGCGCGAGTTCCTATTTTAATGATAGGTGGGCGCGATGGTTGGCGTTTTTGAGGGATCACTTTGGTGCCTAGGTCGATTTGCTTGGCGTCGGCTTCTTTTGGTGGTGCTAGGATGCTTGGTCTTTTAGCCGGTATCTCTAGTTCTTCTTGGCTTATTTCTACGGCAATAGTGGCTATTTCTTTTCTTCCATTGTTTGCCTGTGCTTTTGCTGCAATTTGGATTGCTTGAACATCACAGTCAAATGCACACTTTAAATCACTTCGAAGAGAAAGAACGCCGTTAGGCCCTAGCATCTTAAGCAACAGGTACGGATAATGCGGTATTGCCATGAATTTTGCTAGTGCTGGGCGCCCGAGGATTGCGTGATATGATGAATCGAAGTCCACAACTTCAAACTTGATGAATTCTGTGCGGTAGATCGAGGGAGTCCCAAAAGTAACTGGTAGAGTGATTTGTCCAAGTGGCATCATTTGCCTTGCGGTACTATGCCATAAAAGGTGTGCTTGTTGGTGTGATCATCCCGACGAGTTGTAGTCCCATCTTCCTTAGGGTTTCGAAAAAATAATGTTGAGTCCGGCTCCTCCATCGATTAGTACTTTCGTATGATCATACCGGCAATGGCTGGATCTAGAACCAGTGGGTAATGGCCTGCATTTCCTACGCTGGTCCATTGGTCTTCTCTTGAAAATTGGATTGGATACTCTGACCAATTGAGATATCTTGGTGTAGCAGGTTCTGCTGCCATGATGGTTCGTCACACTAGTTTTTCTTGATGTTTGCTTCTGGAATCTGGAACCCCGGCAAAGATTACTGCCACTGTCCCTCTAGATTTTTGGAGTCCCTTGTCTTCATGGTTGTCTCCTTCTTTTTTCTGATTGTCTTCTTTATTGTTTCCCTTGCTATCTTTTCTAGTGTATTTTTCATTGAAGGTGTAGCAATTTCCGATGGTGTGTTTTCCATTGGGGTGCAAGGGGCAACGTGTGTTCTCAATGTCATCATATCTTCCGGGCTTGGTAAATTTCTTTGATTTGTCGACCATTGCTCTTGTGTTGTCTAGACCTCGCTTTCTCTCGATGTCTGTGTTTCAAGGATTTTGCTGTGCAGGTTGTCTCTGTTGTTTCTATCCGGAATCTTTCTCTTGTTTTTTCCTCTACAGTAATCATCTTTTCTACTGTTCTTCTAAATTCTTCATTGTTTCTTGGGTTTTCTTTGCAGAAGTCTTGAAATTGCCACCTAGCCACGATTCCGTGAGAGAAAGCTTCGATTACTTCTCGTTGTGTGATGTCATGTACTTGAGCTCGTAGTTCGCCAAATCGTCGATAGTAATTTCTGAGACTTTCACCTCCTTTCTGCTTGAGTCCTTTTAATTCTATGTGGGTGATTGGATGTGTAATAATTCTTGCGAAATTTTCACAGAAAGCTCTTTGCAAGTCTTCCCAATTTCTGATTGATCCTGGATTCAATTTGTCAAACCATTGAAGTGGCATGGTTTCTAGGGCCATGGGAAAGAACAAGGTTTTGATGTCATCGTCTCCTCCGGCCAATTCAATCGATTGTGAGTAAATCCTGAGCCATTGCTTTGGTTCGGTCTTGCCATCATACTTGGAGTGGTTGGATGGCTTAAACTTGTGAGGTAGTCGTATTGAAGCAAGTCTGTTTGCAAAACAGGGGAATCTGTCGTGCGTTCTGGCTTCTGTATATTCCGATTCTGCGCCCCCTTCTTGCCAACTATCGTCTTGGTGAGAGTAGTTCTGTGTGGCTGTCCGAGTAGGTGCTTTGCTTCTGGCCTTTCTTGGTTGTTCGACTCAGTTGTTTTGACTATGATTCCTTTGGCTCTCTCCGTTGTGACTTCCACCTGGTCCAAGTCTTTTGAAAGCGGACTTCATTTGATTTTGATCTTCCTGTTCATGAGATGTTGCTCTTCCATCGTGTGTCCTAAATACTGTTGATCGAAGAAAGTCTCGGAGATGTTCTTGTTTTTCGTTGGGATATGAGGTCGCCCTGAGTTCTTCTAGTGCTTCTCGGATCTTATCGTAGGGTGTATTCGCTGCTCGTCCTTCTTCGACCTCTCGTTCTGATTTTCTTCTATTGTACTCGGCTAGGTCTAATTCATATTTGATCCAAGTGTCCTTTCGCTGTTTAGCACGGCGTTGACGTCCTTGTTTCAATTTGTTCTTTCTTTCTCTGTCTTGCCTCTGACTCTCAGTCTCACCATCGTGCCCCTGGATAAACGGTGATATGTTGGACTTGGATTCATCTGAAGACCTTACGTCGGGTGCTTCTGGGGGGATCAATGGTGATCGAGGACGGCGAATCATGAATACTTCTCTAGCATGAGTTGTTCTATCATCGTCGTTGATTTCCGTACTGCCAGAGCTGTTGACAACTTCAGTATAGGTTTCAAAGTCATAGATCGAATCTCCTTCTTGGTAGGGTAGAATTGCTGTTGTCGTATCGTCAACTAGTTGGGTGCCGTCATCCTCGAGAGCGATACACTGCTAGTGAATGATGCGATCTTGAGATGTTATGGTTAAAACGAGGGCTTCTGGGCTCCTTCAGCGACATTCTAAGCATGGGATAAGTGGATCATTCGGGCCATGTCGATAAGATGTTGCCATGTTGTGGAGTCCGAACGGAAGAGGACCCGACTTCTTTGAAGTACTCTGGGTGTACTCAGGTAGTAGTATTCTTGACGAGTTGATGTCATGTTCGAGCTTTGTCAAAAAAGAACTTCGGTTTTCGAAAGAACTTCGGATAAGACTTCGTTTGAGCGGAACTTGAGTTTGAATCGGATGCATGAAGTCGCGAAATCTGAGTCGGATTGGACATTATGAGCTATGTGAATCTTCCGGTCGGTGATCTGTTGTTGTCGCCGAAATGGAAAAGTCCACGATGATGATCTGAATCTTCGAGGAGACGGCCTTGGAGCTTGCCATCGTCGCCTGCCTCGCAGATCCATGAACCGAAGATGAAGGTCGATCCCTTCAAGAAGATCATGTTGTCGAGGTCGATCGAGCTCTCGGATGCAAAGTCGCCGAAAGCCCCTACCTGGCGCGCCAGCTGTCGATGTTTGACCACCGATAGCCTGCCACGGGGGTACCCGGGGCAGTATGTTCAGGCTTCAGCGTATGCAGAACTCGACGGTTAACGCAAGAGACAGTCGATTTATCCCGGTTCAGGCTCTCGATCGTGGATCAAGTAATAGCCCTACGTCTAGTCGGCGTTAGCCTTTGCGTTGGATTGATTGTAAAGTGTTATGTTGTACAATTGTTGTCTGAACCCCCTATCAAGGAGCCCTGCCCTTCTTTATATAGTCAGGAGGCCAGAGTCCTAGTCGGTTCACAATGAGAGTTCCTAGTAGGATTACAGAGTAATACTGCTACTAAGATTACAGGAGAAGAATTCTAATTAGACTAGGTCTTCTCTCTCTTCCTTGCGGGGCATCCCGTGGATCCCTTTCCAACAACAATATGGAATAAAATCGCTATATTTAGTTTTAAGTGGACAACAGAAATTATTGGGTCACCAGCTCACCGCGGAGCAGCAGGCGATGACAGTCCTGTAGATAGAACAGAGCAGAACAGAGCACACCGAAACAGAGCCTACGGGCCTACATACTGTCCAATATGTAATCACATTGCACGCCAAAACAGTGCATGTTTCGTAATTGGAAAAAAAAATGCTACTACTATATCAGCTGTCTTAAACCAGAAAGCAGCAGCCATGCGTACTGGCATCTATGTTGGGACGTCTCACAGACTCACAAACTGCTCAAGGTCGCACAAAGCAGCAAATTAAATTGGTGCAAAAACAACATCACGTTCTTTTTTTTTTGTCGAACATCCTACACACGCGCGTAGATTCCTACTGTAGAATAAATACACCGTAGAAGCTAAGAGCATCTCTAGCAGTTCTCCAATATCTCCGCTATCCCCATAAAACTGTTATATTAGGGACAACAATTTTTTTCCTTGCTTCGGCAGTTCTCCAGTACCTCTCCCTTTTTTTTGTCACCAATATTTATCTCATCTCCCCTCAAATAAAGCGGGAGATACAACTCCCCCGGTACCATGGGGACCACCCCAACTAGCACTTTTCAGCCATATTTCCTCTTAGGCCAGTCTAGGTGGGAGTTTCATTAGAGTTTTATTTTCATTTAATGGCATGCCACATGCATTTTTGATGACATGTCAATGTTTTAATGAAGAGAGAAGAAATGAGTTTAATAGGGATGAAACTCTTTTGACACGATTAGCAAATCTCTATGAGTCTTAGAATTAAATGTCTATGAAATCATGGAATGAAACTTTGCATTGAGAGTAGGTGTTTCATCTAAGTTTCATTTCATTCTATATGACTTGGTAGTCTTGGAAACAACGCAATGAAACTCTCCACTGAGACTGGCCTTACACTCCTGTGAGGCCCACCTTCCATATGGGTATTTAGTGGAGATATATTGACATAATGCTGCAGCAACTCCACCAATATCGACAAAAGATAATATTGGGCTACCCCAATACATACATATTGGGAATAGATTACTGGGGAACTGCTGGAGATGCTCAAAGCAAATTACTTTTGCTTTATACTGTATATACCTTCACAAAAAATGCTTTACAAGCAGCCTTAACAAATAGAACCATTATTGCAATCAACTGGTACTCCCTGTAATGTGAGGTTTGCGGAATCTAAGTACTGGAATAGTGATCTTATTGACACAGCCTTTCCTTCAGTCATCTCACAAACCTGGAGAGCTATCTCTCATGGCCTAGATCTCCTGAAAAAGGGGCTCATATGGAGAGTTGGTAATGGGGATAAAATTCATATCTGGAGGCATAATTGGATACCAAGGCAAATTGGTCTCCAAGTTACAGGAAAAAGACGTCCCTGCCGTCTAAGGCCTTGTTTAGATGCCATCCAAATTACAAGTTTTTTCACTCTCTCTCCATCACATTAATTTTTAGCCGCTTGCATGGAGTATTAAATGTTGATAAAAAAAATAACTAATTATACAGTTTAGTTGAAAATCACGAGATGAATCTTTTGAGCCTAGTTGGTCCACGATTAGACAATATTTGCCAAATAAGACGAAAGTGGTACTATTCATCGAGTTCATTTTTTTGCAAAGTGAACGAGGCCTAAAAAGAGTTGGCGAACATTTAAATGAGTCTAGAACCCAATGGGACTGGAATCGTGTGGATCATTTTTTCCTCCCACATGACAGAGAGGCGATTTTGAAGATAAAAGTCCATGGTCCGGATCGTGGGGATCTACTTGCTTGGCACTATGAAAAATCAGGTATATTCACAGTCCGCAGTGCTTACCCCAGCTTGCTGTACAATTGAAGGACAGAGAAAATTCTTCCTGCTGCAGTAGCAGCAGTAACCCTTCGGGGAATAGGTCCTTGTGGAACTCGATCTGGAAGCTAAATGTACCACAGAAAATAAAAGTCTTTCTATGGCGAGTTGTGAACCATGGCTTGGCAACGAGGCTAAACAAATGGAAACGCTCTTTAGAAAAGGATAGCTTGTGCGAGTTGTGTGGGCTGCAGGTTGAATCGGAATTCCATGCTTTGGTAATGTGCGATCATGCAAGAAACCTGCGCTCTGCTATGAGAAAATTCTGGGCATTGCCAAGTGAGGAGCTGCTATCTTTTACTGGACCAATTTGGTTACTTCTTCTTCTGAGCCATATCCCCAAGAAAATGGCGGAGTTAACGGCTATCATGTTATGGAGGACATGGTTCTTGAGAAATGAGGTGGTCCATGGTGCTAAACTAATACATGTGTCTGTATCTGTCAATTTTCTACTTAATTATGCTGATTCTTTGCAATTAAGCCATTGCCTGACACCGAAGGAGGAGATTTTTTTTTTTTAATTTTAACCCTTTTTTAATATAATTTTAAATCTCACACTGTCTTTTTTAAAAAACACTTTTTTTGGCCGCGCCTATTGCCATAAGCGTGCCAAATGCTATCTGTGCCAGCGCCATGCATGGCGGCGCGACAGAGGCCTTACGTGGCGACGACCATCACCATCGGCTGGCGGCGTGGCAAGGCTCGCGCCGCCACCGATCTTAAGCGGCGGTGCAGCGCGCCCACGATCCATGGCGCGGCAGAGGCTGGTATAACCACCGCCGCTGCCTCTTGCCCGAGTAGTCGGCGTTCCTCGAGAAACGCCGCAAGGCAGTGCCGCCGCGCCCGCGCCTGCCCGTGGCCGAGGATGCCGCCACCGCGCCCGCACGTAGGCGCGCCTCCCCCTCCAGCTGCCTCCATCCCTCCTCGTCCTCGTTTAAGGTTCTGACACATATTTTATTTTCGTTTAAGTAATGGATATGATATTATGAATGGAGTTAAGGTTAGCAGAAAAATTTTGTTTGGAAACTATGGTGAAGATATAAATTTGAGTTTGTCAATGTTAAGGTTAATTATTTAGTTAGAAGTATGTTTGCCATGTATTTTTTTGTTGCTATAATTGTTGTTTATAATATTTTAGTTCCATTGGAAATGATTACATTTTCATTAATTTGCGTTGTTTTTGATTGATGTTTAATTTGAACGCTTTTATTAGATGGAAGACATGTTTGGGGAGCGATTATGGCGTGGCAGCGGTCGTTCTAGAGAAATGTACCCCGACGAGTCTAGCAAAGATGGCCCCATCCCTCCTGAACTCCTTGTCCCTAATTGTGACTGTGGTCGTCCGGCCGACGTGTTTCAATCGAGACATCCGGACACAGCGGCTCATTGCTTCTACACGTGCAGTCGTTTTAATATAAGTAATTATTTCTGTATATTTTTCTTTTCATTTGTATTACTAGGTTACTAATATTTTGTTGAATTTTTGTTGTGTAGGACCATGAGAGGTGCTTTTTCTTTCAGGATCGACGGTGCGACAAGTTTGACCCAGGTACCTCCTTTTGACGATTGGTGGAGAGGCGACATCCACGAGAGCACTTGACGGTGGGGGTTCCACCTCCCCTAACCCCCCCCCTCAATGACGGCTAAGGAGAAGCACTTAGCCGCAGTTAGACGACTCGAGGAACCTCCTCTGTGCCATTGCGGAGACCGAGTCGTGATAAACCCTGACAATACGTTGGAGTTTGTGTGTCCAAACAAGCATGAAGTAAGTGCAAAGTGTATTTGTTCAAAAGTTGAGCTATATGTGTCATGTACTAATGTCACGTTATTTAGGTGTATTCAATGGCGAAGTGTCGTTTCAAGGAGTGGTTGCATGGTCCTAAGAACAAATGGCCTGAAGAACCTCCAAAAGCAAAACAAAAGAAGCTAGATGAGCACTGAAAAGCGAGCTGGTCACACCGTTGAATCACCGATTGTGGTGTCTAGTGAGGGGATGAGGAGTAGGACGACACTTTGCAAGATCGAAGCGAGCTCATCGCTATAGCAGAGAGGTGGGGCTTGCCGGCGGAGGAGGCTAAGGACGACATTGCCAGGTGAAGCGAGCTCATCGCTCTAGCAGAGGCGGGCTTGCCAGGTGGAGGAGGCTAAGGATGACACTTTGCCCGGGTGAGCTTGCTCATCGCTCTAGCGAGGCGGGCTTGTAGGCGGAGGAGGATGATGACGCGTTCTTCACTCGGGCCCAGAGATGAAGCGGAGCCGCTTACTATAAGCGAAAAGGCGGATCAAGCGCAATCAGGTGACCCTAGCCACAACAACGGGGTTGTGGTTGAGGATTGGTACTTTCGGACGACGAGTTCTTGACTCAATATGTTTACATTGAGAGTTTTTGATTGTGACATCTGTTAGTTCCATGCATTATTCGATTTGAACTACTGATGTATTGTACCCATGTATCATGTACTCGAATTACCCATGATCGATCTTAAGTGATCACAACTGTTTGTATCATGCATTCAAAATTTATAAAACGAACATAATCATTTGCCACATAGGATGGTTCTACCGCGCCATAGGCCACGGCGGTCTGTGCCGCGCCATAGGCCACGGCGGTCTGTGCTGCAGCCAGCAACAATTTAGTTGTTGTCGGTGTTGTGCTAAACTACAAATGCTGTACAAAACGAACATTAAGCTAATAAATGGACGACGAGTTGGCACATAATATTTTCATTTGTTTATGAGTACAAGTTTTCAACGATAATATTCATTCGACATAAGTTCTACGTAATGAACTAAGTCCCACGAATGTAAGGATCCCTTGAACGCCTCTTGGAAACCTCGTCGTCCAGTAGAATAAGGGGGTCGTCGTACTCCACATCAAGAAGGGGGTACAACTGGTGCGGCGTGGGAGGGGCCATCTTGTTACAAAATGATAAACAAAGGGTTAGAGTATTCAAACTAATATTTTTCATATAAACATTATGTACCATAGCACAATTTGAACTACTTGTTATGTAATACGAACACAATATAAAATCACCTGTTGTCTTCTATGCCGCCTAGCCTTGTGGCCAGATTGCTTGCAAATGGAGCAAAGATTCCTGCCACGGGTCTCATTGAAGTCTCCCCCGCCGTACATGTCTTCACCGTACCCTCTCATAGCGTCCATGCACCCCTTCAGTTGCTTCTTCTTCCTTCTACCCTTCCCTACCTTCATTAGATCCGGATACAGCACGTAGTCATAACCATTATAAGGTGGCCACTATGTTGGGTCTAGGTATGGCTCGAAGCTCATCTCCCAAATACTAACGGTGTTCGAACGGAGATACAAGGTTGACATATATGGTAGATCCTCATAGTTGTACCCATGAACCACAGTGAGGCCATGATCATATGAGAGCAAGGGGCATGCATGATCTGAGGGATGTTGCAACTGCACTCTACCTTCTCAAGATCAACTCGATAGTTTCATCCACCATAATGTTCGCCGCCCAAGCTTGTGCCACCCTTGCCCTATACACTAAAGATATGGCGGGGGGGTCCATACTGGCTTTCGGCGGTGTCTTTGTAGCCAATTCCTCGGCCTCCTTCAAATGTTCAGCTCCGCCTTTCCAAAACGCCTCGCTTAGCTATATTTCTCTGTGCAAGTTTCCACCTCTTCATAAAATATTCGTTGCACTTATGAAAGGAGAACTCAATAATTCCAGACATAGGCAACGATCGAACTCCGCTGAATACACGGTTGAAGGACTCCAAGGAGTTAGTAGTCATGATGCCAAACCTGAAACCCCCCTCGTCATATGCTAACGGCCACTGAGCCTTTTGTTCCATCTACGCCTCTAACCAGGCCTTTCCCGATACATTTACCATCTTGTCTAGTTCTCTCTTTGTCTCCTTGAACTCGTGCTCTGTACGTACACAACATAGAGCCTTTACTTTGTCACATACCTCCTTCTTCCGCTGACGCCGCTAGAAATTTTTGGCAAAGTGTCTCATGCACCATCTATGTACTAGAGGCGGGAACCCATCTATTTGCTCACCTGCAGCATTAAGAAGCCCTACGTGACGGTCGGAGATCAAACATATAGTGCGAGTTGGGCCAAGCACTTGGACACGTAGTAGCCGCATGAACCAAGACCACGATTCATTGTTCTCTCCCTCTGCCAAAGCAAAAGCCACGGGTACTATCTGGTCCTCAGGATCAACAACAGCAGCCATCATCAAGGTGCCCCTATACTTTCCTGTCAGGAAAGTGCCATCAACAAGTACAACTGGCCGACAAAACTGGAATGCATGTTCTGTTTGCGCGAATGACCAGAACACACGATAGAGGACATGCCTCAATGGGTCCCGAAAAAACATCCCTCCGGTGTCCACAAACCATTTCAAGCTAGGGTTGTAATAATGCATTACACATAAGATGCGGGGCACCCTGTTGTATGCTTCCTCCCAAGTACCCCATCGAATCGCGAGAGCGATTTGCTTAGCACGCCAAGCCTTTCCGTACGACACATCATACCTAACGAATCCAGATATGGACTGTTATAAAGAAGACACCGAGATGTCATTATTGTTATCAACGAGGCCCAATATACGACAGGCAAGGTAACGTGCAATGAGCTGCTGATGATTTTCCTTCCCCCTATTGTCTAGGCAAGTGTGGGGTTCAACAACTTTAGTTATCTTCCACTTGCCATCACTCTATCTCCTTCGTGCATTTAACCTCCACAGACAACCGTTTTTGCATATCAAGTGGTACCTCAACTCCTGGTCCGAATGAGTGACGGTGTACGGTCTATGGTGGTACACAGCATAGTCCTGAAGGAAGAGTTTCATCTCTGACATTGTGTTGAATATCATCCCCTTCCTAAGGGGTTCTTTCTCATGGTTATACAATGAATTCCTACACAGCTGGAGATCGGTATCACAAACTGCCATATCCGTCATGCTGACATCCCTATAGTTCAGAATGCCCCTGAAAGGTACGTTCTTGGACCTTAGCTGCTCAAGCTCAGTCGCTGTGTAAGGTGGTGGTGGAACATACTACTGCGCTTCGCTAATTCTGGCCCATGAATCATAGGGGTTATCATCTGCAGCCAAATCAGTGACTAGTCTACCCTGAACATGGACACCATGTAAAACCTCGGTTCGTACTGATAATGACATAGTATGAACCGGTACTGGTATGGCATCAGCCGGTGTTGCCACAGCATATGTACCTCCTTGGTCATCATCAGAATCGTCTGAATCACTGCTAACTACATCACCGATCCTGTCCTCCTCCTCTTCTTGTTCGAACTCATTCACATCGAAGTCATTGCTTATACAGCCTACTGTAGTAGAATGAAACTGCTCCTGTGTCAACTGATCGTCCAAATCCATGTTATCTTGACTTGCTTCCCCTTCAACACCTAATTCTTGTTTATTGCCTCCAAAACCATTAATGGACGGGCCGTCCTTCACACCATGCACCCTGTACCCATTCTCCACCACCACCTCAGCCATGGGCACGTTGGAACCTTGGAGAACCCTTGTGTAGCGGGACCAGTGAGCAGGGTCGCGCAAGGGCATGAGGACATAGTGTGCCCTAGTCTTCCCAGTATCAAACCTCCCCTTGAGTGTGAAATCACCCCCAAACTTTATATTCAAACGGACACAAAGGTCGTTGAAGCTAGGAGGTTCATCAAACCATTCCAATTCTTCTTCCATATCCTCAAACATACCATCTTCTCTCCTAACACTTCCTCCGAACAAAACTCTAACACAACAATCCATCTGCAAAAGCATTCCAAGAAACTTCATGAAGTTGTCGAAATCATCGTACGTAATGTCCATACTAACATTATTACATTTTCTAACTATAACTATACTAACTAATCAAATATTAACATCTATACAAGGCTAACTACAACAACTCATTAGACTAAATCCAATGTACAACTAGAGTAAATAACTGTACGAACTAAACTACCTTACTTTACTACCTATACTAACTTATTATATTATGTATACTGACTAAACTAACTAACTTTACTAACTATATTAGCTATACTTTGATAATTTTACTAACTTTATTAACTGTGCTAACTATATTAGGGTAGCCACCCTGCGTGACCGGAGGTTCGGGCCGGAGGGGGAGGCACGCTAACGTCTTGGTATGCATGGCTGCACACCAGCGTGACTGACTTTGGCGGCGCTTTGCTAACTTCTGCCTCCTCGGTGGCTTGTTCTGGCCTGTGGCATGACATGGGCAGCGAAGCGGGCGAAGCGGCGCGCGGCACTACTACCTTGTTGTGTTTCATGAACGCCGATTGCTTTCGGGCAAGAGGCGGTGGTGTGTTTATCTGGGGCTATGCCACGCCCACGGATCGGTAGCGGCACTTTGTCGCGCCAAGATCGGTGGCGCGGCGCAGCTACTCCACGCCGTCGTCATCAGCGGTGATGGTCGCCGCCACGTAACGCCTCTGCCGTGCCGCCATGCATGGCGTGGCACAGGCATTTGGCCGTGCCATGGCAATAGGCACGGCCAAAAGTGTTAGTTTTAAAAAAAACTGACAGTGTTAGATTTAAAATTATATTAAAAAAGAGTTAAAATTAAAAAAAAATTCAAGGAGGATATGAAAGGTAAAAAACCTATCCTGTCAGAATATGAACAAAGCAGGGATGACAAAGAAAAAAGAAAAGCTCGGCAATTATCAGAAAGATGGAAGCCTCCTGAACAAGGATGGGTGAAAGTTAATGTCGATGGAGCATTTAACCAAGATATTGGACGTGCGGGCATTGGTATTGTGATACGGGACAGTGCAGGTGTGCCTGTAATTTGTGCTTGGAAAGGCCATCTTTGATGGGATGAATGCAGAGGAGGTTGAAGCCTCAGCTTGCTTAGAAGGGGTGCGATTGGCAACGGAATGGACGCGGAGTAAAACCATTATCGAATCTGACTGTTCATCGGTTATTCAAGCTGCTTGGCGTCCAGGTGTGGATAAATCGCAACTCGGTTTTATTGTAAATGATATAAAACATGTGTCTAGAATGCGAGCAGAGGTGAGATTCCAGTTTGTGAGGAGAGAGCAAAATGAAATCGCTCATGAACTCGCGCAGCTGGCAAAACGCACGTCACACTCAGCAGAGTGGCATGCGCAGGTTCCCCAATGCGTGGAGTCATTGATTGCGAAAGATTGTAACCTATTTCATGAGTAATCAATAGAGCTCTCTCCTTTCTCGCAAAAAAAAAAAAACAATACCCTTGCGCTTTGTTCTTGTTCTTTCCAGGTTTGCTGGATCGCCAACGGAAGATTATTTATTGACCCTGCACGGATGATCGCATTGTTGACGTCAGCAAGCGTTATCAGTACTCGAAACAAGATAGTAGAAAAAAAAAGCAGCCTTTATTACAAGTGTCAGCAAACGACAATAATACCAGATAAACTTAAAATTGAGTAAAATTTAGCACAGTAATAGTGCTTAAGATACCAAATGTAATCCATTCAATTAAATCATTTTTAAATGCTCTTCAACATTCGCATAGCCGATTCTGTCAGTTCCAGGTTCTTAACTTTTTGTCTAAAATGCAGGTCATAATCGCTGTAAGTCTCATTGTTCTCCAACGTTTTAAAATTTTAATTAACAAATTCGGTTTAATTAGAGGTTGCAATTTACTAACAAACAACTAATTGCGGGTTGCAGCAAGGTGAATCTGAATCAGAGAAACAGGAGAAATAATGGTTCGCGGAAGGGGAAAACGAAAGAGGCAATAAAAAAAAACAATTGTAGGCAGCGCACATTCACCTCTTTATGTTGCCCACGCCCACCATTGGCTGATTCGGATGGCTTTGTAGCTGCACAATTAGAAATCCTTTTCCCAATCCATCAACGGCAATCTGAAACCGAGATAGAACCGACGTAGAAGAAAATAAGTTTAGAAGAAAGGGGAAACAACAAAAGGATGATTGGATCAATGGATTTCAGAACTATGGTAGGTAGAGTATAGCACACCTGTGCCTTGAACTTGTTTCCTGCTTATCCGAAGTTGTGGTTGATTGGGATGGATTTTAGTGACATGCTTTAGCGCAGCCACCAATTCCTCGTTGTTGGCGGCTTCAGAATCCAAATACAAAAAAACCTCCTGGAGCGAAGCAAGGTTCCTAGGTCTAAGTCGAGGTCACCGTCATAGCTGCTGGCGATTTCTCTCGCCCCTCGTACGCACAGCCATAACTCAAGGCTTCTAAGATTAGGCATAGCCCCATGCTGATACACCACAGACCCAACAAATCCATGGAACTCGCATTGCTTCAGGCATACAAACGAATCAGCACCAACGACAAACCCCGCAAGGATTCCGAGATCCTTGGTCTACAAGCAGACTTAGATAGCGGAGAGCAGGAAACTTCCTGAGGATGTCGAGATCGGCCTGATGTACCTCCCTCACTACTGGAGGCGCATGCTTTGCCGAGGGACTAGAAACCCTCGGTAAAGGCTTTGCCGAGGGCTGCCCTCGGCAAAGACCCCTCGGGGAATTTTTAGACGGCGAAGAGGTCTTTGCCGAGGGCCCTTTATCGGGCACTCGGCAAAGAAAAAACGCCGTCAGATGCCGGCACCGTTGGTGGTTTCTTTGCCGAGGGCCGACCCTCGGCAAAGAAATGGTTTTTTTTTGAATTTGTTTGCCGAGGGCCGACCCTCGGCAAATAAAAGTTTTTATTTTTTTTTAAAATCTTTGTCGAGGGCCTCCTCTATGGCCCTCGGCAAAGAAATTTTCAGGATTTTTTAAAAATTCTTTGCCGAGGGCCGGTCCTCGGCAAAGAAATGGTTTTTTTGAATTTTTTTAACCCTTTGCCGAGGGCCTACTTCCTGGCCCTCGGCAAAGAAATTGGCAGGATTTTTTAAAAATTCTTTGCCGAGGGCCGGCCCTCGGCAAAGAAATGGTTTTTTTGAATTTTTTTTAACCCTTTGCCGAGGGCCTACTCCCTGGCCCTCGGCAAAGAAATTGGCAGGATTTTTTCCAAAAAATCTTTGCCGAGGGCTATTGCTTGGGCCCTCGGCAAAGGACACTTCTTTGCCGAGGGCCTTGGTCATTGCCCTCGGCAAAGAGGCAGAAATTTAAATTTTTTTTTTGTTTTTTGCATTCCATCGACACAAGCATTTCATATATATACATATATATATCACACAGAACCCATTTTCTCACAATATATCACAACCATAATTGTGAACCACAAATCACAATATATTACAACAACAAGTCACATGTTCATCATCATTCACATGTTTATTACGACAAGTTAATAAAATTCAAGCACAAGTCACAACCATAAATCACAAATCACGCTAAAGTCCAACCACATCACCTAGCACGAGTCCTCATCAAGCTAGCCTATGAGACGATGGTGAAGGAAAAGCAGGATCACCCGGTGACGCACTAGCGGGTTGATTGGAACCCGTGGACTGAAGCTGCACAAAGGAGCATAGATTGCATGTGTGAGTAATCCGGGAAAACAGTTTTGAAACTTAGAGATTGCATCTAGTATTGTAGGAATACAAAAAGATTAGAATCAATTGAAAATTTTGGCAGCACCTCCCCTGCACGGGGAGGTTTCCAAAACCTGCAAGAAACGACGGCACGAACGCCGACATCCACAACGCAACACGCACGACATCCACAACGGCATGAAGGCCGACATACATGCAAAGCACAAGCGAAAAGTGAACTTTCATACTTACAGGGAGTAGCTGCGGGAGTAGGAGGTGGAGGAGCTGAAAACCGCACAGTACACCCGATGCTTGCCCAAGACTTTGCATGATCACCATCATCTCCCATCACGCTTCTGCTTGCGACGGCCTCGAGCGCGACCTTACGGGCTGCGGTGCAGTGTGCGGTCGAGCTCCGCGTTCTGCTCTTGACTTTGCCTTTTTGTTTCTTGCAGCTCGGCTGCAATATTTCACTCAATGTATCGATAATGCAAATCTAATTTAGGTGTTTAAATATGTACGTCACGATGAGTAAAACAGGAATTACAGGTGCTTGGACTGCTTTGCGATCTTTGGAGACGGCCGTGGACGTATGGGCTGGTGGAGCTCGTGCTCCGTGCTTTCGGATAAGCGTCGAGGAGGGAACAGTGGTGGAGTCGATGGCGCCGTCTGCAATCCACAGCCGCCCGTGCTTCTTGTCTCCTCCGAGCCTCATGATCGCCTCTGCATCAATGGGCTCAGTGCGCATATTGTAATCTTCCCCATAGATCCCCCTTCTTCTTGACGCGTGTACTCTTGGACTTTAGTGTACACGTTCGGTCGGAGTACACACAGGGCGGGCAGCCGGGTCGAAGGAGACAGAGGACAATGCCCTGCCCATGTGAGACATAGCCCACGCAGAGAACTCCGAGATCTCCTCGCCTGGTCGCAGACCTCCTGCGAGAAAAGACGGGAAGATGGTGAGAAATCAAATAGAATTGAGCGTCAAAATAAATGAAAGAAATCACTTACGTATGCTTGTTTGTATCCGGGGAGGCTACGACTGCCTTGATGGTGAGTTGGACCTTGCCTCATCAGACGCTGTTCCCTCTGCCTCTCGTGCGTGTCAACAAAGTCCTGTGATAACCACTTGTCCACGATCATGGCCCAGCACTCAGGATACGATCGGCACCACCAGGGAATCACCTACAAGTCATCGAGTATTTGACATATAAGAAGAAATTGAACCTACTTAATATCGAGCGAATCATTATGAATGTTATTCGCCTACCTCAAAATCTTTGGTCCCGGTCAGCGTAATCCGTCTTGCTTGAGGCTTGGGAGGAACGCCTAAGTACCGACACAGTAGTAGTCTATGTGGGCACTGGACGCGCCCATGGTGGTGCATCTCGGTGACGTACTTCCTACAAGCTGCGGCGGCCCTTCGATCCGCCTGGGCCTCAAGTCCTTCTTTGGCCTTGAAATATTTCTGCATACAAAACCAATGTATCCATTCATTATTTCAATAAAAGATTTAACCAATGAATGCGATGTATTAAGCAATGTTGTGCGAGAGAGACTTACCCAAAACTCCGCCAATACTCGCTCCTACTTGTTGCGGTAAGTGTCATCCGTGACCAGTGCGTACCTGTCCCAGTTGGAGGCCGGCTCCCGCACCACCGGCTCTTCGGACAGTTGCACAATGCCGGGGTACCATTTCTTGCACAAAACACCAAGGATGCTCGCGGGGGTGCGTGCTGGAGTACCCGACAAAACCAACCAGGCCCTGCACAAGTGATTAAGAAAATTTATCAGTTTCTCTTAAGATTTCCAACATATCTTATGAAGTAGTTGTGATAACATCCATAGTTACTTACCTCTTTGCCATAGGCCGTATCACTGAGCGGTTGTGAGGAAGCGGAACCGGAGGGAGGCTCGCGGGACCTCGCTCATAGAGAGTCCAGGTAGCGGTACCCTCTCCCTCGCCCTCGAGCGCCTCGCCTCCCTCGCCCTCGAGCGCCTCGCCTCCCTCGCCCTCGAGCGCCTCGTCTCCCTCGCCCGTCTGCTGACCCCTCTCGTCCTCCGACGAGGACGAGGCCGTGGCCGTCACGTGCTCCTCCTCTAGCACCTCGTCACGTGTCGTGGGAGGAGACCGCTGCCTCCTGCGGCGGCTGCCCCTAGTCCTCCTCTCGTCACCTCCTGCGGACGCTACCCCGGACGACGACCCCTCACCTCGAAGGAGAGGGTGGTCTCTCCCGTAAACCGAGGGCATGTCACGGCGTGGACGTCTGCTCGCCATCTTTGTCCAATCACCTGCAATCACAAAGAATGAACAAGACTAATTAGTACATATATTAGAAATAGATTCAAAATATATAAACAAAACATAAATTAAAAAACCATAGTATTACATGTATTAGGAATAATCTTCATGATTGGGATCATAGGTCTCATCATCACTGTCAAAATTGTCCAAATGGGCAACACTATCCGAAGGTTCTATGTTGTCATCGTCGTCATTGCCTAGAAGTAATCGCTCAAGCATTGCTATGTCCTTGGCATTTACCACCACATCTCCATCGACCTCGTCATCAACCATTTTGTTGTCTACTTCCATTTCGATTGCTTTGGGTAAGACTATCTCAAACGTGCCTGGTAGCCCATCTTCTTGATAGAACTGTCCATCATATGTGTTTGCGTTGAAGTTGTAATCATCATCGTTTGGGGCAGGTAGTTTACCATGTGGAGATACCTGGTGCACAATAGCCCAACCCTTAAGATCCTCTTTGTCTTGGTTGGCGTATCGAGTATAATACACTTGCACGGCCTGTTGAGCCACAATGTAGACATCTTTTCCAGGATAGATGGAATCTTCTCGAATCTCCACTAGCCCAAGATGAGGGGTTCGTCTCGTTGATCGAGGATTAAACCAGTGGCATTTGAACATGACAGGTTTAAGAGGTTCGTCTCCATAAAATGAGAGTTCATAGATTTCCACAACTCTACCATGATAGTCGAGGCCATCAGTGCCGGACGTACAAACTCCGCTATTTGTGGTTTTTCGTTTGGGCCGAATCTGCTCGTAACTTGTTGTGTGGAAGCGATATCCGTTCACGTCATAGCCGGTAAATGACTTCACCCTAACATCACAGCCGTTTGCAACCTGTTTCAACTCGTCGCTCATGGACGAATCGGTCTGGGCCTGCAAGGTGAATCATGATAGATCGTTATATTAATCAAACGTACGATCACCTTGGACGATCGAACGTACGAGCTAAATTGGACATTACCTTTTGTTTGAACCAAGAAATGAAATCAGGCCTCCCCGCTTCCACACCCCGCGAAACAAGGGTGTCTTGTTCATGCGAGGTAGGATCCCTTGATTGATGCCAGAATTCACGAACAAATTCCCTGTCCGAACGAGAATCAATGGGGTTGGATGCAGAATAGTGATGGCATATTGAAATAAGTTCGTTGAGAACTTACTTGATGAACGGCTGCACCTCGGTAAGGTTATTCAACACATATAGCATGATACTGCGCCACTCTTCATTTCCCAATAGCTTTGGGGTTGATCCACTTGCGCTGCCGAGTTGGCCTTGGAAAAGGCTCAGGGTCGATTCATTTTCGCCAGTATTGTAACGAGAGGGTGGATTATGATTGCTAGGAAGGTTCGGCTTGTAGTATAGCGTTGTGAAGTTTGCCACCTCCTCCCGAAGGCATGCCTCTGCAATGGAAGCCTCAATTCTGGCTTTATTTGTACATTTTTTGCGAAGAGTCTTTAGACATCTCTCGATCGGATAGCACCAACAGGCCTGCACGGGCCCCCCAAACGTGCCTCGGACGGGAGGTGCACAATTAGATGTTGCATCGGCAAGAAGAAGCCGGGTGGAAATATCTTCTCCAGCTTACAGAGCAACACAGGTGCCGCTTTTTCCAAGTCCTGAGCGATGGTCCGAGATATCTCCTTGGCACAAAGCTGGCGGAAGAAAAAGCTCAACTCTGCCAGCACTTGCCAGACATGCTCAGGGACATAGCCTCGGACCATCGCCGGAAGAAGCCGCTCAATCCATATGTGGTAGTCATGACTCTTCATCCCGTTGACTCACAGAGTGCCTAAGTTCACTCCCCTACTAATATTCGCTGCATATCCATCTAGAAATATTAACATCTGTATCCATTTTAGTACCTCCCTCCTTTGATCAATCTGCAAGATGAAATTGACCTTAGGCCTTTTCCAGTTCTTATTTCGGCCACTAGGAGGCTGCATCGCTTGATTCGGTCTATCGCACAACGTCGCTAGGTCCACTCTAGCCTTAACGTTGTCCTTAGACTTGTCAGTGTCCATGAGAGTTCCCCAAAGTGCCTCGGCGATATTCTTTTCAGTGTGCATTACATCAATGTTATGTGGCAGAAGAAGGTCACCGAAATAGGGGAGCCTCGTCAAGCCGGATTTATGAGTCCACATATGTTCCTCACCATATCCCACAAAACCACCTTCTTCATTGGGCACGAGAGCATCTATCTGAACACGAACCTCGGCACCAGTCGTCAAGTGCGGTTTAGGGTCTGTCACTTTGACACCTTTCGTAAAGCTGTTGATGTCTTCTCTAAATTCATGGTTTAGAGGGAGGAACTAACGATGCTGGTCGAACGATGAATACTTGCCACCCTTCTTCAACCAAATGAACCTCACGGCTTCCTTGCATACTGGGCATGGGAACTTCCCATGAACACACCAGGCGGCGAATAACCCATACGCCAGGAAGTCATGCAGGGAGTTGTGGTACCAAACATGCATTTTGAAGCTTGTCTTTGTAGCTCGATCGTATGTCCATACCCCCTTCTCCCAAGCGTGGATCAATTCATCAATCACAGGCTCCATGAACACACCCATATTACTCCCCGGGTGTCCAGGAATTATCAACGACAAGAATACGTTATGCCATTGAAAGGAGATGCCGGGAGGGAGATTGAGGGGGATAACAAAAACGGGCTAGCATGTGTATGGGGCAGCCATCATTCCATAAGGATTGAACCCATCTGTTGCTAGCGCGACACGTACATTACGAGCCTCAGCTGCTTTGTCACGATGTTTGTCATTAAAATACGTCCATGCTTCAGCATCAGACGGATGTACCATCTTCCTAGGATTGTACCGTTTGCCATCTTTATGCCATGTCATCTGTTTCGTGGATTCCTCAGTCATGAATAGCCGTTGGATCCTCGGTAGAAAAGGAAGGTGACGTAGCACTCTCGTGGGGATCGAAAGCTGCTTCTTCTGACCATCACCAGAGTCTACCTCTAGGTACCTGGAGGATTTACACTTCGGACAGTAATTTGCATCCTTATGTTCTTTCCTAAATAGGGCGCACCCTCTTCGGACAAACATGTATCTTGTCATATGGCATCTTAAGCATACTGAAGGAGTTTCTCTCGCCTCGTACAAGTTAAATCGACAAAGTGTGCTTCTCCGGTAGCATGGTGCCAAACACGGCCAACATCTTATCGAAGCCTTCTCGACTCGGGTTTAACTCGGCCTTCAACCCCATTACGCGTCAATCGCATCTAGGTGAGAAATCATTGTACGCTTTCGTGAAGGGGTTTCGTGCTTGAGTCCAACATTTTGTAGAAGTCCTTTGCGGATTCCTCCATCTCCTCCTTCTCACGTCGTTCAGCGAAGTGAGCTTGGTGGGCGTCATCTAGCATGTCTGCTACCCTGGCATCATCATCAAAAGCCTCGAGGCGTGCTCTCACCACCTCCGCTCTTATACGATCTGCTTCACCATGGTAGATCCACTTCTTTGGTAGCCGGACATATAACCATTGAACACAAGATGTCTACCCATGGTCTTCTCGTCTACTTTTCTCCTGTTGTCACATTTGCTGCGGGACACCAAACTAGAGAATGTCCTCCGCCTCCCAGGCCAAATGCATGTTTCAAGAAACCATATGTCCCCTTCACCCATTCATAGTCGTAGTCACTCCCGCTTCTCCGGCCCGTGTACATCCAGCGACGGTCCTCCATCCTTTAATATTTACAAGACATAGAGTATCGTGACCATCAATTGCATCTACGCGGTGTTCCTCTTGTCTAATAGGTGAGGATAGGTCCTAATCCCACTGCGGATGCGTAGATGAGGTCGATTTCCATGCTTCGCTCCTCTCCGAGATAAATTTGGCGGCACCTCCCATTGTTCTCCCCCGACACGTCCCAGTAAGGAGAGTGTGTATCCGGAGAACAACGAGGAGGTGTTGCTTTGAAACTCCTTCCCGGACCGAGTGGACCAAGGAAACTAACCCATCAACGCATCCACGGGCTATCCAAAAAAACGTGGACAATCCGAAAGCAGATCTGATCGCAGAGATCGCAAAAGATCCGCATACCTACGACCGTATCTCTTTTCGGACGGGAGACGCCCTAACTAGGTTCTGCATGCTGGCTCTGACAGACATGCACAAAAAGAGGTTATTTATACCTAGGGTGTCGGTGAAGTAAGGCTAAGCGGGCGGTGGTGAATCGGCGAGCGATGGCGAGGCGACGCAGATGATGTGGCAGAATCTGCGATGTCGACGAAGACGATCGGGGTCCTCCGGTCCCCTCCGGCGTACTCTTCTCCTGCATAAAAAAACAATAGGTTATTTTTGTTCAAAATTTGGCAGCACCTCCCTCGCACGGGAGATTTCCAAAACACAAAAAAAAATGACACGATGGCCGACATTCACAACAGCACGAAGGCGACAACCACAACGGCACGAAGGCCCTCATATCAACTTACGGCACAAAGGCCCACACAACCAAAATGGCACGAAGGCGACAACAACCTGTGACATGAAGGCCCTCATAACAACTTACGGCACGAAGGCCCACACAACCACACATCTGCACGAAGGCCGACAATGAGATTTTACCTAGGGTTGCGGTGGAGTCGGGGCGTCGCGGTGCGGAGGTCACTTTCTTCTCCCGCCGAGGTCGGCGGCGCGTTGGAGTACTCCTCTCCCCCTCTTCCCTTTCTTCTCTCCTTTTCCCTTCTTCTCCTTCTCTTCCCTTCCTCCTTCTCCTCTTCTTCTCCTTTTCTTCCCTTCCTCCTTCTCCTCTTCTCCTTCTCTTCTTCCTCCAACTTCACCCTCTCCTCCTCCCATCCAACAAAGCAACCCGACGAGGGGCGGCTCAGGGCCTGGGGTCGGGGCGGGAAGGCCGATGAGGGGGAGCCACCGGAGGGCCGGCCGGGGCGGTCGACCTCCTCTTGCTTGACGGAGATGGGGAACGGAGGCAGGGCGCGACCTCGGCCGCCACTGGGCGTGGTGGGGGCGGCGCGGGCTTGGTGGGGGGCAGGCCAGGGCAGGGGGGCCGGGGCGGGCGGGGCCGGGCGCAGGCGCATGTGGCCTGGGTGGCGGGGTGGTGGTGGAGGCGCTGGGGCGGGCTGCCGGGCTGGCCAGGCTGGCAGCAGGCCATGGCTGCTGCGGTGGCAGTGGTGGTGGAGGCGCTGGCAGGCCAGGTCTGTGTGTGGCGCCTGGCAGCTGGGGCAGCCTGCAATGGCGAGCAGAGTGTGTGTGTGGCCAATTGTGGCGGTGGTGGGGAAGCCCTCGCGGCGCCGCAGGCGCGCCGGGGTGGGGAGGAGGCGGTCGACGTTTTTTTTTAAATTTCCGATCGGGAATTTGGGCTGCGTCCCGATTTAGGGTTCGGTCCTTTGCCGAGGGCCCAGATGCACGGCCCTCGGCAAAGATTTTTTATTTTTTATTTTTAAAATTCTTTGCCGAGGGCCACGGGGAAGGCCCTCGGCAAAGAGCCCTCAGCAATTTTTTTTAGGGTTCGGTCCTTTGCCGAGGGCCCAGATCCACGGCCCTCAGCAAAGATTTTTTATTTTTATTTTTAAAATTCTTTGCCGAGGGCCACGGGTTAGGCCCTCGGCAATTTTTATTTTTGGTTTTTTAGCCCAGTTTTTTTGTGGTGCTACAATACATTGTTTTGAACTCAATTTTAAAATTTATGCCAATTTTGATTTTGTTTTGTATATTTCCTTAATTTATTTCGATTCTTTGATTTTTTTTGAATATGTCAAATTTGAACTGCGGGTGCATGGAATATTGCAATGTAGTGTTTGAAAAATGTTATTCATGTTAATTGGTGCATGTTGAGTCCCTATCCACGAGCTCGCATCAAATTTTCACGCATCTTGTTCAAACACGTAACATGGCGACCGACTTGCCGGGAAAGTGTTTTAAAATTATATAAAATCCATACGAAGTCCGAAAATCACGAAACTTGGCGAGATGTCATGTTATCGCATGTGTGCCGGCTGTGGTAAAAATTGAAAGGCTTGCGAAGTTGTTTGGGTTTCGGGCATCCGGCGTCAACTCTCTCTGGCCTAGCCTACTTAAAAAAAAAAATTTTTTACCACAAGCAGACTTTGATAGAGAGAGCAGGCAACCTCCGAGGATGTCGAGATCGGGGCCTGATGTAAAGGCCCTCCCTTCTTTGCCGAGGGCTCACGCGGCAAAGTCTCTTTGCCGAGTGCCCGATAGGAGAGGTTCGATGGTGCCTTACGGCGATTGATAGCTGACGAATTCATCCATGCTGGTAGCGTTGAGAACCAGCTGCGCCGTTGTGTATCCAGGCTCCGGAGACGTCCAGGGGCAACCTAGGCATCCAATCCACCGACGTTCCTTTGATCACCCAGGCCCCAGATAACAAGATCTTGGATCTTTTGCAGCTTGCATAGGCACTCGAAGTCCAGCTTGCCGTTCCATTCGTGCAATAAAATATGGAGTACCCTCAGTTCCATTAGCTGACCCAGCTCTTCTATAATGTCTATGTTGGATTCATCATCGCTTAAAGCTGACAGCTCTCCAAGCCTCCTTAGGTTCCCAATACCTTTTGGCACTCTGGTTGACAGGCTGATGTCCAGGCACATCAAATGTTTGAGCTGAACAACATTTGATGACAAGTAAGAAATTATATTCTCCGAAATGTCCACTACTTGAAGAAATTGTAAGTTTCCTATTTCTTCAGGGAGCTCCACCACTACGGGAAACTGGTAATTTACCGAGTGTCGAATACTTTGCTGAGTGCCAAATATCGGGCACTCGGCAAAGACTCAGTTTGCCGAGTGCAGCAGTCGGCAAATTAAAACACTCGGCAAAGGCTATTTTGCCAAGTGCCTAGTACTCGGCAAAATATAGGCACTCGGCAGACCTTAATATGCCAGAGTGTCAGGCCCTCGGCAAACTAGAGCACTCGGCAAATATTGTTAGAGGCATAATGGACCCAACGCCGTCAACTTTGCCGAGTGCCAGGCGTTAGGCACTCGGCAAATAATTAAGTTTGCCGAGTGCCACGGATTGGCACTCGGCAATTTTTTTTTATTTTGGCCACCAATTTTTTTGGTAGCCCTACAACAGTACCAGGAACCACATATTCAAATTTTGCACATTTTGACAGATTTTTTCTATATTTCATTAGTTTATTCCATTTTGTTGATTTTTTCGGAAAATACGAGTTTGAACTGCAGGTGCATCGAATATTGGATTTGAATGATTCAAAAAATGACATTCATGTTTGTGAGTGTAAGTTTAGGCCAAATCCAGGAACTGACCTGAAATTTCTATCAACTTGCTCACGGGGCAACGCCACCAAATTAACGTCTTGAGTTGTTTTTAATTCCATAAAATGCAAACGACATCGAAAAAACATGAAACTTGTGGAGATGCCGTGTTATCGTATGGGTAGGCTGTGGTAAAATTTTGAGAAAGTTTCGAGCACGTTGTATTTGTTCCCTTGATATGTGGTTGTCGGCCATCGTGCCGGTTTTTTCTTGCAGGTTTTGGAAACCTCCCCGTACAGGGGAGGTTCTGCCGAAATTTTCAACTTATAGTATTGTGTTTTTTCTTTTGCAGAGAAGAGCACGTCAGAGGGGACTCGGCGACCCCGATCCTCTTCGTCGGCGTTGCGGGTCTGCCTACACAGCATCGCCTTGTCACTGCCCTGACTCGCCACTGCCCCGCTAGCCTGACTCCACCGCCACCCTAGGTATAAATAAGCCCTCCTCCCGTATCATTGTCTTAGATCGCGTAACCCAGTTAGACGTCTCCCGTCCGAAAGAGATACGGTCGTAGGTATGTGGATCTTTGCATATCTACAACCGTATCTGTTTCGGATTGTCCATGTTTTTTAGACAGCCCGCGGTGGATGCATAGATGGGTTAGTTTCCATGGTTTGCTCCAGTCCGAGACCGAGTTTCAGCAGCTCTTCCCTGTTGTTCTCTGGATACACACTCCTTGCCGGGGCGTGTATCGGAGAGAACAATGGGAAATGTCTGCCAAAATCCGTCTCGGATAGGAGAAACATGGAGACTAACCTCATCTACGCATCCGCGGGTGGGATTAGGACCTATCCTTCACCTATTAGATAGTAGGAACGCCGTGTAGATGCAATTGCTGGTTTTATTACTCGCTTATATATATATATATATCAGAGGATGGATAACCGTGACTGGATGTACACGGGCCACGCAGAGATGACCCCAGAATGGATGTGCAATACCTCTCTTTCTTAGACCATGCATTTGGCCCAGCTGCTCAAGGGGTGAGTCGGATGCCATGTCCCTGTAGCAAATGTGATCTTTGCAAGTTTAGATTCACGCCAAACTATACCCGCTGGATCTTCCATGGTGAAGCGGGTCGTATGATAGAGGAGGTGGTGAGACAATGCCTCGAGGATTTTGATGGTGATGCCGGGGTACCAGACATGATGGATGACTTTCATGAGGCACGGTTTGGTGAAGGAATGGAGGAGGAACCAGAGGAAACCGCAAAGGCGTTCTACGACATGATGTCTTCGGCACAGCAGCCCCTTCACGAAAAGACCGAGGTTTCATGACTGGATGCCGTTGGACGCCTAATGGGGTTCAAGTCGCAGTATAGCCTGAGTCGAGACGCCTTCGATGCTATGTTGGCATTTGTTGGGACCCTGCTTCTGGAGGGTCACGTTCTGATGAAGAACATGTACGAGTCACAGAAACTTCTTCATGCACTGAAGATGCCATATCAGTAGATCCATGCTTGTCCGAATGGTTGCGTCCTATTTAGGAAACAACACGAGAAAGCAACGCACTGTCCAAAGTGCAAATCATCTAGGTTTCTGGAGGTAGACTCTAGTGATGGCCAGAAGAAGCAGCTTGATATCCCTGAGAAGGTCCTATGGTACCTTCCTTTCATACCGAGGATCCAACGGCTATTCATGATAGAGGAGTCCGCCAAACAGATGGCATGGCACAAAAATGGCAAAAGATACAATTCTGAGAAGATGGTACATCCATCCGATGGTGATGCATGGGTCCACTTTGATGGTAAACATCCCGATAAAGCTGAGGAGGCTCGGAATGTACGTGTAGCGCTGGCAACAGATGGGTTCAATCTGTATGGAATGATGGCGGCCCCGTACACTTGTTGGCCGTGTTCGTGATCCCCCTAAATCTTCCCCCCGGCATCATGTTTCAACCCAAGAACGTATTCCTATCGCTCATAATTCCTGGACACCCGGGGAACAATATGGGAGTGTTCATGGAGCCTCTGATTGATGAATTGATCGATTGTTGGGAAAACGGGGTACTGACATACGACCGAGCTACAAAGAGGAACTTCAAAATGCATGTCTGGTACCAGTACTCCCTGCATGACTTCCTAGCGTATGGCATATTCTGCAGGTGGTGTGTTCACGGGAAGTTCCCATGCCCAGTATGCAAGGAAGCTGTGAGGTTCAATTGGTTGAAGAAGGGTGGCAAGTTCTCTTCGTTCGACCAACATCGTCGATTCCTCCCTTCTAACCAACCATTCAGACGAGACATCAAGAACTTCACGAAAGGTGTTTGAGTCACTAACCCTGCACCTCAGATGATGACCGGCGCCGAGGTTCATGCTCAAATAGAGGCTCTCAAAATTGATGACAACAAAGGTGGTTTTATTGGATATGGTCAGGATCACATGTGGACTCATATATCGGGCTTGACTAGGCTCCCCTATTTCAATGACCTCCTTCTTCCACACAACATTGATGTAATGCACACTGAAAAGAATGTCGCCGAGGCACTTTGGGCAACACTCATGGACATTCCTGATAAGACAAAGGACAACGTTAAGGCTAGACTGGACCTGGCGACGTTGTGCGATAGACCAAAGCTAGTGATGAAGCCTTCTGCGCCCGGCAAGAAATGGAAAAGGCCTCATGCCGATTTTGTCTTGAAAAAGGACGAAAGGAAGGAGGTATTGCGGTGGATCCAGACGTTAATGTTCCCTGATGGGTATGCGACGAATCTGAGGAGGGGAGTGAACTTGTCTACTATGCGAGTCTTAGGGATGAAGAGTCATGACTACCACATATGGATTGAACGGCTTCTTCCTGCCATGACCCGAGGATATGTCCCCGAGAATGTCTAGCGCATGCTGGCAGAGTTGAGCTATTTCTTTCGTCAGCTTTGTGCCAAGGTGTTATCTCGAGCCATGGTTGTTGACTTGGAGAAAGTGGCACCTGTGTTGCTCTACAAGTTGGAGAAGATCTTTCCACCCGGCTTCTTCGTGCCGATGCAGCATTTGATTTTGCACCTACCGTACGAGGCATGAATGGGGGGTCCCGTGCAGGCCCGTTGGTGCTATCCAATCGAGAGATGTCTAAAGGTTCCTCGCAAAAAGTGTAGAAATAAAGCCAAAATTGAGGCGTCCGTGGCAGCAGCATTCATTATGGAGGAGGTGTCAAACTTCACAATAGCATACTATAAGGACAACCTTCCAAGTGTGCACAATCCACCCCCTCATTACAACGCCGACGAGAGTTCATCGAACCTCAGCCTTTTCAAAGGGCAACTCGGAAGCGCAAGCGCATCGAGCACCAAGACCTTGTAGTATGATGAGTGGCGCACTATCATGTTGTATGTGTTGTTGAACCTTGACGAAGTGAACCCGTATTTACGGTAAGTTCTCAATGAGCTTGTTACATACGCAGTCACTATCCTCCATCCATCCAACCCCCTTGTCTCTCATTTTTTTCTGGGAATTTCTGGATAAGTACTGGCAAGAGGATTGGGCTCCTTCCCCTCAAGAACAAGATAGCCTTCTCAAAGATGGTGTGCCTGATTTCATTTTCTGGTTTAGTAAGAAGGTACCGTCCAATTTACCTCGTTCTATCTTTGACTCACCACTTTGCTCGTACGAGCGAGTAATGTAACGATCTATCTGGCCTCACCTTGCAGGCCAACATGGATGCGGAAATGAGTGATGAGTTGAGACAGGTTGCCAATGGCTTCGCCTATAAGGTCAAGTCATTTACCGTTTATGATGTGAATGGATATCGCTTTCACATAACAAGACACGAACAAAGTCGCCCAAACCGAAGAACCACGAATACCGGAGTTTGTACGCCTGGCACCGATGACCGCGACTACTATGGCATAGTCGAAGAAATATACGAGCTCAGATTTGAGGGTTGCAAACCTCTTAATCCAGTCGTATTCAAATGCCATTGGTTCGATCTTGATGTAACGAGAACGACCCCTGAGCTTGGGCAAGTCGAAATTCGGCAAGATTCCGTCTATCGAGGCGACGATGTCTGTATTGTGGCTCAACAGGCCACGCAAGTTTATTATCTCCCATGGGCATGCCAAAAAGACCCTAATCTTATGGGCTGGTACCTTGTGCACAAGGTATCACCGCACGGTAAAGTGCATGTCCCGAACGATGAGGATTACAACTTTGACCCAAACACATACGATGGAGAGTTCTATCAACCAGAGGGGCTAGAAGGGAGGTTTGACATAGACATGTCTTCGCTGATGGGCATGGAAGTAGACAATGACATTGATGAGGACGATGGAGATGAGGTGCAAAATGCCAACGACTTACAAATGCTTGAGCGATTATGTTTAGGCGATGACAATGATGACAACGTTGGAGATGAGGCCAATTTTTTCGACAATATTGATAGTGATGCCGATGACAACGAGGGAGATGATGACAATGAGGGAGATGATGACGAGGGAGATTATTTCTAATTCATGTAATACTATATTATTATTATTATTATTATTAATTTGCAATTATGTTTCGTTCATTTTCCATCTCTTTATAAGGACTTACAAATTCATTTTGCATCTTTGTAATTGCAGGAACTCGACAAAATGCCTGGGGGAAGGCAGAGGCATCTCCACTCGCTCTACGTGACACCCCCCGCTCAGGAGGACGAGGAGACACCGGCGGAGACGTCGACGAGGAGGACTAGGATCGGCCGCCCCCGCGACCGTCTGAGGACGAGGCCTACGCCTCGCGCCCCATCGCCCGAGGAGGACCAGGTGGCGGCCTCCGGGGACGAGGGCGACCAGGGGGCGGCCGCGGGGGATGAGGATGACCAGGCGGCGACAGCAGGGGGTTCCGCTTCATCTGGCCACGAGGAGGCGGTGACAGCAGGGGGTTCCTCTTCCTCTAGTGGGTCGACCGTCTACTTGCGCGGGCCGTCGACCCTCCCGCGGAGGCCGATCCCAGTTCACCAGCGCCCGGTGATTCGACCCGTGGGCGACGGGTATGTAACCATTCATGTTTTCTCTACTTGTTCATATGACATGTTGACAATCAAAATGGAGACTAATAATTCTTCTTAATGACTCGTGCAGCAACTGGGAAGTTGTGTCCGGAGCCGGCCAGGTACGCCAGATCAATGGCATCCTGAGCCTTCTGATTCGGGAGCACTACCTTGGCATGGTCACCGTCGCAGGCACCAACGGCAACGTGACTATGCCGCCCTGGACGTGGGACCACTTTGCCCTCGCCACGGACAACGTCACAGGCACCAAGGCGGCTCGATTAAGCAGGAGCACTGGGTAAGTCTTCATCGCACTGCATTGGTCAATTTATTGTATTCATTGGTCGTTCTTAAAATAATGAAATGATACATGATGCATGTATGCAGGACTTCTTCAGGTGCGCCCCGGGGTACGAGGCCCGGGCGGAGCGAGTGTTGGACAAGGTCTGCAGGAACCAACACTCAGACCTGTACCACGAGATGCGGCTCCAGTGCATCATCAACTACAACGGGAATGTCCAAGGCACTTGTTAAGGTTGTAACAATGTGAAAGATCACAATGTCGTAAATCCATCACACGTAAAACTTGGGAACTCCTAAGGACCGGTATTATTAGACTAGAGGTCAGTCGTAGGACAACAACTGATCTTACTTGTTGCAAGCTCCTAGTTGTCAGAGTCATAGAACCGTCTTCCTTGCCATCTTGAATTGATAACCTCCTAATGTTACTTGTTGGAGACATCTGATCCATACCATTTAATATAGTAACAAATTTTGCTTCACTTGACAAGGAGCAGAAAAGGTCAAGCACCATGTCATGTACACGACATTCATATACCTTGTCATATGGGTTGGATCATATTTATGTTTATGAGCTCATTGAAGTAACTCTCTCCGATTTCAAATAGGCTCTTGCCTTGTTTTTTTCACACTGGATAAAACCTTCCACAATCCACATCCATATCAAACAATTTTTTTGAACTTCATAATCTTGAGGAAACATATTGAAATATAATAAGCAAGTCCTCAGATTGGATGGCATATTATAATAGCTAAATGACAAAATCTTTCTCATATTCTCCACATCAAAATTGTCCTCAAGACCAGTACCAATGGAATGGTACACCTCATACCAGTAAGGAAATCTCTGATTACGTCGATGAGCCGCCTCTCATCCAATGTTTCTCCATTGATGTTCTTGCTAAGATCATACAACTATCCCTTGAACTAGCAGGAACCCCACGCGTTGCCGCGGGCTATAGTCCGATCGCATTGTGAATCGTCTATTACCTATCAACTGGTTGACAACAATTTCGTTAAAAATATCAGCATGCTGATGTCCAATGGATAGATATATAGAAGCAAGATTTATCACCATGACATGGAACAGATAAGCTGGAAACAGAAAAGTTATTTCTGAAACCTTTAACCATTGAAAATAGAGCAACCTGAGAGCACATATATATGTAGACTATGAAATTAAGCATACTAACATGGAACCACATTTTTTGTCTACTCGTTATAATTTCATTTAGCAGAAGATAGCATGGATCATTAAGTTTTAAATTTATAAAACTAGCAGCGATCAAATAATTTGGATTCAACAAAAGACATTAAGCTATCTGATTGATCAAGGGATGTCATGATATTAACATCAAGCCTTCTCTATGTCACACCCGATTCTGAAGGGATAAACCAGGTGCATATTACATGTGTGCCAGGATCAATTTCCACACATGCAATGACTTCATTAAAGGTCCAAAACACAGTGTCCGTACAAAAGAGCGTTAGCGAGTACAAGGATCATTATTACAAGCCTTTATCAAAGTCTAGCGGCAACATAAACGATAGCATCCAACGAAAGGTAAAGACGATGACGACATTGTAGCGGATCCACCTCACCACAGGAAGGTCGACGGCAGGAACACGAGCCTAACACCCAGGTAGATCTTCAGGAAACGCCTCCCAATCTTGTGTATCCGAGCAGCCTTTATTTTGTGATTATAGCAAGGGTGAGTCCATGTCGAACTCAACAAGTACATGCGGAAAATAAATGATATGTAAAGCTTAAAACCAAGGTAGGCTGACTCAGGCTTACTGCGGATTGGCATTTTAGTTGGCAAATTTTATTAGTACAACCTGATTACTAAGATGAGTGAAAGATCTCAACCATTAATTATCATGAAGAACATTATTATATCATCATCATATACCGAGGTAGCCACCTCCATCCGAAGAAACATCACCTGCTGTTCAAGTGTCCATATTCTAATCAGTTGAGGGTCTGGGCCGCTCATAACCGTGAGCACGGCTAATATACCATGTTTAAAACACTGCAGAGATGTACATCTTTACCCTCAAGTCGTGATCCCCATATGCCTGAGGTTATCAGCCCCGAAACACTACCGAGGTGAGGAGGCAGGGTCTCACTACGAGACTGTTCACAGGTTCTAATTAATAGAATGCAACCCGCAAGGTTTTGCCTAGGCGCCAAAAGCCGTCCCCGTAGCCACGGGACCCGAACATCCGCAACTTAATATTCATTACCTAGGTTGCTCTCTTACGCCTACCCGATAAGCTGCACCCTACTAGTAGAGGTCCTGCTAATATGTCAAGCCAGAGCCATATGGCTTGAGGATGTACGGTAAGTCCCAGGTGGTCGCTCCACGAACCGGTCCTTAGGGAGAGTAGACACGAGTACCCCTGAAACAGGGAAGGGCTCCAGTACTCATTCCCCCTTTCACCTTAAACCAAGTTGCTATAAAAGCATCTTTTAAACATCATCATGTTGCAATAAGCCATAGTCAAGATTATGTTTATCATCATGTGTCGTTGCGGGTGGAGCAGCTAAGCATAACTACACAACCCATGATAAAACCCCAGGGGTAACAAGGAAGGTAAAAGTAGGGCTAGTTAGGTCCATAGGGTTTACATAATTGAGACACATGCAATGTAAGTAAAGGTGAATTAAATAGTGAATAGGTAATCAAGATGATCAAATGGTGCCTGCACTTGCCTTGATCAAGCTCAGGCTGCTCAAACTCCTCTGGGACTTGTTCCTCGTCTCCCACGAACAGATCGTCCTCTAAACGCATCAAGCATCACACACGGGAGCAAAACATGCAAGCAAACATGCATTTAATTAGAACAGTACACCATTACATTGAATCAGAAGTAAACATGCTCATAAAACTGTTCTACGCGTCGAGACCTGGATTTTTTTCATCCGCATATCTGATGCTTGGGAAGATTGGGATGGATTTCAACTGCATGCCTCAGCGCAGCCTCCAATTCCCTTACCTCTTCCTTGTTAGCGCCTCTAGAACGCAAATAAATTTTGACATCCTGGAGTGATGACAGGTTTCCCAGACCCAACTCAGGACCATCACCGTTGCAGGTGATTTGTCTAGCTGCCTGTACACAGAACTCAAAGTTAAGAATTTCCAGCCTTGGCATAGCTCCTTGCTGAAACACTATAGGCCTTATAGATCCTCCGAACTGGAACAATACAAGGCATGGGAATAATCCAGCACCAATGATGAATCCCCCAAGTGTTCCAAGATTTTTTGGATCCACCGACAGTTTTAGCACACGGAGAGCTGGCAACCTCCCAAGGGTTTCGAGATTGACCTGCCCTAAATCCCTCACAGCAATGGATAGGTATACAAGGTCCAGTAGATAAGACTGATTCATCCTTGCTGGCAGTGTTGAGAACCAGCATGGCCATTCTATATCCAATCTACAGAGATGTCGAGGGGCAACCCAGGCATCCAATCCACCAAAGTCCCATTGATTATCTCCAAAAGTCTTGATGTATAGATATTCGATATTTTGCAGCTTGGATAGGCACTCCACCAGCTTGCCACTCCATCCAATGAACAGCAAAATATGAAGCACTCTCAGTTTCATTAGCTGGCCCAACTCTTCTATAATGTCAATGGAGACGGTAATGTCTAAAGTTGACAGCACTTCAAGGTTTGTTAGGCTCCCAATCCCATTTGGCACTCTTGTAAACTCATCAATGTACAGGCACATCAAATCTTTGAGCTGAACAACAGTTGATGGCAAGCTAAACATATTGTTGCCCCTCACATCCAAAGTCTGTAGAAATTTTAGGTTTCCTATTTGTTTAGGAAGCTGAGCAATGTGTGTGGCACATAGTCCTAGGTACCTCAAGTGAAATAAATGCTTAAGGTACTTAAGGCTGTAACCTCGTGAAAGATCACAATCTTGTAAATTCAGGACTCGTAAAACTCGGAATCTCTGAAGGTCTGGCATTACACAAAATGCTGATGGAAAGACAACAGCTGACCTTACATGTTCCAAGCTTCCAATATCCATAGCGTTATCTTCTTTACCATATTGAAGAGACAACCTCCTAAACAACTTTAATGGAGATGTGTACCACACACCATTTAATATAGTATAATTTTCTTCACTTGACAAGAAGCGAATAAGATCGTGCACCATATCATGTACATGACAAGCATATATCAAGCCAGTGTACCTCTCATATATAGGTTGGATCATACCTCTGTTCATGAGTTCATTGAAGTAACTGTCGCCAATTGCAAATAGACTCTTACCTTGGTTTTCACATTGAATAAAGCCTTCGGCTATCCACATCCATATCAAACGATCTTTTTCAATTTTATAATCTTCCAGAAACATGCTTAAATATAATAAGCAAGTTCTCAGATGGGAGGGCATTTCATAATAGCTAAGTGATAATATCTTTCTCATATTAACCACATCAGTACTATCGCTAAGACCAGTGCCAATAGAGTTGTACACATCATACCAATCAATCTCATTTCTTGCTTTAGATGCTAGAAGACTAGCTATTGTAACAATAGCCAAGGGAACACCACCACATTTCTGTAGTATTCTCTTGGATACTTCAGCCAGCTCCTTATTCAGACATTTTTCTGTGTCTTCAATGTTGTCCTTGTTTTCGTTACCAAATATTCTTCTGTACAACAACTTTTGGGAGTTACTCAGGGAAAGGGGTTTCAACTTGTAAGCACCACCAACTTCTTCCGCAACACCAAAATTACGCGTTGTTGTGATAATTATGTATCCAATATCATTATCAGGAAAGGCACGTCTAATCGTTTGCCAGACTGAGATATCCCATATGTCATCAATAACAAGAAAATACCTACACACAGGGCAAGTTATAAGCAAAAACTAATAAAATTACGATGGGAAGTTCTATTGTTCGTGAACCAAATTGTGCCAATTAAGCTAACTGGAACAATGCAAATGAACTCATGAGTTAGACAAGATTAACATGTCCATAGACAAAAGAAGTCGACTCAGAAGCTTAACCAAAAACAAAAAAAAACACCCAGGGAAAAAATTACTGTCATTGCTCATATTATTTCCACTGAACAATGATGTTTAAAACATAAATGGCTGTGTTTTTTTATTTAACTAGGGCATGCATGCACATTTCTCATTAACCTTGTTTGGCCCTAGGACGTAGTATTATGATTGGAGGGCAAAACTCAACAGCGGCAAAACAATTCATATGCACACACTAATTGCAGGAATGCTTGGGCTTCCATACCTTTTATGTTGAAGGAATTCTCTGAGTTCATTGATGAGCTGCTGCTCGTAAACAAAAGTTTCATTGATGCTGTCATCGTATTTATTCCTATCAAGTTGATACAGGATGTCCTTGAATAGTTTATTCAAGTCAGGTGTTTGAGACACTGATACAAAAGCATAGCAATCGAATTGTGCACTAATCTTCTCATACACTGCATTAGCAAGAGTTGTCTTGCCCATCCCACCAAATCCAACAATGGAGACTATCTTGCCTTGCTGTGAGGGCACTCCGTTCTCTCCCATCAAAATCTTGATTAACTCATCTCTAGTTTCATCAATGCCAACGAGCTCTTTAATCATTGTGTACTGAGAAAATAAACGTGGGTCCACAGTAGGTTTGGTAGGTTTATCAACACCAAGGTTAACATCGTACCTGGGACACCTCTTGTGCACCTCTGAGACACGGCTCTTGATGTCTCTGATCCCAGTAGCAATCATATAAAATTGGAATAAATGGATTTTGGCAATTGATCTCCGTATACGACTCAACTCTGCTGACTCGTTGAGCTTGCCAGGTATCATGTGTGTGTCAATAATGTCCTCTATGTTATCAGACAGCTTGCTCAAATCTCTGGCCCAGATCTTGTCCTGGATGTTAAGCTGGTCTGTCGGTGTATTGGAGAGCTTCTTGAGGGCAAACTCCATGCTCTCGAGCTCAGATTGAAGAAACATAATCTCCTCTCTCATCCTCTTTGGCAGATTGTACTCGTCGGTGAGAAGAACACCAAGCCTGGTGATGACCCTCGATAGTGCCCCCGTTGCGGTCTCCATGGATCAGATATGTCCTGGGCAAACCCAAGGAGTGAGGCTACTGTGTGCATACCTAGGAGCTATTTGGATGGGCACAAAGGACGGAAGAGCGCGAGATAGAACTCACCGAGTCAACGGCCACCGCTGGTCGCGAATCCGGCTCCCCTTCTCGCCGGATCCGGCTTCCCGCCGGGTATCGACGGATCAAGCCGAGGAGCCACAGCCGCCTCCTGTTTTTTGTTCCAAGTTGCTCTCTAGCTGCTGCCTTGGAAGATGGAACAGATCAGAGAGGGGACAGGATCATCGTGACGCTACACCAAAAGGCAAAAAAATAATGCACCACCGCATTAATAATCTATTCCACCCATGATATCGATGCCCTCTCTTCTTCCACATGCCGCGGCATCTTTCTCTTTGCTCCGGGTGCCTACTGGTGACAGCTTTTTCTAGGCCCCTCCCATAGTGGCCATATCATCTTCTTTCCCCATTTCCATGTGGGTAAATTTGCTGTAGCACATTATTTAATATTGATATTTGCTTCTCCTTTATTCCAAATTTTAAGTCATTCCAAGAATCTTGGAGAATCAGAGCATCTCTAGTTTGACCAAAATTATAGAGATAATTACAAAAAATTATGACCATTAAATAAGTATACTATGAAAATATAATTAATGAAGAATCTAATGATACTTAGTTAGTATCATAAATATTATTATCTTATCATATAAATTTGGTCAAACTTGAGATGCTTTGACTCTCCAAGATTCTTGGAATGACTTATAATTTGGGATGGAGGGAGTACTTAATATTGGCTTTGCTAGGAACACTTTTTAATCGTGGCAATTAGCCCCTTAGACACTATATTTACTAAATTTTGGAGAATTTACTAAAACTCTAATGTGTGAACAAATGTTTGGATTTTAGGGTCAGGTTTTAACGTGGGATCCACATATAGATCTATCCACACCGATCTCCATGAAGCATAAAACTGTATGGCACATCATTTCGAAAAACTTCTATCAAATTTGCTGAAACTTTTACAAGGAACATGAGATTTTAATTCTTTTAATCTGGGGGCTCACATGTAGCCATACTAATTATGATACTCCCTCTGTTCTAAAAAAAGGTTGTAATTTTAAAACAGTGTTGTGCTATATTAAGTTTGACAAATTTATATATAGAAAATAAAGAGTAAAATGCACCCTGGGTGCTTAAACTTTTCATGGATTCACACTTGGGTCCTTGAACAAAAAAAGTGACCATCGCGTCCTCAATCTACTGTGGACTATCATCTAGGTCCTCCAACTAAAAACGTGACCTTTTATGTCCTTAAACTAATGTGGAACCCGAGTAGAGTTCCATATCTCACCACATCAACTCTATAAGCCTATTTTTTTAGAAACTCTATAAGCCTATTTAAAGGCAATATGATATGATCAGGCTCGAGTATATTTTCAGGCCATAATTATTTTCGGATTAAAGGCATTTTTGCGCACATGCATGCAAACATATTTACGTCGCTAGCCAATCATTCAGCAGAGCTCTCCATGCACGTTGATTATCTCCTTTGCTGGGGTACATGCACGTCACATTTCTGGGTACATGCACGTCACGTTTCTTTAACCGATGAAACGGCCAGCCAATATGTACGTATAATAATATATACAATGCTGAATATAATACGTGATACTACTGTTAGTTTTCTTTTTAGTCATGTTCATCGGATCGGGATGTATTGGTAGTAGGAATAGGTGTTCGGGATCACAGAGAGAGAAAAGGGGGTGATAGGTTGCAAACCATCAAAAGCCGTAGTGGTCGAAGCTCCGGCCGGGGTTTCGTTGATTGAGACGCCATCATCTGCGCCGGCAGCGCGACGCGATGTGAGAGGGAGTCGGCGCTGTGGCGTCCTCGGCGGCGGTGTGTGCGTCGGGGTGGCGTTGCCGGCGTCGGTGGTGCTTCCCGTCGCTGGCAGCGCCCCTTCTCAAGATCGGGTCTAGGGTTAGGATGTCGGTGGGGTGACTGGCGGCGCGGTGAACCTCGTACTGCGAGCCCCGGCCCCCACCTTTCCTTTATAGCGCTGTGCGATGGGGGCCCACCAACCATGTAGGGTTGGGCGCCCTCGATCAGGGCGCGAGAACAAGGCCCAGTTAGGCGGTTGGGCCTAACTGGTGGGAGATCAATCCTAACATTCTCCCCCTTGATCTCTCATCTATTCTTCGTTCTTTAATTTCATACTCAAAACTTTCAATTCATATTTTTCTTGCTTCCATCCTATTTCATCACAGATTAGTGCATAGAACTGTCCTATCATCACAGCAATTAGTGCCGTTAGACTAACAGCCACAATACAATTCTCCGTTTTGAAATGTAAACTTTCTTTGGGTCCTTCGTATGTTTGGGAATCATAGGCTTTCCCTTAAACCCATGCTGGCTACGTGTTCTCTGAACACGTTGGGTGGTAAGCCCTTTGTGAGCGGATCCGCGAGCATTTTCTCTGTACTTATATGCTCAAGATTTATTATATGATCCCGAACTTTATCTTTCACAACATAGTACTTTATGTCAATGTGTTTGGCAGCACCACTTGACCTATTGTTGTGAGCGTACTGTACCGCTGGATTGTTATCACAATACAATCTCAGTGGTTCATTTATATCATCAATCACTTTCAATCCGGGTATGAATTTCTTCAGCCAATTCACCTGCCCCGTTGCCTCATAGCATGCTACAAACTCGGCATACATTGTCGAGGATGTAGTCACGGTTTGTTTGGAGCTTTTCCACGATATAACCCCTCCTACGAGAGTAAATACATATCCTGACGTGGATTTTCTTTCATCTCCCGCATAATCAGAATCTGAATACCCCTCTATCTGCAGGGAATCAGATCTTCTATACGTAAGCATGAGGCCTTTCGTACCCTGCAAATAACGCAGGACTTTCTTTACTAATTTCCAATGTTCAATTCGTGGATTCTTTTGATATCTGCCAAGTAATCCGGTAACAAAAGCTAAGTCAGGGCATGTACACACTTGAGCATATTGTAAACTTCCAACAGCTGAAGCATACGGTACCGCTTTCATTCGGTCAATTTCATATTGGTTCTTGGGACACTGATGTTCCCCAAATCTATCGCCCTTGACTATAGGAGCAGGTGAAGGACTGCACGCATGCATACTAAATTTCTTCAGGACCTTTTCTATGTATGCCTTTTGCGATAATCCTAGAACCCCTTTTCTCCTGTCTCGGTGAATCTCTATTCCCAAAACGAACGAAGCCTCACCGAGATCTTTCATATCAAAGTTTGAGGACAAGAATTTCTTCGTTTCCATTAGTAGATTGATATCACTACTAGCAAGCAAGATATCATCCACATACAAAATTAGGAATATGTACTTTCCATTCTTGAACTTTGCATAAACTCAATTGTCCTCAACATTTTCTTCAAACCCAAAACCTTTTATCGTTCTATCAAACTTCAAATACCACTGTCTTGAAGCTTGCTTCAATCCGTAGATTGATTTCTTCAGGCGGCATCCCATATTTTCCTTTCCTTTTACGACAAAACCTTTCGGTTGTGCCATATAAACATTTTCTTCCAAATCCCCGTTTAGGAAAGCCGTCTTTACATCCATTTGATGTAACTCCAAATCATAGTGGGCTATAAGTGCCATTATAATTCTGAAGGAATCTTTACATGAGACTAGACAAAACGTCTCATTGTAATCAATCCCTTCTCTTTGTGTGAAGCCTTTCGCCACAAGTCGCGCTTTAAATCTTTCTATATTTCCTTGGGAGTCATATTTCATTTTGTAGACCCATTTACAGCCTACTGTTTTGGCTCCTTTAGGAATATTTTCTAAGTCCCAAACTTTATTGGTACTCATTGATTTCAATTCATCTTCCATGGCCTTAAGCCACTTTGATGAGCGGTCGCTTCTCATGGCTTCTTCAAATGAGGTGGGATCATCCCCCATCTGACATTCTTCTGTTTCATAAACTTCATAGTCATTAGTAATAGCTGATCGTCTTATTCTTTGAGACCTTCTAGGTGCCTCCGGCACTTGTTCCACATTGGGCTGTTGTTGTTCTTCCTCATGTGCAATATTTGGTTCTATAGGTTCCTCAAGGATAGGTTCCTCAAGGACAGGTTCCTCATGTTCATTCATTGTCGCCACGGGAGAACTTGCAACAGGTGTTGGCACTACAGTGTCCTGCACTGTCGGTGCAACAGCAGCAGATAGCGTGAAGAATGGTTCTTCAACCATCGGAGTGGGTACATGTACCCGCTTCTCCTGTAGGCTGATTTCTCGTGCTACCATGCTCCCCCTGATCATGTTATCCTCCAAAAACACAGCGTATCTTGTTTCTACAATCTTCGTATGTCTGTCAGGACAATAGAAGCGATATCCTTTCGATCTTTCTGGATAGCCAATAAAATAGCAGCTGACTGTCTTGGAGTCTAACTTTCCTATGTTTGGGTTAAACACTTTTGCCTCACCTAGACAGCCCCACACACGCAAATGGTTAAGTGAGGGTTCCCTTCCTGTCCATAATTCATACGGTGTTTTAGGCACCGATTTACTTGGTACTCCATTAAGTATGTGAATGGCGGTTTTCAGTGCCTCCATCCATAAACTAATCGGTAATGTGGAGTAACTCATCATGCTTCTTACCATATCCATTAGGTACGGTTACGTCTTTCAGCCACTCCATTCTGCTGAGGTTCCCCCGGTGTGGAGTACTGAGCAACTATGCCATTTTCCTATAGGAACCTTGCAAATGGTCCAGGAATTTGGCCATATGGGGTATGTCGCCCATAGTACTCTCCACCTCGGTCTGATCGTACTATCTTGATTTTCTTATTGTGCTGATTTTCAACTTCAGCTTTAAATATTTTGAATTTATCCAATGCTTCCGATCTTTCTTTAATTGGATAAATATTGCCATAACGAGAGTAGTCGTCTGTGAATGTTATAAACGACTCATAACCATCCACATTTTTCACAGAAAAAGGACCACATATGTCTGTGTGGATTATTTCTAAAATTCCTGTGCTTCGTTTGGCATCTTTCTTAATTTTCTTGGCATACTTTCCTTTGATGCAATCAATACATTGTTCTAAATCTGAAAATTCTAAGTGCGGGAGAATTGATTCCTTAACCAATCGTTCCATTCTCCCCCTCGAAATATGGCCCAAGCGACAATGCCATAATTTCGAAGAGACAGTATCAATTCTCTTCCGCTTCTTAGTTACATCCGTAGATGGGGAATCATTCACATTCTCATCACATATATTGTTCGCATTCTCAGCAAGAGATAATAAATAAAGCTTGTCTTGTCGGAAGGCAAGACCAACACATTTATTATTAACCAGTATCTTACACTTGCCATCACCAAAATGGCAATCAATTCCATCATCATCAAGTTTCGAAACACTTATCAAATTTCTACGCAAAGAGGGAACATAAAGTACTTCTTTAAGTCTAAGTACAAAACCATTATTCAATTCTAAAGAAAAATCTCCAATGGCTTCAACATTGGCTTGCACTCCATTTGCAACTTTAATCGTTCTTTCTCTTCTTTGCAAGGTTCTCATCCCACTTAACCCCTGTAAAGAATTTGCAACATGAGTAGTTGCTCCTGAATCAACCCATCAAGTGGATTTGTCATAACATAAATACAGGGATTCATCTACAAATGTAATAAATTCATCACCTTTCTTTAGCAGAGATTTCAGGAAGTCTGGACAATCCCTCTTGTAGTGTCCCTTCTTGAAGCAGTGCTTGCACTGATCTTTTTTAGCTCTACCATACTGCTGATTCTCAGAATCCTGGGGTTTCTTTCCCTGTGAACTGGAGGAAGAGGACTTATCCCACTTAGGTTTTCCTTGTGGTTTAGAATTCTTGCCATTAAAGTTCTTTCTTTTGTTGTCCTTCACAAAATGAGCAGATTCACCTTGTGAGGACTTTATCCTCTCCTCTTCTTGAGCACACATTGAGATGAGTCTTTCTATGCCCCATCTTTTAGGCTCCATATTATATTTCACAATGAAGGTGTCATATTCTTTTGGCAAAGAAGCAAAAATCAAATGAATCAGGAAATCCTCCTCCTTCAAATTCATTTCTTTTAGCTTAGATGCCGTAGTGTTCATCTTCAAAATGTGCTCTCTTATGCTACCACTGGTGAATTTCTCATTCACAAGCTTCTTAATCAGTGAACTTGCTGTGGCCTTGGTAGACCCAGTAAACTGACTCTTGATTTTCTCAAGATATTCTTTGGCAGTAGCACATTCAGGGATTGAGCCCCTTATCTGTTCTTCTATGGTGGCTTTGGCTACCAACAGGCACTTGCGGTTGGAGAGAGTCCATTGCCTATGTTCAAGGTCATATTTCATTCTTATTTCAGCATGATCACGCTTTCGAGAAGCGAAATCAGCGTCAGATTCATTGTCACCTCTCACCGGGTCCTCTGGCTCAGTAGGACACGGTGAGGTGATGGCAAAATCGACCTCTTCCAACGCAAGTTCCAATTCATACTTCTCCCGCCACACACGGTGATTGGTTCCGTTGAGTGTCGGGATGTTGGCAATGTTCACAATGCATTTGCCTCCTAAAATCACACCAGAGTAAGTAAGAAACATTTATACATAAAAATTTCATGCTTTAACTCAACGTTGGTCAAATTAAAACTTATAATTCATCCATGCAAACATTTTACATCACGGTTGGGCAGAAGTAAAATTAATGCACAATTTCTCATGGATCAAAAATTATAATATTGTTATTAACAACGTTGGTCAGAAAATAACAATATCATAATCGCATCAAAATTATCAGAAATTCATTTCTCTTAAAATTAAATTATCCCATTGGTTCAAATTTAATCAAAGAGAACAATAATTATCATGCACAGCGGAAACATTAATAATCTTTTCATATTATTATTTTCCAGAAGCACTAAAAAATTCATTGTTTTCTGAGCAAAATATTGTTGTATAAAATTTGCACAGAAAATTGTATCAAAATCATTCAAATTTATCAAAATATACATTTAAAATTGCTCCTGGAAAATAATAAGAAAAATTTTCTTCTTCTTCTTCTTTTCAAATATGCCCCAAGACGCTACCGGCTGCTAAGCTTTCGCCCAGATTGTCCTCGCAGCAAGACAGCCGCACCCAGGCCGCAAACCTAGGCCCTAGGCGGCCAAGCGCGCCCATGAGTGCTCGCGCCACTTTGGGCAAGCGAGTTGGCCCAATAATCTCGACCGTTCGTTCTGATCCGATGGCCGAGCGGCCGTTTTGCGCGGATCAAAAGCGTCGCTGCGGCCGGCGCCCTGGAAACCCTAGCCATTCGTCCCTTCCCTTTCTCTCTCTTCTTCGCCGCTCTCTCTCATCTCTCTTCAGCCGCAGCGAAGACAGCCGCAAGCGAGGAAAGCAGAGCGGGCAGCCATGGCGAGCCTTGGCGCCGTCGCCGGCCCCCTCGCCGACGCGCGTGCTCCCCAACGGGTGAGCACGCCACCGTCGAGCGGCCTGGCCGCGGCGCTTCCTTGGCCGAGCCCGGCGAGCCCGCGCCCCCGGCTCGGCTTCTTCTCCCGCGCCCGAAAAAAGCTGGTTCGGCTCTTCTTCTTCCGCACCGGTGAAGGTTCATCCGACGAACCCTAACCCTAACGCATTTTTCCCCTTTCTGATTTTGGGTTTGTTCTTTTTGGGTTTATCCGAATGGGAAAAACTAGGGTTAGGGTTAGGGTTTGTTCTCATCGATTCGATTTCTTTGCTTTCGTTTCTTTCTTTTCGTTCATCCGAATGGAAAACTGGGATTAGGGTTAGGGTTCGACCCTTCTTTCTTTCTTCTTCCCCTTTTCTCTCTTTCGGATTTGCGTTAGTTTTCTTTTTAGTCATGTTCATCGGATCAGGATGCATTGGTAGTAGGAATAGGTGTTCGGGATCACAGAGAGACAGAGAGAAAGGGGGTGATAGGTTGCAAACCATCAAAAGCCGTAGTGGTCGAAGCTCGGCCGGGGTTTCGTTGACGGACGCCATCTGCGCGCCGGCAGCGACGTTCGGTGGAGAGGGAGTCGGCGTTGTGGCGTCCTCGGCGGCGGCGTGTGCATCGGGGTGGCGTTGCCGGCGTCGGTGGTGCTTCCCGTAGCTGGCAGCGCCCCTTCTCAAGATCGGGTCTAGGGTTAGGATGTCGGTGGGGTGACTGGCGGCGCGGTGAACCTCGTACCGTGAGCCCCAGCCCCCACCTTTCCTTTATAGCGCTGTGCGACGGGGGCCACCAACCATGTAGGGTTGGGCGCCCCCGATCAGGGCGCGAGAACAAGGCCCAGTTAGGTCGTTGGGCCTAACTGGTGGGAGATCAATCCTAACAACTACATATCTAGCGATAGACTCGTTTTCAATCTTCATCCGTTCGTCCTTGCTCGGCAAGGGGGTCTATCGGCTTTGCCTCTTGCTGCTGCAGCCGCGCCGCCGCCGCCATCTATACGCATGCCAGCGCACCTCGACACATCTTATCCGTAGCGTCGTCCAGCATGCCGTTACTCTTGTGGCATCAGCACCGTCGTCAAAAACTCCGGCAGCTCGATCCTCATGGCAGCACGCACTCATGGTGAAGAGGCGCGGTGCAACAACGGCGATCCGACACAGTAGCACGTGGCAGCAAAGCGGCAACCCAGCTGGCAACTCGACCTGGCTGCATGGCAACTTCCAGCGGCGGAGCCATGCTTGATGACAAGCACGGTAGTGAGCGAGAGCGAAGGCAGCGTCGGCCAGCGGGCACAACAGCGGCAGATCAACACATGGTTGCACTGTGGTTGGGCAGCTGACCGGCGATCGCGTCGGCCAGCATTAGTTTAAGGACCTAAATGGTCATATTTTTAGTTGGAGGACCCAGGTGATAAACCACAGTAGATTGAGGACCTAGATGGCCACTTTTTTAGTTCGCGGACCTAAGTGAGAATCCATGGTACATTTTACTCAAAAATAAACAATATTTTTAGGACGGGTGGGTGGAGCCGGGGCGAGCGTGCCCGCGACTCAACCACGTCGTCAGCGAGAGAAACGGGAAGAAATGAGAGTGGAATGGGGAGTAGAGAGGCAAGGGCAATACGGCCTTTTGATAAGAGTACGATGTGTTGTAGCCTTGTAGGCAAAGCCACCGGGTGTGCTTGACACAAATTTGACCAGTAAAGTGTGCTCCGCGCAAACCCAACATTCTTTAGTGTCCCGTGGACATTTGAAGCGATAAACAAACCAACAGAAGAATTGTGACTGGGCACGTTGCTCTGAAGCACAGAACAGAGCGCACCGAAAACAGAGGATGCGGTCAACACTGTCCGCACATCAAAGCAGAGCATGTCGCTAAAATACCTCCGTTTTTCCCCCTCTTCATTTCTGTGTTTGCAGGTTCATCAGGCCGGCACATTGGCCTACCACTCCCCCAAAGGAAGATCCCAGATTTCCCCTGCACCGCATCATTGAGATCAACAAGCGAAATTTGTGCTTGGATAAAAGAGTGACATCTGCCTAGAACGACCTCCAAGCTAGCTGTAAGCGTGTGCTAGACACACATCATAGTACTGTAGCGCTTAATCAACCAAATGTAATCCAAACAAGTCATCATTTTAAAGGATAGGACTCGTATGAGATTGCAGCCACCAGAGTACATGCTTTTACTTTAACAATCACACAGCTGATTCTGTCATGTCCTTGTTATTAACATCTTAGCTAATGATACAGACCTTAGTTTTTTTTTTATCATGATACAGTGCACATCCACGTACATGAGCTAGGCCCATGCTATGTCACAGGTCGACCCGTTTGCTCACATGACAGTCCATGCTAGCACCAGCGATGCTAGACCAGCACCTAAACTAGGTAGATTGTGTCACCTAGGTCTCTAAACTTTCAAAATGCACATCCACATACATGAACTAGGCCCACACATTCAAAATGAACATTCATTTTAGTGTCAATATGGATATCTGTATTCGTATTCGTATCCATATCAGGTTCTAAGATCGAAAAATATGAGATATGGGATAAAATGAAGGATCACTCATATCCATCTGTATCCGATCCGGTTTGGTTCCTACCCCTAGTTATGCACACAATAGCACTTGCATCTTTGAAAGATACTGCGAGTATGACATAAGCTTGCATCGTATCAAGAGCAATGTAGATGAATCTCGTAGCAAACTTTTGACGGCGTTGAAGTAACCACAAAGATATTAGGATTTGGAGAAGCCGGCCGTAAAGTCTATAAAGCATAACTCTTGAGGGTCTACCCTATATAAGAATCTAGTGTTATAGAACCGTCTAGCCTAATTCTCTTGAGGGCTCCTAATTGCTCATTACAAGCCTTGAATGGGACCATTATATTGACTTGGTTGATATCTACATTGATAAAACTCAAGTTCTAATAGAATTATAAGTCCTCATAACACACTTTGTCTCCATTCCTAATCAAGTAGGATTTGAGTCACTATACAACAAGCTGCATAATTAGAAATCCGGTCTGGATCCGGCTGTCCGCCGCTGGATCCGAACGCCCGACGCTGGATCCGGCCTCCCTCGCCGCCATAATGCCGAATCCGGCCTCCCCCGCCGCCGTGATGCCAGATCCAGCCTCACCCGCCGCCGTGACGCCGGATCCGGCCTCCCTCGCCGCTGGAGTTGACACAGACGTCGAGGAGTAATGCCACAGCAAGGAGCTAAGGCCAGAGGAGGAGCGCCACAGCGCCCATGCCCCCACTGCCCGCATCGCCTGCGCCTGCTCCCTCGGCCGTGCCCGCGCCGTCGGATCCGGGCTCCTCCTCGCCCACGCCGCTGGATCCGGGAGGGAGGAAAGGGAGGGATGCCGCTGCTGACCGGATCCGGGAGGGAGGGGTGACGTGCTCAAGGAGGGAGGAGAGAGAGGAAGGGGCAGTGCCGGGGTAGAGAAGGAGTGATGGAGGGGCGGCGCGGGGGAGAGAGGGAGGAGAGGGCCAGGTGCGGCTAAGAGGATGCGAGAGAGAGAGTGTGTGTTTAGGGTTTCTGATTTTGTTTATATAATGGAGATGGTAGTGGGCTTGTGTGGGCTAGAGGGCTGGGCCTAATTTTCCGAGACGGTTGTGTTAGAATGCCCGCCTCGGTTAATGATTTACCGAGGTGGTTGCCTTAGGATGCCCGACTCTGTTAAGAACTAACCGAGGCGGTTGCTGGGCCGGCTACTCGGCCACCTAATAACGGAGGCGGGCAACCGGCCTACCCGCCTCCGAGGCCATTTGGCAAACGCCTTGGAAAAGTTTTTATTGTAGTAGTGTTGTCCTGGACGAAGACAAGGAGGGTGAGCAAAGTGTGGAGATGAATGTGCCGTGGAGGTGCTTAATAAAACTCGGCCTAATAAGGGTAGAATTGAACTCTAGGAGCTATTCGGATATGGGCAGAAAGGGCTGTGGAGCGCGAGCTAGGACTCACCGACTCACCGTCACCGTCCACCGCTAGTCACGAATAAGGCTCCCCGTGTCGCCGGATTCAAAGTTGCTTCTGCTAGCAGCGCCCAGCTTGCTGCTCGGCTCTTGGCTCTTGGTGATGCCTTGGGAGTTGGGACAGAACCGGCGATAAGAGACGAATGGAAGGAAATGAAATCAATGGAAGATAAGATGTACTCCCTCCATCCCAAAAAGGATGTAATCTTGCATTTCAAATTTTGTCCCCAAAAGAATGTAATTGTGGACTTGGGATCACCTTTTCCGATGGGATCTGCCTATTAAAAATACCACTACTCTATTTATCCATGAGAAGAACATTCTATAATGCAATGATTGTTTTTCAGTTTCTACCTACGTGGAGAATGATCGAGGAGGGACAAAAGTGTAATTTTACATCTAAACTGATCTTACCTCGAAAAGTAGGATTTACTTTTTTTTGGGGGGGACGGAGGTAGTACAAGGGGACATGATTAGATGCGGCTACAGCGAAAGGCAAAATAATTGCTCCTCTGCGTCGTCTTTTCCCCGTTCGCTGGTCTGAATCTTGACTGAAACTGGCTGAAAACACTGTTCCAGCTAAATTGTAATGAGAGAAAAATACTGTTCCGGCTGAAAAACAAGCCGAACCAGCCGAATATGGAGGTAAGCCGAACGGGGCTCGTCCTGTCCTGCCGACATCCACATCATTTTCTCGTTGCCCCGAGGTAGCTGGAGCAGAGAGCAAGAGCGAGCGCTGGCGCAGTTGTGGAGGACTCGAGATCTGGTGGAGTGGAGGCGAGGTGACTGAGCCAGCTGAGGAGACTCCGGCCAGAGCGATGGTGAACAGGGACAATACAAGAGGAGTGAATGATTAAAGCCAATCAACGCTGGTGGTCCGCAGGCCCCCAGTCCGCCAGTCGACTTGAATCAATTATGCTCATCGCTCGGCAGACGGGGCGCGTCGCCGTTGGCACGTGAACCTCATCAGGTCTCCTTCGGTGTTCACCACCGGAACCTTGAGGGTCTGAACTCTGAGTCCGCTACTAGCTGCCAAGCTGGCTGAAGAGTAGCATCGCGGTCACAGGTCCTTGGGCCTTGCCGCCTTGGCATGGCATGTGCTTGCGATGATGAGACTTGTATGGAGTAGCTTCACAGTCACAGGTCGGCAGGGCAGGGGTAGGGCATGAGAGTGGCCGAGTGCCCAAGTGAGGTGAGAACTGAGAACGCGTGGAGTCCAGTCAGTGATTAGTCGTGGTGCTTCTTCAGCACGCGGCAGCGTTGTGTGAAGTGAAGCTGCAGAGTATTGGAGCCAGCGGCTTCGTGCTCTCAAGTCTGAGCCATTTCACTGCTCCGTTGATGCGTTGCGGTTGCCCAGTGTTACAGGGATCTTTGATGCGCCATCGGACTGCTTTTCGTTTCGGTGGCCACAGCATCTTTTTTTCTCCACTTCCGTGCGTCGGTGTAGCTGGAGCAGAGAAAAGGGAGCGGAGGAGAGCTGAAGAAGAAAGGGATGGGTGAGGATGGCTTTGCTTTTTTCATTCGTGTTTTAGGTTTGGTGGGTTTCCAAAGCAAACAGAACTGAGCTGGAGCTTGCATTGATGCCACTACAGCATTGCATTTTCATTTTGAAGAAATCGGGAGGGGAGGCCCCGATGGCAATACGAGAGATTATATATATATATATATATATATATATATATATATATATATATATATAATAATAAAGGCAAAATTTCTGCCACAATATTTTTGTCCAACTCTGATCTCTATTCAGATTCTATTTTTTGTCCGGTAATCCTCTTTTCACTGTCCCGTTCAGTTTGGATCTGATCTTTAATAATTTTCCTTTCCTTCGTTTGTGTCCCCACCTCCAACGTGATGGACTCCCCATATGAATCCAATAGGAGAAATCGAATAAAATACAAATTAAAGGATTTGCTAAATTTCAGGTGCCTGAATTTTAGTTTTGTTTCAGACGACGGTTATTGCATATATTTTATACTAAGATTACAGTTTTAGTTCATTGCAATTTCTATAGACACAATCTGCAATTTTTGGTTTTAGGAATAAAAAACCCTTTAGACAAAACCACAAACCTGACAAAATCTTATATACATTGGCACAAAGACAATTTAACAATTTACAATTATTTCTATAGTCAGATAAGGACAAAAATTTGATATGTTATAACACAAAGACAAACAACAAATTACAAAAGTGATAATTTTCTTGTACTGATTGGTAGTACAAGAGTGTTGCCTGAAATCATCTTAAAATTCAGGCACCTGAAATATAGGAGAAGTGACAAATTAAACCACATAAGCAAGGCACCATATCAACGCAGGCGAGGCGGCGCGAAAAGATGCCGAGGCGCCGGAATGACGATGGCACGAGGCACGGAGACGAGGGGCAACCTGATGAGACGGCGACTTGAGCGATACCGAGGTGAGGATGTGCGACAGCGACGACGTGGGGCGAGGTCGAGGAGAGAGGAGACGGCGAAGCCATTGTCTCATGATATAATATAAAGGACGTTACAAGAGATGATATGACTTAAACAAGATGCTAATTTGACATGTTTGGGGACCCAATTTAGTGATTACATTATGCTTTGGAGCAATATAAAGACAGAATGTTGGCTGTACTAAGTCAAATATCATGATCGAGATCATAAATAATTATGGCTGGTGGCACCCACCCTCGCTAAAGATTAGGCGGGAGGAGGATGGGGGCTTCCCACGAGAGCGAGAGTCGAGGGTTATTCAAGCGAGGGGAATCCGGTGGAAAATGCGGAATAAATGCCCATTAATTGCCAAAATAACTCTGGCCTTACATTGGGGCGCCCCCGGGTATTTATAGACCACACCCAGGGGCAACGTGAAATTACACTAGGGTTCACCAGTCTGCACGACTGGCAGCTCGGTCCACCAAGGTACAAATGTAATTGTTCAAACCCTAGCTGGCGTCCAGTGCTGCGCTCGCGCCGTGTAACAGACCGCCCAAATTATGCTGTCCCACGTACACATGTCATTGTCTTAAAGACCTCCGACTGTTGTGCACGGAACCAGACAATTCCGGTAGTCTGTCACGTGTCCTTGGGGAACCCCGAATCATCCACTTTTCACATCCGATCAGGATCATTACAGAAGACATTGCAGTATTACAACAGTTGATACAAAAATATTACATCAGAGTTAAATAGCGGAAGTATTACAAACCATAAGTTTACAAACCATTTATTCAAGTCTTACATACCATAAGTTTTACTTTCTCATACTAAGTAAGATAGCATGACTAACATAATCTTATTCAATAACTAGATATCATCCTGCCCAAGGATGAGAGTACATTACATCTACTGCTGACCTTCATCTTCAAGAACTGACATATAATAAGGGTAAAAGCCTATCGGTTGCTGGGGTTCACCTGCAACAGGGGTTACAAACCCTGAGTACTTGAGGGTACTCAACAAGACTTACCCGACTAAAAGAAAAGACTCCAAAGATATGTAGGCTTAAGGGATACAAAAAGGTTTAGCAAGAATCAAGATTAGCTTTTGCATAAAAGCTTTACTACTTATGGATCCTTACTTTTAATATTTTAACTCAACATTAATTCATTGATAGTATCCAATTTGTACATAATCTAATTCAATCACTTTATTAAACATCTCATCCCATATTCATAAGTATTGTTCTTCCATTGATTAACTACGATGCAAAGCAGGGAATCGAGTCTCCTTCTCCGAGAAGGAACGGTGATTCGAACCGATTAAACCCAGCTGGGGATTCCCAACCACACGACATATGCAGGTCCCGTACCTACATATATCGATCTTTCTCTCGGATCCTCCAAAATGTGAACCAGCCTGCGCTACCCGAGAACACAGTACTCCACCACCCTATGCCGGGGTGGGTACACGCTACTCCCGCCATCTCCCACTCCTAGTGCGCGGTTGTCTTTTCATGTAATAGAATTGTCGGTGCAGATTGTGACCAACTAGTAAATATTTGTAGTTTTGCCGTACGTTGTGATCGGAGGTGGCCTAGCACTCAATGACAAAGGGTTTATACTGGTTCAGGTAACGTGCCCTACGTCCAGTTTGGGTCGGTCAGTGACTTTATTTCTGAGCCCAGGTGCTCGAAGTTTGTAGTGGGGTTACAAACGAGAAGGAGAAAGATGGGGTGTACAAGAGGTCTGGTAGGCTCCGGTCGGAAGGGCCAAGAGCAACAGGAGCTACGCTATGAGCCAAGTGTTCAAGGGTGTGCTTGAGGTCCGAACCTGGCTGTTCTGTGGCCGTGGACTAGTGAACTTGGTTGAACTAATGGAACTAATAAAGGTTCTCCAAAAGGCCTTAGAGAGAAAAGAAAAAGCTTCTTCTTTGTTGGAGGGAGCGCATCCCCTTTTATAGATAAAGGGGATGGCTTTACAAGTGAGCATACGTATGCTACTGAGCTTTGTTGCCATGCTGGTGGGTAAAAGATAATGGTAGGCGCCTACAACACTATTGATGTTACTGTAGAATGTCAGATGTATGTGGGAGGTTGCGTTTGTCTTCTTCAGGAATGGTAGACGTCGATACCTGTAGATACTGTATAATGCCTAGAGGCATGTGAGGAGTGTCACCACGTTCACCCATACGGTAAATCCTGGCGCCCACAACACTATCGATGCCCAGAGGCACGTGGGGGGCCTTACCGTATGGGAGTTTAACGGCGCCCACAATACTGTAGAGAAAAATGTCAGAGCCTACAATACTATTTGTGTTAGGGCGGTTGTAGAGTACTATTCTTGTAGGTGTCTAGGGTATTGTTCCTCCAGGTGTACAGGGTATGGTCCCTGGTGTATAGGGTATGGTCCCTGGTATCATGGCTTGCTTTCTCCGTTCGCCCCTGGCTCCTTCCAAGTGGGCATCCCCGGTCGGATGGCCCCAGTCGGCTCTGGTCGCGCTAGTCGGAGAAGAGCGGTGAGTAGGGTTTCTGCGCACCCCGGTCGGAGATGCAGGGTCGGAGTCGGAAGTAGCGCTTGGGCCAGGTCTTTCGATCGGAGAGGCCGTCTAGAGGCGGCTGGAGTCTGAAGCTAGCGCTCCGTTCGGAGAGGTGGGCCGAAGTAGTTGACAAGCGGGCGTCGTTCATCTTCGGCCAGACCTTCCGGTCGGTGACTGGACCGCCCTTTCGGCCCGTTGTTTTAGACTGATGGGCCAGCCCACGAGTTGTGTGCTACCTTCCTAGGCTGAGCCTAGGCGTGGAAGTCGGTCCCCGAGGGACCCTGGGTTTATGAACCCGACAAGAATAGCCAAGGTATTCGGCCTACCAGGGTATGTGGTCAGTACTGCAAAGTCTTGACTCATGTAGGTCTACAACGGACAGTCCACAATTGACACAGACGAGACAAGCACGACCTGGCAACCCTATCGGCGTAACCACCAGAAACATATCCCATGCCCCGTTCGGTCACCATTTCCATCTATTTTCATATTCAACTTTCAAGACATTCCCTGAGTGAAGAACCTTTGTGAATGATAAACTCATCACTCGACTCTTATTAGCTAAGCATGGCTAAGCACTACTAGTCTATCATTATAAAAGGGTAACAAGGATAAGTATTTAGAATACAAGGCAAGCATGCAGCAATTGGTATTCAACCATTTCCTATTACTTAGTGTTCATATTATAGGACTCAAGTGATAAAAGTATTTGTAAACAACAAGGAAAGGTTGTATGCTCCGGGGCTTGCCTTGGTTAGTAGAAAAGTTAGGTTCATGTGATGAACCACAGATATCGAAACCAACCTCCACTGGTGGATTTTCTTCCTCTAGAACTGGATTAACGATCACCTTCTCACTTTTGGTCACTACACGTGTTTAAAGGATGCATGCTTAACATTATGATATGCAAAAAGCATGATGCATACAATTGCATGGATGAACACAAACAAGATTAACAAACTTGAGTCCAACTTTCCTTTACGGTATAGTTGCATCACTAGAGTTTATTAAACAATGTTTAATTTATTTCTCAAAACAAGTTATGATTTGTTATTAGAAGGATATTGATCTTCCAAGGAACAATAGATGTTTGGGTGTTCCAATGACTTCACCCAACATTTAAAAGTCACCAAAACATTTATCCATTTTCTAATTCATTTTAGTATTTATTTAAACATGGAAAAGACATTTAAACACACTTAAATTAATTAAACAAGTTAGAAATATCAAAATAATACCAAACTTTTTGTGGAGATAGGTATTAGCACATGACATTTACACAAAAAGTTTTATGATTAAACGATTATTATTTTTGGCCTACAAAAATCATAAATATAGAATTTTTCTATTAAAATATGTAATTTTTAAGCATAGCAAAATTACTGAAAATGGCTAACTCATATTTTTCAACGATAGAGTACTTCATAACAAAGCCACACAAAAATTTTCACAATTTTATCTCATTTCTATAATTAGTTATGAATTAAACAAGAATCAGCACATTTATTCATTTTCTGAAAAAGATTAAAGGTTGAAAACCTTTTCTCACTCTCCTCCTCTCTACTCTCTCCCACTGACACGCGGGGCCGGGTCAAAACCGACCCCTCCTGTCACACCCGATTTTAAGGATAAAATGGGATGTAAAATCTTATGTGCGCCCAGAGATCAGTCACACACATAAGCCGATAAATTATGAATAGTATCATCACAAGTGTTTATTACATCACGAATAAAAAGACAGAGTCTTCACATAGATATAGCAGAAGTATAAAGAAAAATCTCTCACGGAAGCTACATATCACAGGGATGTCAAACTGGTTGACCACCAGTCTAGTAATCATCAGAAAAATCATCATTACCATAGCCATCTATTACCCATCCGGGATTTTTATCCAAATAATGAAAATAAACAAGCGTAAGTACATATCGTACTCAACAAGTGTAACATGGGGTTCATGAGGCTCAAAAGGCTTAACGCAGGTTTAACAGCATTCAGCTTTTAGTTGTCAAAGTTTTAGCATAAGAGTACCAACAAGTCTTAATTCCCAAAGTAAAACACATGATCAAAGTAAACATGATTAATGAATAGCATAAACGGATAATTCTTAGTGATCATCTATTCCATAAGGGTCCAAGGCTGTTTGTGACCATAAGCACGACTAATATACCAGTTTTACACTCTAAAGAGGTTGTACATTTTCACTATGAGTCGTGATACCCATATGCCCAGGTTTATAACTCCCAAAACACTTTCAAGGTGAGCAGGCAGGGGTCACTATGAAGTCTTTCAAAGGTTCGTCTAACAAGTTAGGGCCGATAGGTTTCTGTGCCCAGCAAATGTAGGGCACCCCTTCCGATAGGCACAATGACACACAGCCTATACACTGATGAACAAAGGCCGCACTATATCCAACCTGAAACACACCCCTCTTGCGCCATAAAGGTAACCTCTAACAAGCTAGAAAATGTCCTCATACTGAGCTAAAGCCAGAGTCATGTAGCCCTCACAGCTGTACTGTAAGTCCTGGATGTTCGCTTACAGATAAGTCCTTAGGAAGAGGAATCTGAAGCATTTAGAAAGTAGCTAAACACTCCAGGCCCCTATTTCCAAGTTGCTAAAAAGTCATATTTTAATGTTTATTGCATATACCATTAGTCAAGTTATAAGATCATGGTTTAATTGAGCACTAGCAAAGCTACCCAATGCATATCCCATAGGAGACAAGGTACAAGTTCAATTCTAGGGAATCCCAATCAAGGTGACACATGCAATATGAATTAAATGTATTAAGTTGATAGGAAACAAGGATGATCCCATGCTTTACTTGCCTTGAACAACTGCTCGTGTTGATCCTGCTCGTTAAAGTAGTATTCTTGATCACCCATGAATTGCTCACCGTCTATAATCGATAACCACAGCAACATACAAGCGTCCAGAAGCAATCATGCATAGCAAACAAAAGCTATAGATTAGAACAGTACACCAATCAGCAAAAAATCAAGATGAAAAGTTTGTAAAATGAATCTACGTCTCGCTACGATCACACAGACGCAAAGATCACAAAATTTGGAGTTAAAATGAAGAAGTTATGAATTAAACAAGATTTCCTTTAATAAAATAATAGATTAAATCTAACGTCAAATTTTAAAAGTTGAAAACATACTTAACAGTAGTGTCGGTACAGAAAGTGACCAACTAGTGAATATTTGTAGTTTTGCTGTACGTTGTGATCGGAGGTGGCCTAGCACTCAATGACATAGGATTTATACTGGTTCAGGCAACGTGCCCTACGTCCAGTTTGGGTCGGTCGGTGACTTTATTCCTGAGCCCAAGTGCTCGAAGTCTGTAGTGGGGTTACAAACAAGAAGGAGAAAGATGGGGGGTACCAGAGGCCTGGTCGGCTCCGATCGGAAGGGCTGAGAGCGACGGGAACTCCGCTATGAGCTAAGTGTCGGTGTTTCGAACAAACACCGGCTAGTAAATTTATAATTGATGCGCGTTAGGCCCAGATGGTGCGCTAATGGACACAAGGTTTATACTGGTTCGGGCTGAATGTCCCTATGTCTAGTCTGTTGCTGCTCGTGTTATTAGCACCAAAAATGGTTTGTTGTAGGGGGTACAAACGGTCGAGAGAGGGACTGGTCCCAAGTCTCTGATGGAATGGTCGGGAGGATGCTAAGAGCCCGGTGGCAGCTCGGCTGTGTGTGATGTGTGTTGTTGAGTTGTGCTTGTTAAGAGTTGATCCCCTTAAGTGGGGAGCCCTGCCCTCCCTTTTATAGACCAAGGGGGGAGCAGGGGTTACAGATGGGAGAAAGAGGAAAATACCTAAGGGTATAGAAGGTCCTTCAAAGGATCCAGATCTTCCTTTTTTCCCATGCCTGCCCTGCTTAACATGGCCAGATGGTGTCAAGGCTTGGCACGTTCGCCGGATGCCCACTTGCTGACGATGCCATGCCCTTACCTGATCAGCAAGTGGTTACGTCCCATCCCCCCCCCCGGGGCGGCGTGTCGGATCAGGGCGTGCACATGTAGCCCAGTGGGGGGCGGACGGTGGGATGACTGCACGTCGGCCACTGTAGAGGATGGGAGTCCCCTCTTGGAACGTAGTAGTTGTCGTATGTCTATGTCAGGTTCTTCGCCTGAGGGCTGAGGGCGGCGCCTACAACACTGTAGGGCGAAGAGCACACGCTTGCAACACTATTCAGGCCCTACCACGCCTAGAAGGGTCTAAGCGCCGGTCCCATCATGCCCTGATGGTACTTTCCTGAAGGGGCACAGGGCATGGTCCTTGATGCCGTGGTTGACCCAAATGTCTTTTCTTACCCTGTGCCTATCATCATGAAGGAGTGGGGTGCGGTTGTCAGGAGAGGCGGAGCCAGCCTTTGGACATCGGGTGAGGCGGGGCCTGCCCTCGGGCGTCGGTCGAGGCGGAGCCTAGCCCTCGGGGGTTCGGCGAGGTGGAGCCCAGCCCTCGGGGGTTGGGCGAGGCAGAGTCCATACCTTGGGGGTCAAGTGAGGCGGAGTCTGGACTTTAGCCATCGGGCGAAGCAGAACCGATCTTCCATTGTTCGGGCGAGGCGGAACCGATCTTCCATCGTTTGGAAGAATCAGCATCTGGTGGTTATTAGTACCACCTCATTGGATACCCCGGTATTAGGTCCCCGATAGTAGCCCCCAAGCCCCCAGGTGATTCGGACAGAATCGCCTAGGGTGTGTTCCAATTTCATTGGAGTTGATTCGCCAGAGGGTGCATGCGAGCGCACCCGGTGGGTGTAGCCCTCGAGCCCCCGAGTGATTCGGACAGAATTGCCTGGGGGTGTTCTGATTTCGTTGGAGTTAATTCGCCAGAGGGTGCGCGCGAGCGCACCTAGTGGGTGTAGCCCCCGAGCCCCTGAGCCCCCGGGTGATTTGGACGGAATCGCCCAGGGGGTGTTCTGATTTTGTCAGAGTTAATTAGCCAGAGGGTGTGCGCGAGCGTACCCGGTGGGTGTAGCCCCCGAGCCCCCGGGTGATTCGGATAGAATCGTCTGGGGGTGTTATCGGGCCCTCCGCGGGTAGGGCCATGAGACTTGGTTTTTCATCAACTGGATATTTTTTAAGGGAATCGTGGTATCCGTTCGTGGGGATTCAGTCCAGGGTCAGCCTGGCAGGGGCTCGACTTTGGATCGAGGCCCTACTGATGCTTGTGTACCTGGGTCCTAGTTGCTTATGGGCCCATCCTCAGTTGGGTTGGTCGTTGAGACCGTTGGGCTGATCCCTGGACGTTCCAGGCCTAGGTGGGCCAGAGAAGAAGCATTCTGACCCATATCCCCCTTGTGGGAAAAGAGTCAGGTTTGCTTGGGAAGGCGAACCGTCCAGCACGGTTTTGGTGGGAAAGGATAGGGATCACGGGCGCGTATCCCGTGAGGTGACGCGACGGTGCGTGTGGTAGGCTCGGAGATCAAGGCGGATGATTGCTCTTCTCGCATCCATCGCCCCTATAAAACCACGGGGTTTGCCCCTAGGGTTCTGTATTCTGCCTCCTCGCCACCGCGTCTGAATCTTCCGCCGTCAATCGCCTTAGCCTCCTACGTCTGTACTGCCACCGCTATCAGCCTCAGCCTCGCATCCACGTCATAGCTGCCGTCAAGCTCGCGCCCGCATCGCAGCCACCGTCAAGCTCGCACCCACCTTTCTTCTCGACACCTCAATGGAGCTGTGGGGCAGATCCAGCATTACCCCTCGGTGTTTGGAGGGCCTCGTCCGCCGTGGCCTCCTCCGCCCGTCGGCCGATGCTGAGGGGTGGCTGCTGCCTGGTGATGAGGACAAGCCATCGCCGCCTGAAGGGTATGTCGTGTCCTTTGCTTTCTTCCATGAGCGGGGATTCGCCGTACCTGCACATAGATTTCTTCGGGGGCTATTGGATTACTACCAGGTGGAGTTGCAGCATCTTACTCCCAATGGGGTCCAACATATGGCGGCATTGTTGCCCTGTGTGAGGGTTTCCTGGGGATTGATCCCCACTTCGATCTGTGGCGGCACTTCTTCACCATCAGTTTGTCGAAGAGGCAGGCTAGGGGAAGAAGGTGAGTGTGCCGATGGGATGTGCCAGCATTCATCTACGCCATACCCAGGCGAACGGCTACCCGTTGATGCGTTTGTCGACCGCCAACAAGGGGTGGCATTCGCAGTAGTTTTACGTCAGGGATGACATGAATGCCCCCCTGCCGAAGTATTTAGGGCGCCTCATCGAAGAGGCCCTGGAGTCATGGAAGTGGGGCGTCCTGACTAAGGAGAAGAAGCACATCACCAACCATCTGGCCACCCTCCATACTCTAAAGGACCGGGGTGTGAAGGGGTCGGGGATCATTGGTGCCTACCATGCGAGGAGGGTGGTGCCGCTGATGGCGCGCGTGCTTCCCCTACACCAGATGGTGCCTGGAGTGTCGTTTGAAGGGACGGTGCTCGTCGATGAAGCGCTTCCTCCCTCTGAGGTGGCGCAGTGCATCAAAGAGGCGATGGAGCCTTCGAAGGACTCCGCCAGCATTGTCCTCGATCATGTGGATCCGGTGCTGGGGCGTCCCCCAATGCGGCCAAAACCGGTTTTTTTAACTTCATAAGCTTTGTTTCCCCGCGCTCCTATTTTCGCTTGAATTTCTGACCCCTTGATGCTAACTTTGGGATGGCGGGACCAGTTGAGGAGACTTTCCTTCAAGGAGAGTCCGGCCCCGGTGCCGAAGGATCGGGTCCTGGCGGCGGTGAATCGCACCATGGCTGAGTGGGACAAGAGGACAAGGGAGCTCAAGAAGAAGGAGATGATACGGAAACATCAGGCACGGGATCGAGGAGAGGAAGTAAGCAGTGACGACGATGATGACAATGACGACGATGATGAGGTAGCTGCCGACATGGATTGTGACATCCTGGAGGATGAGGACACGCTGACAAGTGCCTGCCCATCCATGTAGGGACCCTTCTCGTTGCACGCGGAGGGAAGCGAGTCTGTGAGGTTGGCCGAGGCGGGTCGAACCTCCAGCCCGTCCTCAGGGCCGATGGGAGCCGGAGAGTCCGCCGCTTCGCGCGGGGTGCCGGTAGAGGATCGATGGGTGGGAGGAGGCAAACCAGCCGCTGCCCACAAGGTGCTGATGGAGGAGGGCGGCTCTGTTGCCACGCCACACGAGACGATGGAGGCGGGTGGTGCTGCCGCCCCGCCCGAGGTATTGACGGAGAGGGGCGGCTCTGTTGCTGCGCCCTCGGAGATAAGGGAGATGAGCCCCCCTGCTCGAGAGCAGGGGGTAGGCTTGAAGCGGGCCCACCCAGACGAGTCGGGGTAGGGGTCTGAGGGTTTGTCCCCAAAACATTCCCGCCGCCCAAAGTCGCCAGAGTAAGCCATTGATTCCCCTGTTTTCCTCCTTTTTATTATTCTTGCTCCAACCTTATGCCTTTTTCCCTTTTGCAAATTCTTGTGATGGGGCCACCCTCTGGGGCCGGCGCCGAAGAAGAGCCTTGCCCTTCAGGCGGGATGGATGGTGCTGCCCGACGTCGCCCCTGTTGCTGGCAGGAGCGGCGCTGATGTTGTGGCCTCGTTGGCCAGTCCGGCGGCGCCTGTGGTGGCGCCTGTGCCCTCGGTGGTTGCCGAGCAGGTGGCCACGACCGTACCAAGCCAAGAGCAGCTGGACGCATCCGTGGTGGTGTCTGAGGGGCTGGCGCAATCCGTGCCCCTGGCGGCCCAAGCGACAGTGCCTGACGTGGGCCGGGCGGAGTCAGATGCAGCCACGGTGGCGTCCGAGGAAGCAGCGCAGTCCATGCCACCGAGGGCCCAGACGGAGGTGGCCGTAATAGTGACAAACCCGCGTGGGGTCAGATGCTACCATGGTGGCATCCGAGGGGGTGGCGCAATCCGCGCCACCGGTGGCCCAGGCCGCGGCGCCCGAGCCAGGCCGGATGGAGGGAGACACGGCCAGAGGGTCTCCAAGCATCGTGGCGGTGGTGGAGAGGAACCGCAGAAGGTCATCCCCGATCTTGTTGTCAGGGGGCAACCGCTCCCCCGCGCGGGGTGAGCCGCCGGTCCAGTGGATGGCCGCTCAGGACCAAACGTCTGTTCTTTTCACGTTCAATGATGCTTCCGAGAGCATGCAGTGGGAAAACCTTGACATCGGGTTCTCGGCTGTGATGGATGCCTTGAGCTAGGCCAGTGGTGCCCTACATGAGATCCTCATTCCCACTGACCAGGTACCCGCTTAATCTTCTCCCTTCACGTATTTTTGTGTTTTCGTATTTTTGATACCGGTCTTCTTTTCAGTGTATCGTTGCTCGTAGCTGGAACAAATCGCGATTCCTCCGTGAGCAAAAGGCGGAGTGGGACCGCCTTACCGAGGAGGCCCGGCTGCGAGGAGACATGAGTGTGTAGCTTGTTGTCGCCCAGTGGCGGGAGGCCGAGGCCTACCGGGATGCGGAGGAGGTCCATGTGATGTTTGAGGATTTGTCGGTGAGGGTGAAGCTAGACGAGGAGGTAGCCACCAGGATCCAAAAGGAGCGGGACAAGCTGCTCTAGAAGGACGCCAAGGCCAGTCAGCGGGTCATCGAGGTCCTGGACGAGCTGGCGGCGGAGCAGGATCTCAGGCGGAAGGCCGAGGCTAGGTCCATGGCCCTTCAGCAGAAGGTGGATCAGGATGCCACGCTGATCGACCGGCTGCGTAGGGAGTGGGACGAGTTGCGCCGGACCAAAGAAAGACTTTGCTCGGAACACAGCACGGCCCGTGAGGAGCGCTACCGAGCCATCAGAGAGTGCAATGAAGCGCGTTAGGAGGCTGAGACCCTCCGGATGGATCTTGGAGTCGCGGTGGCCCAAAGGTTGGAGGCCGAGGAAGCTTCTACCAGACTGTGCACCGATCTCGCCGAGGTGCGACGGCCAGAAAGCGATGAGCATAATCTCCTGTGCTCCGCCATCACGGCGGTCTACGATGGCCTACTAGTGACACAAGAGGAGGGCGCCAGTTCCCTTATGACTTGTTCTACTGGTATCTTGGCTCGGGTGGGCCAGCTTGAGGAGAATGCCTTTCACGCCGGGATCACCCAAGCCTTCGTTGTTGCCCGTTCTCATTATGATCGGGAAATCAACCTAGAGGTAATGAGCCTCGACTTCACGCCTGTCTATGAAGACCCTGAGCTGGAAGAGATCGAGAAGGTGGTGACTCCCCTTGCACGGAACCTGGCGGATAGGCTAAAAGAAAAGGTTCTCCCTTCACAGAAGTAGTTAGTTGAATAAGTTTGATAAACGCTTATCTGTAATATGTGAACAAGTGTTGGTACTTTTGTGTCCAAAAGCAGATTCATGACTTTGTTTCGTATTTTTTGTTTTGTTTGTTTGATCTTACCTTCTTCCCCTTTTGCGAAAAAAGATTTATGCGACCGACCCTTCTGTTTGTTAAGACCATAGGGCCTGAGGTTTTTAAGGGAGGTTTTGACTGTGCTGGTGAGCAAAATTACAGTAGCCGTCGGGGCATGGGCTTTTTTGCGGCCTTACCAATCTATTCCCCCAAACCTTGCCGCCAGAGGAGGTATGATGTAATGACTGTTTTGAAAAAAGAAAGGAGGTACTCGTACCTTTATCAGCCCCCGAGTGAGATCCGACCCTTTGCGGTCACTGGGGTTGGATGTTACTAGAGATCGGAATGAGGGTAGCGAACTTGCGTTTGTATTCGCATGTACCCTTTACTTAGGATTTTGGTGATCGCTGTGTGACCGTGCATTCAGTCTTATCGTTGGTCTGGCCTTCCTCGAGCCCCCACGCGTGGTGGGGATTCGGTCAAGGGCCGGCTCATTTGTGACTACAGCCCCATCAGCGGTTTTTCACAACCGAAGGGGTTAAGGCGACGTCACTTGCCTCGATGGCTCAAGTGACGTGCTTTATGAGCTTGCTAACGGGGATGTTCAGACGGAATCTGATCCTATTTGCTTTGCGACAGGGTAGGCAAAGCCCTCGGGTGGCGTTCCGTTGCTCCTTGGCCCACCTTCCAATAGATTCCCCCTCAATGGGGGTTTTATGGGCTCGGCTAGAGGCTGGATTGAACAAGAAGGTTGAGATGACCCTATTCGCCTTAATGCGGGTTGAGCAAAGGTCGTTGAGGCTCATCTGTGTTTTCTCCCCTAGCTCTTGTTTGATCGCGAGGCGGTCCCGGACCCTTCGCTGGTCAGCCTTCGAACTCGGTCTCTCGATCTTGGATCGAGCGGCCCGAGCCCCCGAGCCCTTTAGGGTCTGATAGGGGTTGGCCGTGTATTTGCACATTACCCCATCCTTGGTTTCCGCAACTGGAGGTGCTGAGTTGACGACACTTGCCTCGATGGCTCGAGTGCCGTGCTCAATGAGCTCGCTAACGGGTATGTTCATGTGGAATCCGGATCCATCATTTGCTGACGGGGTCGGTAGATCCCTCATGTGGCATTCCACTACTTCTTAACCCGCCTCCCGGTAGATGCCCGAGCCGTTCGCTGGGCTCATGTGGCCCGTTAGCCTCTCCTCGATGAAGATTCTGTGGGTCTAGCTCAAGGTTAGAATCAAATGAGAAAGGTCGAGGTGTCCCTATTCGCTTCTGAATGGGGTTGGGCGAGGCCGCTAGGGCTCATCTTAGTTTTTCTCCCCTGGCTCTGTTCGACGTGAGGCGGCCTCGAGCCCTTCGAGGGCCGGCCTTCGAACCTCGGTTGTTGCCGCTCATATCGAATGAGGCGACTGTCGTTTCGTGACGCAACACGAAGCATTGGGATGCAGTGATTTGCATATGCAATGTTTGAATGTATAATTTAATTGAAATGAAAGTGGGGTTGGTAATGTTACCTTGGTGGTACGAGCGATGGGAAGCTCCTACCAAACGTGTCCATGCGAGGTTCAAGTCCGACGTTTTGCGATTTGGTTGGTGCAACCTATATGAGTATCGCAATTTTTGTTTCTGTATCTTGGTGGCGATTCGAGCCGTTGGATTGACTTGGGCGGCCTGACAGCTTCTCCTTGGAGGAGATTTCATAGGTGGACCCCTCCGAACCCTTCTTGAGAAGGCGGATGCCGAAGCTGGAGATGCGGGGGACTGTGAGTTCGATTATTCTGGCGAACAAAAAACACTATAGCCGTCGAGGTGTAGGGTCTGGCGGTTCGTCCAGTTTTACTCAAAGTTTTATACCCGTGTGCCGTGCCTCTAGTTTTTATACATACGGAGGGGTCGGGCGAAGAGGATGTCTAAGCAGGTAGACACCCTAGGCAGCCCCCGAGCAATGTCCGTGCCTTTGCCGTTGCTGGGGTCGAAGGCTCGGTAAGGAAATTAACACTCAAAGTAAGTAAACAGAGGTGCTTATCTTTCAGTGGTCGTTCATTAGTTGTTTTACCTAGGCTGTCTGATCGACCTAGGAGGCCCGTTGGGCTTCCCTTGGATGGGGGTTCTATCATCGGGTCTTTCCATGGTCCTGCCTGGGGAAGCGGAGGGTCGCCTGCGTGTGGGTGTGCCTGGTTCTTGCGCTCGGTGCACATTAGTGGTAGGCCATACCTGACAACATCATGTTTGACCAGGCGATGTCCCATCGACCAGAGCACGTCCCGTCATTTTCGGTGCGTCCCCTTGGATTTCTGTCAGCATTGATTTCGCATTTGCATTGAATAGGGGAAGGCAGAGAGTCTTTCGTCCCAACCTTTTGCCTTTCCTCCGCTGTTGAGCCCCTTCTTTAAATAGGGAGGGGGAGATGAGTTCTCATCCCATTCCCTTGCTAGCCTCTGAGCCGCTACTTCTTCTCCTTCCTTTTCACTGAATGTGATGGTTCTTGAGTAAGAGAGGGTGATGCGAGGGAGAGAAGAACTCATAGATCCGCTTGTGAATCCAGAGCGTGATGTCGAGCTGGAGGTCATCCAATGTAGATGAGATGGTGCGAGCTGCCCTTGCTGTGGAGGGGCCACCGCTGTCGAAGGAGGAGGGGCACTGGAGGGTGCCGAGCATCGTCGACTTTGCCGTCATTCATTGTGGCCTTCCTTCGTGGGAGGCGTCCCCTGCGCAGACACCGTTGTTAGGGTTTGCGGCTGATGATGATGGCGTAGTCCCTAGACGCCCGGCAGAGGCGCCGCTGTTAGGGTTGTGGCTGATGACGATGGCATAGTCCCTGGATACTTCGGCGGAGGCGCTGCTGTCGGGGTTGCGGCTGATCACGATGGTGCAGTCCCTGGACGCCTCGGGGAGGGCACCACAGTCGCCGACATGGTGCTCGATGTTGCAGATGACGGCGCCTTTGAGAATCCCATGGAGTGGTAGGACATCGCTGATAGAGAGCATGGCGTGGTGGCTGCAGTAGATGAACTAGCCCATGTACATGCTCCGATGTTTGCTGATGGAGAGCATGGCGCGGTGGCCACAGCAGTACCCGTAGTGGGGCTGGTCAGAAACTGTGTTTGAATAAGTTTGTGGGGGAGCCCCAGAATTAACAGTCCTTTGTATTTATGAGTACATTAGTGCTTTTCGTGATGAAATCACTGTGTAAGCAGTGAATTTGTGCAAAGAATGAACAAATTTTCATCTTTTGTTATGGCAAACTGCTTTTTAGCTTCCCTTCTTTGTAGAAGAGGTTTCAGTGCCCTCCGACCCTTCCCATGGCTCAGGTTGTAAAGGCTAGGAGTGCGGGTGAAACAGTTCTGATCACGCTGGTGAGCAAGGAGGCCGTAGCCGCTGGGGCATGGGTTTCTCGTAGTCCTACCAGTTATTACTCAGACTTTGTTCCCGAAAATCTAGCCCTTAGGACTTGCCATGAGAAAAAGAGGGAAGACCCAGAGAAAGTTTGTGAAGGCAATACAGGAAGTGTTTGCAAGATAAACGTACTTGTATCATTTATATCAGCCCGTGAGTGAGGTCCGATCCCACGCAATTTGTAGGGGTCGGATGTCACTAAAGATTGGGGATTTGTGAAGATAAAAACTGATAAGGAAAAGTATGCGTTTGTTAAGGGTAAAAGTGACGTAGCTGCTCAATGTTCCAGGCGTTGGTGAAGACCTTATCGTCGATGGTTTTCAACTTGTAGGCGCCTGGCCGAAGTACTTCTGCGATGATGTACGGCCCTTCCTAGGGTGGGGAGAGCTTGTAGCGGTCCTTGTTGCTTTGCACGAGGCGGAGGACAAGGTCCTCGACGTTGAAGGATCGGTCCCGCACCCGTTGGCTGTGGTACCATCGTAACGCCTATTGATACTTGGCCTTACGGAGGAGGGCGATGTCGCGGGCTTCGTCTAGTTGGTTCATGGTGTCTTGGTGGGATGCCTCGGCTCCCTATTCGTCGTATGCTCTGATTCTTGGTGCTCCATAATCGAGCTCCGTCGGTAGGATGGCCTCGAACCGTACATCGTGAAGAAGGGTGTGTAGCCAGTGGCCCGGCTAGGAGTTGTCCTTAGGCTCCAGAGCACCGCCGGGAGCTCAGTGACCCAGTGCGCGCTGAACTTGTTCAACCGGTTGAAGATCCTGGGCTTGAGGCCCTGTATGTCGTAGAACTGACCAATTTATAAGAGTACAAGTACAATGGCAGCCCGCAAGCGGTCGAACTGTCATACTTGAACCCATATAAACCCGGTAGTCCGTCGAGTACCACGACGGGTCTCGATAAACGATTTACAACAACCAAGATCGTACAGGATTCAACATACATGCCACATATTACATAAAGTTCACAGATACATTTCGTCATCAGAGTACGAATAAAAGTTATTACAAACCGAGTTTGATAAATAAAGCGGAAGCAATTAAGTTCGAAAATAAAGTTTCCAACATAGTTTAATACAGTGCCAGCCGGATCACGGTCCACAAAAGCAAGGATAGGAATTAATAAAGAAGCCTGCCCAAGGTTTACTCCTCATCCACGGCGGGATAGAAGCAACTCTTGCAATAACCATGATACAAAGTGACATCTGCAACAATGGGAAAATAAACCCTGAGTATGAGAAGGTACTCAGCTAGACTTACCCGTCATGAACCAGAAATAAAATGACTCCAAGGATTATGCAAGACTGTATAAGTGGACGTAACTTGACAACATTTTGCATAAAAGCAATTAACGTAGTTGGACCATTACGATGCCTTTATCAAGTTAATTATAACTATCCATTTCTAGATTAGCAACTATCATGTGCCAAACATGTGGTATATCATTTAGAAGCATACAATAGTAACCATAGCAGGTATTGTAATTCCATATTCATTTGAACCATCATGTTTCATAACACAGTTACTACGATGTTGGGACTATCCAAGTTTCTCACTATCCGGGAGAGACGGCAATTTGAATCGATTTGAACCAGCTGGAAATTTATTCCTAACACAAACCCAGGTCTACCAGCCACGATAGCCTTAGGTCACCTTTGGTACAACTCAGGTACACATTTCGTGGGTCCATACCGTGCCGCACAATCTGGAACACCAGATGCCAGGATGCTCAGGCCAAGCCTGCCCTTGGGCTCAGTCTGATCTTTCCCCGAAAGGAGCGCACAACAGAATGGGTCCCGGCTTGAGTTGAATTACTCGGCTTCGCGGTCAGAACGAGTTATCCGGCCAGCTAAGTGAGAGGTATGCGTTCAATCTTGTCAGAAGCGCCAACAACGGTACGGTCCTTAACCGACACAGACGGGGATAGATCCACACCCAAGACCTCCATGTCTTGCTGCTTCTCTATCGACTTCCCGTCCGGTCTTGATTTTCTTTTACCCCATGGTTCTGTTCCATGATAGCAGATATAGCCAACCATGCTCCGGTATCCACCTACGTCTCGCAGGTGACAGGACATCACCCGACTTCTATCGGTCTAAGCATGGCTAAGCATATATTCGATCCTAGACCTATATCGGTTAAAGGTGTAATATCTAGACAAGGAATTTATATGCATCAAGTGGTTTCATTCAACTCTTATAACCTAATGCATCAATCATAAGTACTTAAGTAAACATTTGTAAATTACTGGGAGACTTATAATGCTCCGGGCTTTCCTCGCAGAAAGGAAGTAGGGCGGTGGTCAGGACACTCCGGAAGCTCTTTAGGGTTCTACTCCACGCCTTCGGGAGCTGCGGCTTGCGGATTCTCCTGATGGTCTCCTTCCTCTGCTTTTCTTCGAATTCCAGCAACGTGATCTCTTCCTCCGATCCTAGATGCATGAATGTGGCATAAGTATTATGAATGCATATATGTTAACAAGTGCATCATGTTTATTGAGTAGGTGCATATCTCTTCTCGATTATTTAATTAACTATTTCCACAATGCATCGATTATGCCACAAAACAGTAGCTACTTGTTTCACTCATAACTGGAGTTCTACTAATCCAAATACAGTGATTCTGGACTTTCTGGAAAGCTTATCAAATTCTCTACAACTTTGTTATTAACCATTTTTACAGTACACATCATTTTCAACATGCAACTCATCAAACTCCAGAATCTGTCCGGAAACTATTCAATATGCAATACAAAGTAACAATACTTCTACTTCATGTAATCATTCAAAATTTGACAACATAAAATCTACCAACAGTTTAAGCATACCAAATACATTTAAGATAATATAATGGTGAAGCCCAAACTATTTATTTAAATGCCTTTATTATTTTATTTAGATATCTAGGTTAAATAATAAACATATAACAGATGTGTTTCAAAAATTCTTAAAAATTTACAGTGCCTTACTAATGCTATCAAAGGACTACTGTAAAAGTTTCATGCCATTTTGCCAAGTAGAACATTCTATACAAACATGGCAAGGCAGCAAGGCTTGAAATAGCATAAATGGAAAACCCTATTGAAAAGTGTCAAGCAATAGATTTCCTATTTTTCTTAGCATACTTATGGTATTAGGATCACCTCCAACAAATTTCATGAATTTTGGATTCCGAAATAATTTATAAAAATTTACACAAGGATCTCCTAATTATAAAAGAAAAATCTATAACTACAAATCTACACATGCACTCATCTTCAAATTTTTACCAGAGCTCATATATGCTAAGACTAGCTTACCACAAAAATTTCATAATTTTTGGAGCATAGGAACTCTAGATATAAAATAAACAAATTTGAATGCACTCAAAAGCACATTTCAAATCCCTATTTAAATCTCCAAAAATTTCTACTGTAAATGTCAAGAACATATTTTTCCTAAATACTACACTTCCTAAGGGACACTAACAAGTTTATTTCACAATTTTTGAAGCTACCAAACTAAAGATACAAAAATTACAAAAACATATGAAATATGTATTCAAAATGAACTGGCTTTAATACATGGAGTCGCTGACACGCGGGACCCACCGGTCAGTTGACCCCACCGGTTAGCGAGACAAAACAGAGCACGACGGCGCCGCTCGACGCTGCGCGGCTGGAGCTCGTCGACGGCGAGTCTACCGGCGGTGACGTCTTCACGACATGACCCCCACTACTTCCCGGACCTAGTGACCTACTTGACCGAGCCTATTGACGGAGCTAAGTACGGTGGCGGCAATCATGGCGGCACGGCGGAGCCGGACAATGGCGTTACGCTGATGGAGACCACGGTGAGGCACTAAAAGGCACGGACGAGCTTCCATGGGCTCAGGCGAACCTATCGCGCAAGGTTGCACGGTCTACGGTGGAGGGAGATGCCCCAGCCACGGTGACGGCGTGGCGGGGATGCTCCGGCGAGCTAGCGCACGGCGCTGTTGCTTACCAAGTGCGATCAGCGAGCGCGGGCCGAGGCGGTGAGTCACTGGAGCTCAGGTGGAGGTGTTGCAGTGGTGGAGAAGAGACTAGGACGAGCTGGCGCTGGCTACGGCGACGGCGGAGCTGCTCGGTGCTGCGGGAGCTCGGCGGTTGCGCGCAAGGACGAAGGAGGGCCGAGAAATGTGAAATGAGGGCGCGGACAGGAGCGGGCGGTTGCTGGCGTGATAATGCCGCGCTCCGGTGCATCGTGGCCTGACGCGGTCATGGCAACGGCGACGCGCGGCCACCGCGACCTCCACGCAGCGCGCAGTTCCTGCCGGTGTCGGCCACTGAAGATTTCGATTCAGTCGATTCAGACCCGAAATGTGATGCCTGACAGCGTGTTTTGACAATGATTTAACTGCTAACCCGTAGCTCTATTGCGTAACCCATCTAAATGGAACTTGTAGACCGATGTACCATCTTCATTTCTTGTTTAGGACTCACGCCCAAACTCTCAACCAATCTCGAGTTATTTCGTTCCAAAGTTAGGCTGTCAGACTGTCACTGAACCAGGACTTTGCAAAATTTCTTAAGTGTTGATTTGTTGATTTTTGCTGATTTTTGTGGGACCCATTCAAGCATGCTAGGAGCTGATTCAGTCAATGACCCAAAAATAAAAGTTGTTCCTTATGTCAAACACTACAACTTTTCTTTAGTGATCTCCTCCATGCAAGGTCTGTAACACCTAGTTCAAACTTGGTCAAACATGTCACATTTATATGATGATACACATCAAAGCATGGCTCAATGACCTTTTTACCCCTAACCATGAATATCAAAGTTGTTCATAATGATATTCTAAACATGTTTAAGCAATTTGCAAGGTTATCCAATCATTTCATGTAGTAGTCACTCATTGAGCTAGTTAGTGTAATCACAAGAAAGCTTAAGTGTTGGTTCATGAAATGTAACCTTGAACAAGGTTCTATTTGCTACCCTAGGTGTGGCTACATGTTTGTGTGACTCACATCCACCAAGTACATGTGTCCACTCATGATCATATGCATAGACACATGGAGACATGAAATAACGAGAAAAGTTGCATATGTTTAAGAAACATGCGATAATAAACAAACGTTGCAGACGTTTCAATCCAATGTTTCAAGTGTCAAAGCTTATATATGAATGCTTTATGATCATGCTCATGCTATGCAAGTCAAGTTATGCCAGGCTAACACCCGAGGTGTTACACTATAGGAGCATGCCGTTTGCGCGCTTGACCTGCCCATTCGTCCGGGGGTGCGCGACGGCCGCCCAATCGACCCGGATGTGTTGTTCATCGCATAATCGAATGAATTTCTTACCGGTGAACTACATGCCATTGTCTGTGATGATGGAGTTTGGTACTCCAAAGCCATGGATGATGTCGAGGAAGAACAGCACCGCTTGCACGGATTTGATCATGGAGATCGGTCGAGCTTCGATCCATTTCGTGAACTTTTCAATGGTGACCAGTAGGTGGGTGAAGCCCCCGGGTGCCATTTTGAGAGGCCCAACCAGGTCGAGCCCCTAGACCATGAAGGGCCACGTGATGGGGATCATTTGGAGTGCCTAGGCTGGGAGGTGAGTCTACCGAGCGTAGTACTGACACCCTTTGCAGGTGCGTATGATTTGTTCGGTGTCAGCTACTACAGTGGGCTGGTAGAAGCCCTGTAGGAACATGTTCCCAACCAAAGTTCTCGGCACGGCATGGTGACCATAGGCCCCACCGTGGATTGCTGTGGTGTGGCAGGAGGCAACGATTGCTGTGGCATGGCCGCAGCACTCGACCTCGCATTCGTAGGCCCGCTGGAAGGAGGTGCCAACGGTGATGACCCCACGGGGGCCCGGCATCTTCAGCTTGAGGTATGTATAGTTGGGGACGGCCATGAACTTCGCATAACATGGATGTCCTAGGATGGCGTGGAAGGTTCCAAGGAACCCCACCACATCAAAGGTGAGGGTCTCAGTCCTGTAATTGGACTGATCCCCGAAGGTGACGGGCAGATCGATCTGTCCTAGTGGCACAGCCTATCTGCCAGGTACGACTTCGTGGAAAGGCACTTGGATGGGGTGGAGGTTCATCCGGTCGACGCCCATCTCGTCGAGCGTCTTGGCGTACATGATGTTGAGGCCGCTGCCTCTGTCCATTAGTACTTTCGTGAGTTTTTTTGGGCCGACAATTAGGTTGACAACAAGCGAGTACCTTCCTAGGTGCGGGACAGCATCCGGATGGTCGGTTCGATCGAAGGTTATGACAAATTCTGACCACCAGAGGAAGGCAGGCGTGGCCGGTCCGGTTGTATAGACCTCGCGGCGTGCGACCTTCTGGCATCGTTTGGAGTCGTAAGCCGTTGATCCTCCAAATATCATAAGGGCACCGTCCGGAGTTGGGAAGGCGTCGTCTTTCTCCTCGGCGTCGTCTATAGTGGGGGACGGATCCTTCCCCTGCTCCCCTTTGTTGGAGCTTCCATACAAGAATTTGCGCATGAGGCCACAATCCTTGTACAGATGTTTGGCTGGGAAAGCATGGTTTGGGCATGGCCCCTCGAGCATTTTTTTGAAGTGGTTCAGAGTGCCCTCCGCGGGCTTCCGGCCACCCTTGCGGTCGGCAGCGACTACGAGCGGATCCTCGCACCGTTGCTTCTTGTTCTTCTTCTTAGTGAAATGATTAGAGGCGCCTTCGCCGGCACCCTCATCCCGCCTCGCTTTGCCCTCAGGATGGTTGAAGATAGTTCCGACTGCCTCTTCTCCCGAGGCATGGCTGGAGGCGATGTCCAAGAGTTCCATGGTGGTTCATGGGCCCTTGTGTCCCAGCTTATGAACCAAGGACTCGCATGTAGTCCCGGATAGGAAGGCTCCTATTACGTCAGCGTCGGCGATGTTCGGGAGCTCATTGCACTGCTAGGAGAAGCATCGGATGTACTCGCGGAGGGTTTCATCAGCTTTCTGGCGGTAGTTCTTGAGGTCCCATGGGTTCCCAGGGTGCTTGTATGTGCCCCGGAAGTTCCCCACAAAGATTTCCCTCAGATCTGCCCAACTCTAGATGGCGTTGGACGGTAGGTGTTCCAACCATGCTCGGGCCAAATCGGCCAAGAACAGCGGAAGGTTGCGGATGATGAAATCATCATCATCTGCACCACCGGCTTCACATGCAAGTCGATAGTCTTCGAGCCAAAGCTTGGGGTTTGTCTCCCTAGAATATTTAGGGAATTTGGTAGGCGGTCGGTACCTTGGTGGGAAAGCAGCGTTCAGGATGTGCCGGCCGAAGGCCTAGGGGCCAGGCAGGCCAGGGCTTGGGCTCTAGTCCTCGCCGCTATCATAGCGTCCACTGTGCTGAGGGTGGTAGCCGTGTTTGGCTCCCTATTGTGAGTCGTTGTAGGCGTGTCTATGGGCGTCGGTGGTGCTACATGCGTCGCGGTTGTGGCCGAGACGTTGCTGCACCAGAACAGTGGTGTGCTGCCTGCCGCCTAGTGGTGTCTGGTGAACCGATGCGTCCTTAGCGGGGCACACCGAGGGCGCACGCTGACTAGTGTCGAGCTCGCGTCGCCGAGACAACGAGCTCTCCGCCTGCTACGCTGCCGCACGTTCGAGCAACATGCGAATTTCTCGGTGGGCCCGGCAATCCTCGGGCGTCGCAGCCTCTGTGAGGCCATGGAGCAAGGCCGTTGCAGCAGCGATGTTCTGGCTCGCCCGAACAAAATGAGGAAGGGCTCCATCGTTGGTGATGATCCTCTGGTGTACGTTACGGGCCATGGCACGTGTGCGCCCGCCGTCTCTGCGGCGTTCGATCTCGCGATCGATTTCCGCGTATTCCCTCATGAGCTCTTGTCCAGCCTCATCGAGCTCTCAGCTGCTCCATCCTTACGTGAGATGGGGCCACTGCTTCCCCTGCGGTCTTGCCGTCGGGGTCGCCTATTGGGGTGGCTTCCTCCCTGGAGGTGCTTTTGACGCGTCCCTCGGGTGTTTCTGCCATGAAGCACTCCCGGGAGGGGTGATGGCTCCCCCTGCTAGAGTCAGAGCCAGAGTCTGACCCGGGACCTTCCGCGAGGAGGCCGTGCAGGGTTTCCGTGACACTTTTGATCATCCCCATGAACTCGTTGTTCGTGGGGAACGGGGTCATGCGTCGTGCCATGAGGTGGCTTGCGGTTGCCGCGGCGTTGCGGAGATCAAACGGAAACGTTGTCGGGGCACTCCGTGCGGGGTGTTCCGAAGAGAGGGGCCCCTCTCTAGAAGGCCGCATCATGTCATTGTCGCTTGAAAGGGCGAGGCGACACTGGTCCTCCCTGGACCGTTGGGATCTGAGTGAGACATCAAGCTGGCGCCCAAGCCTCTTATGGTCGAGGCCGATGGAGGGGAGAGATTGGATGAAGTCTAGGCCCCCGAAGCACACATGTGTGGCAGAACCACCTAATCTAATGCCTCACAGGAGTGCTTGTCTTCCATTAGACACTAAGCACTCAAGGGAGAACACTAAATTAATTGGTTCCGTCGGGCACACCCCAGGGGAGAACCAAAAAATCCACATTTTCGCCATCAGGATCACAAATGAGAGAATAAAGCTTACATCATTTAACCATTCTTACATCACTTTTAATACAATATTAGAGTATGATATTTATTATTACAACAGCGGAATGTAATCATATTATTAGAGTTATGAATCATTCAATTAAACAATGGAATATAAACATGTGAATAGAGTTACAGCGGAAACAAATATCTAAAAATGACATGAGGAAGTATTGAAATATAAACTACGACAATAGATTATGAAACTTTCGTTTATAAAAGCATTTAGTGAGAGTTATAAATAAAGACTACGATCGCAGCGTAAAGAAATCCTCGCTGAGCCCACAAGGAGGTATCCATACACAAGAGTCCGCTCTAGCATCCACCTGTCACCTGCAACTGGGGGAATAAAACCCTGAGTACTCAATTGTACTCAGCAAGACTTACCCGACAGGAGGAAAGAAAAGACTCCAAGGATATGCAAGGCTATCTAGCTTGTGGGTTGATTGCATTTGCAGGAAGCATTACTAAGCGTGCGTCCTTATATTCAATTTTTATTAATAGCCGCAATGGTTTATTAACTAACCATTCTATGTAAGCACCTATGCTACTTTCAAGCAGGTGGTAAGCAATCAGATTTCCTTTGTCCATCTTCCATCTTTCAGTTCTTCCTAAGATGCTAAACCGTAGACAAGTCATACCGGATCACCCGGTGATTCGCGAATCAATGCCCCCAGCTGGGTACCTCGAAAACACATGCCCCGCTTGTACCCTAGGCACAAGCAGGACCAACCCATCACTCTCCTGTCCCAGGTGTCCAGGTCCCCGTCCAAACTAAGACTCCAAGCCCCCGCCCCTGAGTCCCGGACTTAGTGCGGTGCAAGGACCTCCTCCACCAAAATAAAACCCTAACAGTTGGTCCGAAAAGAGCCGGATCCGTGACAAGAGAGCAACAAGTCTTCCAAGCGCCCATACACAAGTATGTGCTCGGGATAATAAGTCTATGACCGGCCTAGAGTCTTATGCAACGAACGGTCGTTAATCGACCAGACAGGGAACAACGGTGTAACCAAGCTATGACCCGTGTCCACGGCGACACAACCTCTTACACCCACCAATACCCAAACCACATCCCTGCCTGGTCACCATTTTTCCTTCCACCATTTTATATATTCCAGGTGATAATCATATAGTAACATATTTCCTATATCTCGCGAGTGATAGGCAATCACTCGACTTCTACCGGAGTCCTATAGCATAGCATTCTACACGATCCTGTCATACTAGTAAGACTCATAGGAAAAAAATATATATATGCAAGTGGGTTCCATTCAACTCCTTAAAACTTAATGCACAAATATAATTTAAACTGTAGAAAGTAGGGGTTATGCACCGGGGCTTGCCTGGGTAAGATCTATTAAAAAGTTAGTATCTATATCTTCAGATCATCCACCATCATCCGAATAGAAAGCCCATTGCATCATCACCTGGAGAGAATATCATCCCACCATCCTCGGATTCCCAATCATCCTTCAATTGACCTGTTGACCCATCATCGTACCTATATGATATGCAATGTGATGCAATGCAAAGACATAATTAATCGACTGCAATCGTAACTCGTAAAATACGACATACGCCTCTCGAGTTAACGGGCTAGTTCTAACGACGACCGTACTTAGGCTACATATACACGTGGTCAGATAAGGCGTTATTTCCCAATAACTATTTTAGTTATATAAACCAACGATATTTCTTTATTTTATTCCATCGATTAATCCTTATTCGAAATAAAGCATCATTAGCTACCTAGCAAACTAATTATTTCAGAGCTACAAAATTTACAGTGAGTACCTAATATTGTTAGGACCTGACTGTAAAGATTTGACATCCAATACTATTACCAATTTAGCACGAGAATTCCTACAAGTTTATATTTTACAATATTAAGTATCTTAGATTAATTATATAGCTCCCAAAAATATTACCAAACTAAATGAATAAAATATACTAACAGGTAGAGCATAATTTTAGAAGACTAACAAAACTGGTTTTATAATTTTTGGACAACTACACAGTTTATATTGATTTTACAAGTTTGCCTTATAATCTAAATTAAAACTTGCTTCACAAACCAACCAACCGACGTCAAGCCCAATGCGCGCCACTACCCTCAGCCCAATGCGAACGCTGCCTGGAGGAGACCGGCTGCCCGGGACGGCCAGATGGAGAAGGCGCTGCCGGATAAGCGCCTATCGCGCACATCCGCCCGCATCGGGCAATGGCAGTGCCGCCCCAACGCTGCGGCGGCGAACAAATCACGCAGGCGCTATTCACTAAGGTCGATGGCCCCTCGTGACAATTTCCATCTTGATTCTTACCTCTTCCAAAAGGCTCGATCGAGGCGAAAAATGGCGCAATGGGGGCGGAATGGGGCCGGGAAAACGGGCGAACCAGCCCAAGCGGGCGGGCGCCTACGCGACCACGCCCGTGACGCAGGTCAATGGCGATCGGCCCAAAGATAGGCACGAGCAGACGCGCCAACGCGCGCGGCGTGGGTGGCCCATTTTGCAAAAACGTCCCTGCGTTTCTAACAAATCACGTCGAGGTACATCAGCACTATTCACTAAGGTCGCGTATTTCGCAGTAAGGCCCCTGCATAAATTTCCATCTTGGATTCTTACCCTCTTCTACCTCGACAAAGCAGAGCACGGCACAGGGCATCGATCGGCGGCGGCGGCAATGGCGCAATGGGGCCGGGGAAGACACGACGACGGCGAACCACCCACCGGCGAGCTGCCCGAGGAGCCTACGCGACCACGCCAGGCCACGGCAAGGCTCGAGTGGACCCCAGGCAGCCTGCCCGCGAGAGCCGAGGAGGCGGGCACGGCGGCCGCAGTAACGCCCGCCAGACGAGGACGACAGGACGACGCGCGGTGCTACGGTGACGGACAATGGCGCGATGCACTTGAACTCGAGGCGCCCAAACCCGAGTGGGGGGCAAGCGGCATCATCACTGCGCGGCCGAGAGCAAGGTGCAGAGGCTCGGGCAGGGGGTAGGAGAGCGGCACGGAGAGATGTGGGCGGTTCGGCCGCGCCGGTTAATGGGCCCCCGGCAGCTCACGCACGCCGCGAGATGACCGATGACGGGGCGAGGGACGCAGCCTCCGGCAGCCTCGCCGCCCGGCGCATGGCATGGCTTCTCCAGCACGGTGACTGCTAACCGGTGGCGCGCGCAACCTCGAGGAAGAAGACGTGGGCGATCCATCTTCGCCGTGCGTGCGGCGTGCTCGGATCCGGAGAGGAGGGCGCGCAGCCGAGACTCGGGGAGGATCAGAAGCTTCGCGCTTTGATCACATTTTCCATGGCGTCTTCTTTGGCTTGCGTGTGCTCACGCGAGGAGGGCACCGCGCTACACCGCGACCGCACGGGTGTCGGGAGTTCACCGGCCACGCCGAGGGCCCCATGGCGCGAGGCACGGCCATGTTCTGGAGGCGCAGCGATGACTTGGTCGCGGGTGGGCGGGTGGCGGTCATGGCCCAACGCCTCGGGACTACAGCAATGACACGAGACCGCGGGGTTCACGCTTGCTCGCAACGGACCGAGCGATGGATGGTGTGACCACGGCGGCGCTGCAAGGCATAGAAGATAAAGAGAGGGCACGAACACGCGAGGGAGCAGCGACGGCAGCGGGCCACAATGACGACGGCGCAGGCGGTTGGCAGCCAGAGTGAAAGAGAGAGCGGAGAGAGGCGGTTGCGATCCTTTTTGATGATCCCGCACGCTCATCTCGGAAGATTATTAACAAAACTAAAAAGAATCAAACCTTATATAGAGGATTTTAGAACCGCAATTAATTTCTTGAACTCCTCTAATCAAAGAATTGCTATGTTTAGAAACCATCAGGAAGCTAAAGGTATGAGACCTAGAAAATTTGGCTTAGACATGGATGTTAGATGGAATGCTACTTATCTCATGCTAAAACACTTGGTTCCTTAGAAGATTTTCGGTTCATAAAAAATTATGGTTCTCAAGGGCGAAGAGTTCCCGAAGTATTTTATGACTCTCACTGTTACATAATCGTCTGTGTTTATTATCCTACCACCTTGTCTTCTTCGTCAAGTAATGCATGTGAAAGAGATGTTAGCAGTCCGATTGACATCGACCACGGCTATGCTGCGATTTGAAAACGTAAAATGTTTGAGAAATATTTGAGAAAGTTTGGTGCAACCAAAGGGTTGCTGGTCCTACCCCACCCACCTGGTAAGAGAAAACAGGCTTGGGGGTAATTTTGGAGGATCAGTCCGAATCAGAAATGGACAATGGCGCGATGCACTTGAACTCGAGGCAGCCAAACCTGGATGAACGAGGTGGGGGCAAGTGAGCTGGCATTGGTTGCCGGGAGTGTTGAGTACTTTTGTGTGAGTTGAGAGGGACGCATTTGCATCATCACTGCGACTGAGGCCGGAGAGCAGTGTCCGGTTGTAGCTTGGCTTTCTCAAAACAAAACAAAAAAACAGGGGTAGGAGACAGCAGCAGCAGCCAGGATGGCCGGCCTGCATGCCTGGTAGAGTGAACAGTGGCGCAGCGACAATGAAGACGGACAGAGCCACATGGGTGGGGCTGACATTATAACCATGAACAGTGACGAGCAGAGGAGAGCAGGCAATCGCATGTACGATGTTCGGGCACTTTGCTTTACGTAACTTATCTATACCTATATATATAAACATACCCCCCTCTCTCTCGATATATATGTATATATAAATATATATACATTTACACAAACTGTAACGTCGAGGCACAGAAAATTTTTAGAAAAGCTCAAATTTAACTTTTGATTCAAACGCTATATATGCATATCGTTCTATTTATTAATGGATTTTATTTTATTTATAAAAGTTGTTTTTCCTGCTTAATCTAATAGAACGAACCGTTTGCTATCGATTGGCCAAAATTGTCGCTCAACATTCCTAAATATTTCTATGCACTGCGTAATTTAACTTGAGCGTTTACTTGAGTCCGCGAAACTAAGTCACACAGGATTCGCGTATCGCGTCGACTATGTTTTAGATCGAAAATCCGAGAAACTCGTTTCAAAAATTGGACCTATGCCTAAATCGCGGGGCTAAATAAACTCGTAACACCAGGGGTGTTACAACCAACCCCTCTTAAAAAGAATCTCGTCCCGAGATTCGAAGCTAGAACCAGAAGGGGAAAACACGATTACATTTCGTAGATCCGGGATTACACAAAAGATTACACGACTTCGAATTCTAAACCACACGGGGGTCTAGGGATACATGGTTAAGAGCAACTTGGTACAACCGAGACCTACTCCAGAAGTCAAGATAGACGAGGACAATGGAGAAACAACAAGAAGATGATTATCCAAATCATGGTGTAGCACCAACAGATCCAGAAACAGTCGACTGAGAAGTAAAACATCGTGAATCCTAAGGCCAACTAACCAAGGGAACTTGAACTTTTTCGATGAACTGGATCCTTTCTTCTCCTCAGATTACACCATCACCTTAGACTGATGAACCTAGCTTCACAACGATGACTAGATTTCGTAGCTCTGTTGTGAAAGCGAGAGGAATGAGATGAAGAAGAAGAGCAAGGACCAAGGGCATTTTATAGAGGCGAACGGAGGGGGAGCAACACACCGGAAGTGGGTGTGGCGGGGATGGAGTGCACAGACGGTGCATGCTGTGGAGATAAGGTCGAAAACATGGTGCGCTTCCTGTGCAAGCGGTAGAGGGGGAAAAAAGGAGAGAAGGGGGAGGGGGGTCCACTTGACGAGGCCAGCGTGCGGGCGGACGTGTCACCAAAAGAAGAAAGAAAGGGAAGGGGAAATGGAGGGGTCTGGTACAATGAACGATGGTGCGGGGTAGAGAGCCGACCAGACACTAGGAAAAGAAAAAGCGCACAGTGCACAAGGACGGCGAGTACGGCACGATGTTGCGGCCACGCGAAAATGGGGAGCTAGGAGCCCGATACAGACAGCGTTCATAGGGCACGCTATGAAATGACCCAACAAGCATAGCGCGGTCAACTAAACATAGGCTTGAGACATGATATCCACTCAGACTTTTTAATTACTCCTGACTATCCACTGCTAACTTTCCTTACTAATCTTCTTTTGCTTTCCTTTACTCGACCACATCCGTCTTTCATGTAGACTCAGATCATGCCATACTTTCTTCCTCTAAAACCACCTCCTTTTTGTTTATTTAGAGAGAACACTATGTCATCAACCCGTTGTGGATTTCCCGTTTGAACACCCGAATATTTTCAAGGAGAAAATTTTTAAAACAAACGGTACGGCGGTGTAACTTGGTAAAGGTACTTGGTCAACAACCTCGATACCAGCGCGTGCCGAGAAGCGTCACATGTGGCAGCTATTCCACAGAGAGCCCTCGGTGTCGTCGTGGCACCATAAGTTATTAACCAGGCAACTACTACCAACTTACACGCCATGAAGGCAGTGTGGTCATAAACCACAGAATAAGAGGAGTATTGCAAGGAAAAATTCAAACAACAAAGGTTCCCTTCACAACAAGGGACAAGGAATTTCAAATCCAACGGCGGATTTGTTTTAAAGAGATTCAAGTGTTCTACTAGGACATCCACAATTAGTCGATATAGTGTCCAACGTTCTCCAATCTTGACTGGTTTGCTGATATCTTGATGGTAACTTCTCTTGCAACTCACTTAACATCGCCCTTGAAAACTTGGAGCACGTCTAACGAACTTAAGATAGATGAACGCAATAAACACAATGAATAAATAAAATGCATGTTCCAACGATCTTATACGGGTACAATGTACAAACATTTAGGCGCACATTCACGACACAGCATTCACCTACGATCGAACTACGGACGACACAACGGCAAGAGTACAATACCGAGGGACAGCAATGAGAAACACTACGACCACGGGTACAACATTCCAAGGCAACTAATCTACATCTTCTCATGGCAATGGCTGAGTGAGAGGAACCAAGGGTTCTGCTTCTAACACTTCCGACGGTGGAGGTGCTGGCGGTTCTGCAACACCAGTTCTTCTTTCTGGTGGGTGGATCGGGATCCCTTCCAAGATCGGGGCATCCTGCCTTTCAGCAACCAACGTCCTCCGCTCGGCCCTGGTGACAAGATAGGCCACCCATAGCTGATGGACATGCCTGTCTTCAGCCTCCTTTGGAGCTTCCTCCATGGCAGCCTCCTGGCTCTCAGCAGCTGCAGCACTAGCATGCGCTTCGGCGAGCTGCACCTGGAGCATCCGGTTGAAGATCTCGGCTTCCTTGGCGCGTCGAAGGCACGCCCCCAGTTCCAAGGCTTGATGGTCGTACTACTCATCTAGAGCAAGCAGGTACGTGGTCAAGTGCACCACGGTGGGACTGTCCTCTTGCACATCTTGTCCTTGCAAAGCCTCCATGCGGTCCCTCCATGCCCGCCGATTCTTGTCCAAAGGAGGAAAGAACTGCATGGGGGTATGGGCAATGGGCTCCTCATAGATCTAGCAGAGGTACCGCAAGGCTTTGCGGGCCACAACCTGATAGGTGTCGATGAAGCGAAACCCGGTTGCGGTCACACTCCAGGCTTTAGTGAGGTCGGGGAACTCTTCACTCTTCTCGATGTAGACAGTAACCTCACACCGCTCGGTGCCATGCTCCTCATACTCACGGCCCTCATACTCGGGACGATCTCTGACTCTGAGCTTTTGAGGGTGGCATGCAGGATTCTGGGAAAACCCTCAACATTCAGGCAGTAGTTACTAACCCAGGCTCCTGCCATCTCTGGCGGTGGTTGCAAGGAGGGCTGAGCAAAAAGCTGGCTCAAGGAAAAGCTAAGCGAGCTAAAGTGCACCGAGTGGTGATACCAATAGCTAAGTCAGGCTCGGCTTATAAAGGCGGAGCGCTCAGTGGTCCTGGCGTGGTTCACCAGGGTTCTCGCGCGAGATCACTATGACGAATCGACCAAATTCTGCGCGTTCGAGGTGAGCGACGTGCGATGCCATTACTGACTAGTACGACTGCATGGTAAGGGTCCGACAAGAGCGCAAAAAAGGGGTATGGGGAGACGTGGGTCACAACCGGCGCGAACCACGGGCAAACGTGAAACACGAAGCCACATTGTAGACCTAACTCTAGAATAGGAACAAGTTAGTCATGCACAATACGACACGCGTGACCCTATGGATGGCGTATCTACAAGCAATACGAGCACAACAATGCACAAACGGGAAATGCATGAATGACGTCCTATACGTCCTTTCACTATTGCCAGCATATAGGGCAACCATTCTCAGATTTTTGGCACATCGTTCTCTCCCTATAGCTAGTCGATACTATCGGACTATGCTCGAGTCAGTTTACCTATAGAAAACTTGATTAACCCTATCTAAGTCAGCAAAGTGCCATCTATCCTAGATACATAACCATAGTAATAGGGCTACTTATATAACTTCGCATACAAACGTCTGAACTTTTTGAAAGGAATTTGTTGTTAAATTTTAGTTTAGAAAAGGTTTTCGAAGCCTTATTTCCTCATTTGTGCTCTGATACCACCTGTGGCAGAACCGCCTAATCTAATGCCTCATAGGAGTGCTTGTCTTCCATTAGACACTAAGCACTCAAGGGAGAACACTAAATTACTCGATTCAGTCGGGCACACCCTAGGGGAGAACCCAAAAATCCACATTTTTGCCATCAGGATAACAAATGAGAGAATAAATCTTACATCATTTAACCATTCTTACATCACTTTTAATACAATATCATAGTATGATATTTATTATTACAACAGCAGAATGTAATCATATTATCAGAGTTATGAATCATTCAATTAAACAGCGGAATATAAACATGTGAATAGAGTTATAGCAGAAATAAATATCTAAACATGACATGAGGAAGTATTGAAATATAAACTACGATAACAGATTATGAAACTTTCGTTTATAAAAGCATTTAGTGAGAGTTATAAATAAAGACTACGATCGCAGCGTAAAGGAATCCTCGTTGAGCCCACCAGGAGGTATCCACACACAAGAGTCAACTCTAGCATCCACCTGTCACCTGCAACCGGGGGAATAAAACCCTGAGTACTCAATTGTACTCAGCAAGACTTACCCGACAGGAGGAAAGAAAAGACTCCAAGAATATGCAAGGCTATCTGGCTTGTGGGTTGATTGCATTTGCAGGAAGCATTACTAAGCGTGGTTTCTTATATTCGATTTTTATTAATAGCCGCATTGGTTCATTAACTAACCATTCTATGTAAGCACCTATGCTACTTTCAAGCAGGTGGTAAGCAATCATATTTCCATTGTCCATCTTCCATCTTTCAGTTCTTACTACGATGCTAAACCATAGACAAGCCATACCGGATCGCCCGGCGATTCACGAATCAATGCCCCTAGCTGGGTACCCCGAAAACACACGCCCTGCTTGTACCCCAGGCACAAGCAGGACCAATCCATCACTCTCCTATCCTGGGTGTCTAGGTCCCCATCCAAACTAGGACTCCAAGCCCCCGCCCCTGAGTCCCAGACTCAGTGCGGTGCAAGGACCTCCTCCACCAAAATAAAACCCTAACAGTCGGTCCAGAAAGAGCCAGATCCGCGATAAGAGAGCAACAAGTCTTCCAAGCACCCATACACAAGTATGTGCTCGGGATAATAAGTCTGTGACCTGCCTAGAGTCTTATGCAACGAACGGTCCTTAATCGATCAGACAGGGAACAACGGTGTAACTAAGCTATGACCCGTGTCCATGGCGACACAACCTCTTACACCCACCAATACCCAAACCACATTCCTACCCGGTCACCATTTTCCCTTCCACCATTTTATATATTCCAAGTGATAATCATATAGTAACATATTTCCTATATCTCGTGAGTGACATGCAATCACTCGACTTCTACCGGAGTCCTATAGCATAGCATTCTACACGATCCTGTCATACTAGTAAGACTCATAGGATAAAAATATATATATGCAAGTGGGTTTCATTCAACTCCTTAAAACTTAATGCACAAATATAATTTAAACTGCAGAAAGTAGGGGTTATGCACCGAGGCTTGCCTGGGTAAAATCTATTAAAAAGTTAGTATCTGCATCTTTAGATCATCCACCATCATCCGAATAGAAAGCCCATTGCATCATCTCCTGGAGAGAATACCATCCCACCATCCTCGGATTCCCAATCATCCTTCAATTGATCCGTTGATCCATCATCGTACCTATATGATATGCAATGTGATGCAATGCAAAGACATAATTAATCGACTGCAATCGTGACTCGTAAAATATGGCATACGCCTCTCAAGTTAACGGGCTAGTTCTAACGATGACCGTACTTAGGCTACATATACACGTGGTCAGATAAGGCGTTATTTCCCAACAACTATTTTAGTTATATAAACCAACGGTGTTTCTTTATTTTATTCCATCGGTTAATCCTTATTCGAAATAAAGCATCATTAGCTACCTAGCAAACTAATTATTTCGGAGCTACAAAATTTACAGTGAGTACCTAATATTGCTAGGACCCGACTGTAAAAGTTTATATTTTACAATATTAAGTATCTTAGATTAATTATATAGCTCCCAAAAATATTACCAAACTAAATGAATAAAATATACTAACAGGTAGAGCATGATTTTAGGAGACTAACAAAACTGGTTTCATAATTTTTGGACAACTACACAGTTTTATATTGATTTTATAAGTTTGCCTTATAATCTAAATTAAAACTTGCTTCACAAACCAACTAGGCCGACGTCAGCGACCCTGGCCCAACGCGAACACGGCCTGGAGGAGACCGGCGGCCCAGGCAGGGAAGGCGTGGCCCAAGCGCCTATCGCGCACATGCGGCCCAGGCACGGGGCGGCAGGCCAGCCCCAACGCAGCGCGGGGACAGGGCGCTTGGCTGATGGCTAGACCACGGCTAAGGCTGGATAACGAGCCAGCTCGGCTCGTTTGGGCTCGGCTCGTTCTGGCTCGTTAAGATAACGAGCTAGCTCGGCTCGGCTCGTTATCCTAACGAGTCAAAAAGCCAGCTCGGCTTGGCTCGTTAAAAGCTCGAGCTGGTTCGTTAAGCTCGCGAGCTAGGTATAAAAAATACACAAAATATAATATTTGCATTTATTTAAAGTTTGAGAATAATAATAATACAAAAGAAATGAATCTAACAACCTTAAATCAAATAAAAAAATTAATATGCACTAATATATATACAAGTATAATAAAATACTATAGTATTCATGCATCTAACTACCCTAAATGATACTTTTTTTCCCTGAAGCTTGGCTCGTTTAGCTCGCGAGCGGCTCACGAGCTGGCTCGAGTTGGCTCGTTATAGCTAACGAGCTAAAATCTTAGCTCGGCTCGGCTCGTTATCTTAACGAGCCGAGCCGAGCCGAGTCGAGCCAGCCACGAGCCGAGCGAGCTAACGAGCTTCGAGTTTTTCGTCCAGCCTTAACCACGGCCCAAAAGGCCCGGCGAGTGCTGGCCAGCAGCAAAAGTAGCCCAGGCGGGCGGGGTGCACGCGGCCCAGACGCGGTCAGCGGCGACCGGCCCAGCGCAGGCAGCGGCCCAACGCAGCGCGGTGGTGGCCCATTTTGCAAAAACGTCCCTGCGTTTCTAACAAATCACGCCGAGGTACATTAGCACTATTCACTAAGGTCGCGTATTTCACAGTAAGGCCCCTGCATAAATTTTTGTCTTGGATTCTTACCCTCTTCTACCTCCACAAAGCAGAGCATGGCACAGGGCATCGACCGGCGGCGGCAATGGCGCAATGGGGCCGGGGAAGACATGACGACGGCAAACCACCCACCGGCGAGCTGCCCGCGGAGCCTGCGTGACCACGCCAGGCCACGACAAGGCTCGAGCGGACCCCAGGCAGCCTGCCCGCGAGAGCCGAGGAGGAGGGCGGAGGGCACGCCGACCGCAGTAACGCCGGCCAGGCGAGGGCGGCAGGACGACACGCGGTGCTACGGTGATGTGTGTGCGGTGGTGCAGGAGGCTCGGGCGCGCGGGCACGGAGGATGTGACGGTGATGACGGCGGGCGAGGGACGCAGCGATGGTAGCCTCGGCGCACGGCGGCATGGCTCTCCAGGCGCGGTGACTCGCAGCGGTGGCGCGCGCACTTGAGGAAGAAGGCGCAGGCCGGGACGGCGCGTGCTCGGCCAGAGAGGAGGGCGCGGCCGAAAGACTCGGGGAGGCAGCTGCGCACGGGTCGCGGCCATGGCATACTAGGGCTTGCGTGTGCTCGCGCGAGGAGGGTCCGGCACCGAACGGCGCGGACCCGGCGGGCGCGAGGCACGGCGCGGAGGCGCAGCCCTAGCGAGTGGTGGCGGTCATGGCCCAACGCTGCGGGACTACAGTAATGACACGAGACCGCAGGGTTCGCGCTTGCCCTCAACGGACCGAGCGATGGATGGTGTGACCACGGCGGCGCTGCAGGGCGTAGAAGATAAAGAGAGGGCACGAACACGTGAGGCAGCAGCGACGGCAGCGGGCCACAACGACGACGGCGCAGGCGGTTGGCAGCCGGAGTGAAAGAGAGAGCGGAGAGAGAGGCGGTGCGGAGCAAGCGCTCGGCTTATCTCGGAAGAGTGAGCAAAAATAGAAGCGGAGATGGCAGAGAAGAGAGGCACAGAGAAAAAGGACGAGAAGACCCGTGCAAGCTTGTCAAGTAAAGGCAGAGCAGTCCGATTGACATCGACCATGGCACGTGGTCCGGTCGGCGAATCAGAAATGGATAATGGCGCGATGCACTTGAACTCGAAGCAGCCAAACCCGAGTGGGGGCAAGTGAGGCAGGGACGCGTCGCATCTTCACTGCGACTGAGGCCGGAGAGCAGTGTCCGGTTGTAGCTTGGCTTTCTCAAAACAAAACAAAAAAAACAGGGGTAGGAGACAGCAGCAGCAGCCAGGATGGCCGGCTTGCTTGCAACACTATTCAGGCCCTGCCACGCCTGGAAGGGTCTAAGCACCTATCCCATCATGCCCTGACGGTACTTTTCTGCAGGGGCGTAGGGCATGGTCCTTGATGCCGCGGTTGACCCAAACATCTTGTCTTACCCTGTGCCTATCATCATGAAGGAGTGGGGTGTGGTTGTCAGGCGAGGCGAAACCAGCCTTTGGACATCGGGCAAGGCGAGGCCCGCGCTTGGGCATCGGTCGAGGCAGAGCCCAACCCTCGGGGGTCGGGCAAGGCGGAGCCTAGCCCTCGGGGGTTGGGTGAGGTGGAGCCCAACCCTCGGGGGTCGGGCGAGGCGGAGTCCATACCTCGGGGGTCAGGCGAGGTGGAGTATGGACTTTAGCCGTCGGGCGAGGCGGAACCGATCTTCCGTCGTTCAGAAGAATCAGCATCCGGTGGTTATTAGTACCACCTCGTTAGATACCCTGGTATTAGGTCCCCGACACTAAGTGTTCAAGCGTGTGCTTGAGATCCGAACCTGGCGGTTCTGTGGTTGTGAGCTATTGGACTAAATGAATCTAAAGGAACTGAGCTTGAATCAATCGGTCGTCCTCCCATTGGAGGGAGTGCATCCCCTTTTATAGATGAAGGGCATGGCTTTACAGGTGAGAGGGAGAGGGTACGGATGCTTTTAAGCCTTGTTGCCCACGCCGACGAGGAGTGGATAATGGTAGGCGCCCACAACACTGTTGATGTCACTGTAGAATGTCAGGTGCATGTGGGAGGTTGCGTTGTCTTCTTCAGGAGGGGTTGACATCGGTACCTACAAAATACTATTTGCCTAGAGGCATGCGAGGAGCCTCACCATGTTTACCGGGTATGGTGAATCCTAGTGCCTACAACACTGTAGGGATAAATGTCGGCGCCTACAATACTGTTTGTGCTAGGGTGGTTGTGGAGCACTATTCCCACAGGCGTACAGGGTATGGTCCCTATATCATGGTTTGACTCGTGTGCTGCTTTCGCTGTTCGGCCCTGGTCCCTTCCGAGTGGGCGTCCCCAGTCGGATGGTCCCAGTCGGCTTCGGTTGCGCCAATCGGAGAAGAGTGGTGAGCAGGGCTGTTATGTGCCTCGGTCGGAGAGACATGGGGTATGAGTCAGAAGTAGGGCTCGAGGTAGGCCTTCTGATTGGAGAGGTCGTCCGGAGGCGGCTGGAGCCCGAATCGAGTGCTCCGGTCAAAAAGGTGGGCCGAAGTAGCCGACGAGCGAGCGTTGCTCTTCTTGTGCCAGGCCTTCCGGTCGGTTGCTGGACCGCCCCTTTGTCCTATTGTTTTTAGACTCTTGGGTCGAGTCTTGGCGTAGAAGCCGGTCCCTGAGGGACCCCGGGTTTATGAACCCAATAGGAGCTCTCGAGCCCCTGGGCGATTCGGGCAGAATCATCCGGGGGATTTTTGTCTTGCCGATGGATGCGTGCGAGCACACCCGCGGGTGTAGCCCCTAAGCCCCCGGGCGGTTCGGGCAAAACTGGCTAGGGGTTTTTTCCGTGTTGTCAGTGGGGGAGGTTTTTCTGTTGTCCGACGGGTGCGCGCGAACGCACCCGCGGGTGTAGCCCCCGAGCCCTCGGGCGGTTCAGGCAGAACTACCTGGGAGGTATTTTTAGCGTGCGTGTGTGCGTGTGTTTTTTACTGTGAGACGGGTTTTTGTTTAACCAAGGCGTCGTTGTGCAGCCGTGGTGTTAGACGCGGGGATTGGATTGAGACAGAACTTACTGATCCCGGCGTCGGTGCGCGCCGTGAATCAGGTGAGAAGGTTAGTTCGGGACAAATCCTGGCGTCGGTGCGCGCCACGGATGGAGATAGCTTGGTTCAGATGCGACAGAGCTCTCTGATCTTTTGCGTCGATGCGCGCCATGGGATTGGTCGAGGCGGAGTCATGATCGGACCCAGGCGTCGGTGCGCGCCGTGGATCGGAAGTTAGTTTAGCTAGTGAAGCTGTTACGCGAGTTCGGAGTCACGGCCCTAGGTTTATTGGAGCGTAGTCAGAAGTGAAGCCGTTTGAAGCCATTACGCAAGTTTGGAGTCGTGGTCCTAGGTTTATTAGAGCGTAGTCGGAAGTGAAGCCGTTTGAAGCCATTACGCAAGTTCAGAGTCGTGGTCCCAGGTTTATTGGAGCGCAGTTGGAAGTGAAGCCGTTTTGAAGCTGAAGCGTAGTTAGTTGGTTAAAGATCGGACGAGGCTATGCTCGCGGATCCTGGCGTCGGTGCACACCGCGGGACCGGGCGAGTCGGAGTCATGGATCTAGCGAGTTTGAGGTCGCTGTCCTTGGCATTTTTCTTGAGCCCCCAAGCCCTATCGGGCCTTCGTGGGGGTCAATGTGAGTTATGTGCGTCACCCCATCCGGTTCCTCACAACCGGAGGGGCTGAGTTTTATCGCTTGTCCCGATCGCTCGGGCTCGAAGACTAGTTCGGTGAGTTCGCTAATGGGTGTGATCGAGTGAAATCTAGGTCGGCATAGACCTCTTGTGACATTCCACTACTCCTTTACCTGCAACCCGATAGATGCCTAGGTCATTCTAGAGACCGACCCGGGTGGCCTAATGGCCTCTCCTTTGATGGAGATTCTGCGGGCATGGCGAGAGGTTCAGGATCGAACGAGAAGGTTGAGATGACCTGGTCTGCCGGACTAGGCTAGGGCCACACGATGCTCATCTATGGTTTTCTTCCCTGGCTCTATTTGGTTGCTCATGTCGAATGAGGCAAACCACCGCTTCATGACGCAACACGGAGTGTTGTGATGCATTTCACTGCACGTGCGATGCTTAGCTTCCGAGCCCCGAGGCGGTTCATGTCCTAACCGTCCAGGGGGTACAGGTGTATGAGATGAATGCTCGTATGGATGTATGAATGAGTTATATAAAGAAATAGCTGGGGTCGGTAGTGTTACCTCGATGTCCTAAGTGATGGGGTTTGGAGAGCTCCAGTCAGAAATGTCCGACCAGGACCCATGCTCGTCGTTCGAGATGGAGTCGTCATGGCCTACATGAGGTGTCCCTTTGCTCCTTACTTCTCGCTTGGTGTCCCTCCTGCGTGATTTGATCAACTCAGTTAGGTCTGGTGGTCTCTCCTAGCGGAGATTTTGTTTTTGGGTCTATCCTGGGGAAGTGGGGAGACACCCGCGTGTGGTGACACTTCAGTTCCTATGCCCGTCGTGTGGTAGTGGTTGATCGTGTGGTAGTGGTGGGCCAAGGCTAGGCCATGTCCCTTCAGATTAGGAGCCACTCCATCAGGCAGAGCACGTCTCATCGGTCAGGGCATGTCTTATCTGCATTAAATGGAAAAGAGAGATTTTCTCGCTCCGTCGTTCTGCCTTCCCCGATCGGCGTGTCCTTACCTAACTGTTGTTTCCTTTTCCTTAAGTAGGAGAAGTGAGGGGGTTTTCGTCTTGTTCTTCCGCCTATTCCTCCTCTGCCGCCGCCTTTCTTTCTCCTTCTTGCCGTGAGCGTTCTGAGAGCCGCGGTGGTTTCTAGGAAAGAAAGGAGAGAGAGCGAGGGATGAGAGAAGGAACTCACCAGTCCTTTTGTGTTTTGGAGTGAAGATGTCGGACGAGAGGTCATCCAACATAAGCAAGTTAGTGCTGGAGGCTTTCATCAAGAAGGGGTTTCTGCTGCCGCAGGAGGTGGCGCACTAGAGGGTCCCTGGGGGGGAGGAGTTCCCGCAACCTCGTCCTGACGAGGTGGTTTCTTTCCTTACCTTCCATGAGCACAGATTAGGGTACCCTACGCACTGGTTCCTGCGCGGGCTCCTCAATGAGTGGGGTCTAGAGCTGCAGCACCTTAATCCGACGGGGGTGCTGCACATTGCTGGCTTTGTCACCGTGTGCGAGGCTTTCCTCGGGATGGAGCCGCATGCGGATTTCTTCCGGCGGCTCTTCTCCCTGAGAGCCTTGATGGTGGGGGACTCGGCCGAGACTGTGTTGGTGGGAGGTTTCACCCTGCAGAGGAAGCCGAGCGTGGGAGATTCGTACCCCGCGTACCCCCCCTATGACTCCAACCGGGGGTGGCACGGGGAGTGGTTTTACATCAGGAATCCAGCGAAGGCGCCGTTTTCGGCGTTCACCAGCGGGAGGCCAGAGAAGCAGAAAAGTTGGTCATGGGGTTGCGCCCGCATGGGGGGCACAAGGTGCAGGTCATCGAGGAGGAGCTGCGGATGCTCGTAAGGAGCAACCTTGACGGGGTGCGGGTGTTCCACACCCTATTCCACCGTTGGGTTGCGCCGTTGGCGGAAAGGACGTGGCCGATGTGGGTGTACGGGGGCCGATCGGATCCGAACCGTGCGTCGCTGGAGGACCTACCAAATGACAAGGTCTGGAGTCACCTTGGCCGAGTGCTGCAGCTGTGGCCCAAGGATATGGTTGTGGGGAAACCCATACCGTTCAATGCCTCGGTCGTGTCCAAACTGGTATGATCCTTTACTTTGTTCGTGTTTCTTCCTCTGCTTTTCTTGTTTCTTGATCCTGGGCCATCCGTTCCGTAGGTGCCTGAAAACGTATAAGTCCCGGCCACACCTCCTAAGGGACCGGAGGGCAGGGCCCAGCAGGCCACCCAGAAGGAGGCAGCAGACGCCCGAAAGAAGAAAAGAAACAAGAAGGTTCAGTAGAAGGAAGAAAAGAAGAAGGAGGTCGCCCAGCGCGTGAGGGTCGGGGAACGTAGGAGCGACGTCAAGTCAGAACTCATGTCGGACGATCCTACATATGTGGATGACATGGTCTTCTCTGATGAGGAGGAGAGTTAGGAGGTCATTGTGACCTTGGCGGAGCATCGCGGCCCTACGACGACGTCCGCTGGTGACGGACAGGAGGCCACATGGCATGCGGTGGTTCCCGCATCGAGGAAGCATGCAGTGAGCATGGACGTTGTTGGCGAGTGGGCGGCGAAGCGGACGTGGTCACCGCGCCCCTCAACAGTGTCACTGGTTCCGTCCCCACCTATTATGGACATGGCGGAACAAGGTGGGCGGTTCGAGGACCGGACTAGCACCTGTTTGTCGCTGGGGTCGGTGACGGCACGTGACTTGTAGCTAGGAACGACCCTGCCCGCCGTGGCCACAGTCGAGCAAGCCGATCGGTCTGAGGAGCAGACCGGTGCCCATGCGCCATGTGACTTGTAGTTGGTAGACGTTCTATCAGTGGCTCTAGTTAGGGAGTCCCGAGCTAGGGGTCGTGGCGTCCCGCAGGTCGGGCAGAAGCCAGTAGGAACGACTCCACCCCTGGCTAAAGTAAGGGAGCGCGGGTCGCAGTCTGGGAGCGGGCCTCGTTGTATAGGCCCATTGACATCGGGATGTGCCTTCAGAGTTGTGCCGCTTGCCTCCTGGTACGTCTTTCTCTGTTTCCTTTTGGTCCTTTGCTGGCTGAGTTTTTGTTGGAGTGTGACTTACCCGTACCTTCCGCCAGCGGCCTAGGGATGCCAGGGCTGAGCATCACCCCAACTCCAGTGCAGGATACTTGGAAGCCCATCCTGCAGCATGTTGCAGTGAGCGAGGGGGGCAGCAGGGTTGCGGCCGCAAAGCCTTCCCTCCCGGGGGTGGTGCCCCTCGGGGCGACTACTGATAAGGCGGTAGCAGCGGCGTCGGTGTTGGCGGCGATCCCTGTGCCGATGGCGGGGGTTACATCGGAGGTAACTCTCGCTGCCCCTCCTCCACCGGTCATGGTGGAAGAAACAAGGGAGGGCGAGCTCCCTATCTCGCCGAGTGGAGGGACGCACGGCGTGTCCTTGCCGTCGGAGCCGAAGGTGCCGGAGGGAAGGGCGGCCGAGACGGAGTTGGGACGCCCGGTGGCGTCCCATGCGAATGAGGTGGTGGAGATCCCATCTAACAACGAGGGCGATATCGCGATGAGGCCGCCGGTTTCCCGTGGGAGCTGGAGGTGTTGCCGCGGGAGATGGCGGTGGTCCAGTCAGAGGCTGGCCCTCCGGCGGTTTGCCGGAGGGTGACCTAGAGTGGCCCTGCCCTAAGGACCCATCAAAGGTGTAGTTCACCCTCTGGGATTCCTGGGAGTGTCAGCTCTGGGATATCTTTGGGGGGGCAAGGGCATGCTGCGCGGTGTCCGAGCTCACCAAGCTATCCACGAAGCTCAAGAGCGCCCAGAAGCAGGCTCAGTTCGCTCGGCAGTTGGTTGAGGTCGACCTACAGCTCGTCACGTAGGTGAGTTTCTGGTACTTGTCCTTGCCCTTTGAATCTTTCATCGGTTGTTTTTAGCATGCTTGTTTTTCACAGGAGATAAGGAAGATGTCGTCCCGCAAGTCTTACTTCCTCCGGACGGAACACACCCGGATGGCCGAGCTTGAGCGTCGGGTGGAGTTCACTTGCCGCGAGTCCTAGTTCCGGGTGGCCAAGGTGGCCGAGGCGCAGGTTGAGGGGTAGCGTGTGGTAGAGCGGGCGACTGCTGCCGAGCAAGGGCTCGAGGTGGCGAAGGTCTGCCAGGAGGAGACTGAGGCAGGGCTATGGGCGTCCCTGGCGAACACCGAGGTGGCACTTCAAGAGGCCTTGGCGGCCCTTGAGCCAGAGTGGGCCGCCCTGGAGTCGGCACAGAAGGCCCTAGAGGCAGAGCAGAGAGCCCAGTCGGAGGTGGATCAGGAGGTGCTCATGCTCCGGGGCCAGGTGATGGGGATGGAGGACGCGAGTGCCTGGCTGCGCGAGCAGGTGGCTCGGCAGGCAGGGGATCTCTCCACCCTTGAGGCCTCTCGCATCGGTGTGTACCTTTTTTGTTTTCTCATGGTGTTGATTTTTCCCTCAGCCTGTTTCTGAGCTTATCGCCCTTCTTGCAGAGCTGGGTGAAAAGGTGAAGGCACTGGAGCGAGACCTAGAGGCGACCAAGGCAAGCTTTGGCCAAAATGCCGAGGAGCTAGCCAAGTCCCATGAAGAGCGACGTGCTCTCGAAGGGGATCTTGACCATATTCGCAACGTTGCCCGGCTCGTCGTCTCTGAAGTCTTCATGTCGGCGCCCAGTACCGGCGCGCCCGCGGTCCAGCTGGCGGAGGTTCCGGATGCGGTCTGGGACCTTGTCAGGAGTGGGCTGTTCTACGGAGTGTCGAGGGTGCTGACCTTAGTGGCGACGCACCACCCAAACCTGGACTTCGCCGCTATCTGCAGTGGGTATGATGAAGGTCTAAGCATGGAGGACATCCAATCAATCGGGGATAGCTTGCTGCCGCACACGCGGTCGGTGTCAGAGCAAGTCTCCGCCGAGTAGGTGATGGATGTTCACCGTCAAGACATGGCCCGAAGCATGCATGGAGAGGACGCTTCTGAGCCTACGGATAGCCCGGATCCTGCTTTGGGGGGAATGTCGCCTCGGCCTCGACCGAGCCGAACATCGTGCCACCAGGGAGTGAGCAGCATGCGCCTTCGTCGGTTGCGCCGCCAGCATGTGCCGCCGGGTCAGTTTAATAGCTTGCAGAATATAAGTAGTTTAGTAAACGTAAAAAGTTTAAGTTCATGGGGGAGCCCATGTGTAAAACGTTCGTGTGTGTTTTAATGACTACAATCGGTTTTTGTTTTTGTGATGGAGTTGCTCTGTTCGGGGAAGCTTTCCCTTTCGTTCCTTAGTTTTCCCTTAGCGTAATTTTGTTTTTTATTTCTTTCTTTCTCGTACCTGCCCGTTTATCCCGTAGGCTGCAACCTTGTCAGCCCGGGGCATGTCCCGCAAGGCTCGGCTGCTCGTAACCATAGGAAAAGGTGGGGTGCGATTAGTCGGAATGTTTTAAAGCAAAGCTATGTACGGCAAAACAAAAGAACGAACTGCCCTTCTGCTCAGGTAGGAAAGAGTTTTCTCCATATGAAAGTAAAAGAGTACTCAAAGTAAAAACAAAATGGAGGGGTAGTACAACCCCCTAGTGGAGCCCCCGAGCGCCCCGAGCCAAAAAGTGTTCGGGTCGGGGTGCTCTTACAGGAGTGTATGCTAAGTAAATAATGGTAAGACTAAAACTTTAGGGAAAAACAACATAGCTATTCCAGGGCATTCGGAGAGAGCATCGTCACTGTTGTCCTTCAGTCGGTAGATGTCCGGTCAGATCACTTCATCCTTTAGTCGTCTGGATCCTTTCCTGCTATGCCTCTTTCTTCGTTTGCTGCCTCTTCGCCTTTTTCTTTCCTTGGCCTGCTAGTCTACCTCAGCAAGCGCTTGAGGAGCTGGCAGTCCTTGTAGAGATGGTTAACGGGATAGTTGTGGTTGGTGCACGGGCTCTCCATGAGCTCGTGAAAGTGGCCCGAAGGGTCTTGCTGGGGCTGAGTGCCCGCGTAATCCACTGCGGTGACCAACGTGGAGTTGGCCAGTCGGCGGCGATCCTTTCTATTCTTTTTTCCCCTCTGCGTGGAGGGGCCCTTGTCTTGATCTTGGCGTTTGGCCTTACCTTTGCCGTGGCCCCCGTTGAAGCGCAGTGAGAACGATGCTTGCTGGGGGAGTTGGGCAACGGTTGGTGGTCCTGGGCCGTCAGTGCTGGGACTCTGGTCGCCGCTGCATGTGCCTTGGTTTGGTCCGAGCCACGCCTAGATAGGCGGTTGGTGCGGAGCAGTCATCAGGTTAAGATGAGGTGCCGTTGTGGCCTCGTGTGCCACGCTCAGCGGCTGTTGCAGTGACAGGGTGTAGTGCCCCATCTGTTGCGTCCCTGTTCCCCAGACGGGGAGCGAGGTCGTGAGTCGGTGTCGTGATATGGAGCACTCCACTTGCTGAACGATGGCGGTCTCCACCAGTGCCCGGAGGTTCCAGTGGATCGCCTGTTCGCGAGGGTCATTCGGCTCAGACAGGCTGCGCAGGAGCATTATCGCAGCGGCAATGTTCTAACTGGCCCGAGCAAACTATGGAGGATCGGTCCCCCTAACCAGGGTGTTGCGCTGGACCTGACGGGCATGACCCCGAGCGCCGTTCGCCGGTCTATGCGCATGGGGCACAGTGTGGTGCGCCGAGCGCGCTGGCGCGATCGGTGGCTGATGTGGCCACTGTCATCGTAGATCCTCCCCGTGCTCTCGTGTGAGCTCAGGGGCCTCCGTATGAGGGCCTAGAGGGGCGTGAGTCCATGAGGACTCCGTTGCCCCTGGCGGCTATTCCAGAGCATCTATCATAGCGCAATCCCAGGACAGATGGTGGCTGGGTGCCATGTCACCGATGCTAGAGCCATCATTCCCGACGTCATCATCCATGATGTCGAGGAAACAGGTGGGACCGTAGCTCGCCATCCCCATGAACTCAAACGTGAGAGGAGGCGGTGCCATAATCTTTTAGAGCCCCCCGAGCGTACGCATCCATGGGAGATACGAGGCCGTAGGGGAACCGGTCGTGCGGTGGCCGCGACGGGGACAATGGCAGCCCTTCGGGTATTTGGCGGAAGATAGAATGTAGTAAGTTAAGAACGGCATGTATATTACTCACAGCGGGGTTTGAGCAGAGAGTTTGCTCTGAATGAAGCGCAGATGCCGCGCCATTGAGGTCGCGTGTCCCGGAGTCGATGGAGGACGTCTCTCCAATGGGTGCCGGGTCACGAGTCTCCTCGCGGAGGTGGAGTACGCTGAGCCGATCGGCGATGAAGTCCAAGCTTCCAAAGAGGAAGGCCTGGGATGGCTCAAAAACGGGTGGAACCCGCATCCCCACAAGCGAGAGTGTGGGATACTCCTATGAGCCAAAGCGAATCGTATCGCCCGAGCCCGTCTCGGCGGGGGTGGTGAAAAAATGGGCCATTCGATGACCAAAAAGTATTGAACGTACAGCGTCTTCCCCACGGATGGTGCCAACTGTCGGTACAGAAAGTGACCAACTAGTGAATATTTGTAGTTTTGTTGTACGTTGTGATCGGAGGTGGCCTAGCACTCAATGACACAGGATTTATACTAGTTCAGGCAACGTGCCCTACGTCTAGTTTGGGTCGGTCGGTGACTTTATTCCTAAGCTCAGGTGCTCGAAGTCTATAGTGGGGTTACAAATGAGAAGGAGAAAGATGGGGGGTACCAGAGGCCCGGTCGGCTCCGATCGGAAGGGCCGAGAGTGACGGGAACTCCGCTATGAGATAAGTGTTCAAGCGTGTGCTTGAGATCCGAACCTGGCAGTTCTGTGGTTGTGAGCTATTGGACTAAATGAATCTAAAGGAACTGAGCTTGAATCAATCGGTCATCCTCCTGTTGGAGGGAGTGCATCCCCTTTTATAGATGAAGGGGATGGCTTTACAGGTGAGAGGGAGAGGGTACGGATGCTTTTAAGCCTTGTTGCCCATGCGCGACGAGGAGTGGATAATGGTAGGCGCCCACAACACTGTTGATGTCACTGTAGAATGTCAGGTGCACGTGGGAGGTTGCGTTGTCATCTTCAGGAGGGGTTGACGTCGGTACCTGCAAAATACTGTTTGCCCAGAGGCATGCAAGGAGCCTCACCACGTTGACCGAATATGGTGAGTCCTGGCGCCTACAACACTGTAGGGATAAATGTCAGCGCCTACAATACTGTTTGTACTAGGGCGGTTGTGGAGCACTATTCCCGTGGGCGTATAGGGTATGGTCCCTGTACCATGGTTTGACTCGTGTGCTGCTTTCTTCGTTCATCCCTGGTCCCTTCCGAGCGGGCGTCCCTGGTCGAATGGTCCCAGTCGGCTTCGGTTGCGCCAGTCGGAGAAGAGTGGTGAGCATGGTTGTTACGTGCCCCGGTCGGAGAGACGCTGGGTAGGAGTCAGAAGTAGGGCTCGGGGCAGGCCTTCTGATTGGAGAGGCCATTCGAAGGCAGCTGGAGCCCGAATCGAGTGCTCCGATCGGAAAGGTGGGCCGAAGTAGCCGATGAGCGGGCGTTGCTCTTCTTGGGCCAGGCCTTCCGGTCGGTTGCTGGACCGCCCCTTTGCCCTATTATTTTTAGACTCTAGGGTCGAGCCTTGGCATAGAAGCCGGTCCCCAAGGGACCCTAGGTTTATGAACCTAACAAGTAGTATGAACATGTAGATTACTTAATTACGAACCTAACGCAACTTAAACGGATCAAATTGGAGTTAAAACGAAGTTTTTATGAGCAAAACAAAATCAGTGGCAAATCTGCAAATAGCGAAAACATATTTTGAATCTAATCCAAAGAAAACTATGCTTTCTGAAAAGGAAAACATATTCTAGAAAGGTGCTAGGGACTGCAGGTTAGACTATTCAAAAGCCAAGGGTCTCTTTAGCAAAAGTATAGGGACGACGGGTTCTATTACGCTGAAATTGTAGGGGCTCTTTTGCAAACTTGCCAGGCGAATCGGTATGTTCTAATCCTAGCCCTTGATCTTAGATTGGACAGATGGGAGGAGGCTGGCGTGGTCGACCGGTTGGAACAGGACTGAGCGCGGCAGTCCAGCATCGCCGGCGGTGAAAACCTTGATGACACACACGAATCAAGGCCTACGGGCCACGGGAGAGCAAACCGGAAGCACGGGGAACAAGAGCAAAAGATGGCAAATTCATCTTAGGGGTCACATGGGGCTTCGATGGCATGAAGGCGAGCTCGGCTCAGTTGGGGCGGCTCGGGCTCATCGGTGAGGTTACCACAGCGGCATGAGCATGGCAAAATGTGAAAGAGGGGGCACGGTTAAGCGGGTAGCTTCATTACCTAGTCCCGAAGCACGGCAGATGCTCCTCGTCGGCGGTGAAGCGAACAGTGGTGGAGGAAGCTCGGCGGTGGCGATTTTAGGGCAGCGGCTTTGCTACTAGGCTCAAGGCGGCTATGGATTGTTCCTAGAGCAGAATAGGGAAGTAGTGAGTGTAGGGGGTGCTATTTAAGAGCGGGGGCTGAGGGCACGGCGTGGGTTCATGGCGGATGGAGTCCGAGACGACACCGACTCGAGGTGGAAGAAGCCCTGACAAGGTGGGCCCTCCTGTCGACGAGATAGAGAGTGGGGTCAGGCTATCAGCAAAACGGAGGGAGGAAAGGGCGGCGCTGGCTTTGCTGGGCTTTGGCCTAAGCCTGATTGCTAGGACGTGCGAGAGAAAGCTCGGCCGCGCCTGAGTGAGAAAAGAGGAAGGGGAAGTGCACTAGGCTGGGAGAGGGAAAGGCCGAGCAGGATGGCTAGGACTGCGGTGAACTTGGCCAACATCAGGCCCATGCAGGAAGAGAGGGAGAGAAGAAGGCGGGCTATGCCTTGGGTCAGCAGGCCGAATAGAGAAGGGAAGAGATTTTCCTTTTTCTTTTCTAATTTTCTAAACAAATTTTGAAATGCAAATTCAAATCAATTTGAAGTTTGATTTCAAACCACACAATACAAAAATAATATGCAGCAGCATGAATGCACATACATGGTTGTAGACCTATATTTGATTTTATTTTTAAAAAAGTTATTATTTTTTCTAAATTTAAATGCTCACAAAAGGCATAATTAAATCATTTCTCCTATTTCAAAATCATGCAAATTTTAGGGTGTTACAATTCTACCCCCCTTAAAATGAATCTCGTCCTCGAGATTCGGACAATGCTTACTCAAATAACTACGGGTATGTTTTTCTCAGATCCTCTTCTCTTTCCCAAGTAGCCTCATCTTCTGTATACCGATTCAACTGAACCTTACACATCCTTATAACTCGGCTCCTTGTAACCCTTTATGCCATTTCCAAAATCCTTATCAGGAACTCCACATAGGTAAGATCTTCCTTAACTGTAAGCTCCTCTAACGGTATCAGCTCCTTAGGTACACGCAAACACTTCTTTAATTGGGACACATGGAACACATCATGTACACCTGATAAGCTCTTAGACAATTCCAACTGATAAGCTACTTCACCACGTCTCTCTAAAATCTTGAAAGGCCCAATATACCTTGGTGCTAACTTTCCTTTCATATTAAACCTTCTCACACTTCTCATAGGTGACACTTTTAGATAACACATAATCCCCTACTTCAAAAACCAATTCTCTTCTCCACGTATCAGCATAACTCTTCTGTCGAGACTGTGCCACTCTCAAGTTATCCCTAATCATCCTTACTTGATCTTCTGCATCTCTTAAAACATCCAGTCCGAACACTTGAGTTTCTCCCGTTTGATTCTAAAACAATGGGGTTCTACACTTTCGTCCATACAAAGCCTCGAAAGGTGTCACATTGAGACTCTTCTGATAATTGTTGTTGTATGAGAACTCTGCATAGGGCAAACTCTGATCCCAACTTGTACTAACATATCCTCTAAATCTGATTAGTTCTCTTAGTTTGTCCATCTGTCTGAGGATGGTATGCTGTATTAAAATTCAACTTTGTTCCCAACGAACTATGTACTTGTTGCCAAAAATGAGACGTAAATTGAGTACCCCAATCAGACACAATTTTCTTGGGAACTCCATGCAGACATACTATTCTTTCCATATATAATTGGGCCAACTTTGGTCCTTTATAATGAGTCTTGACCGGTATAAAGTGAGCAACTTTAGTTAACCGATCCACTATCACCCATATTGAATCATAACCTCTCTAAGTACATGGTAACCCAACAATGAAGTCCATACCAACTTCTTCCCACTTCCACTCAGGTATCTTCATTGGTTGTAATAATCCTATAGGTCTTTGATGTTTAGCTTTGACTCTCTGACAGGTATCACATAAAGCAACATATTTAGCCACATCCCTCTTAAGTCCATACCACCAATACTGCTCCTTCAGATCCAAATACATCTTGGTACTCCCGGGGTGAATATAGTAAGTGGACTCATGTGCCTCACGAACAATTGCATCATGTATAGCCTTAATCTCAGGCACACATAGTCTTTTCCCAAACCACAGAGTTCCATTATCATCAATACGGAAACCTGGTGCCTTGCCAATCACTACGTTCTCCGCTATCTCTTTCAACTTCACATCCTGTAACTGGCCCTTACGTATCTCTTGCTCCAATGTGGGTTCTATAACCAACTCCACTGCATTAGTGACAAATCCCAAGTTCAGTTGCTCAAATTCAGCACACAACTCACTTGACAAAGCTACCACTTGTACCTCCTTAGTGTAACTCTTTTGGCTAAGAACATCGGCAACAACATTCGCCTTTTTAGGATGATAATGTGCCTCTAGAGCATAATCTTTAATCAACTCTAACCATCGACGCTGCCTCAAGTTCAGATCTGTCTGGGTGAATATGTACTTCAAACTTTTGTGATCAGTGTAGATATCACTCTTATACCCAATAAGATAGGGTCTCCATATTTTCAAAGCATGAACCACTGCAGCTAACTCCAAATCATGAGTAGGATATTTTAGCTCATGCTTTCTCAACTGTCGAGATGCATAGGCCACTACACTTCCTTCTTGCATAAGAACACATCCGAGACCTTGACGAGATGCATCACAATAGATCAAAAAGTTTTTGCTCAAATCTGGCAAAACCAATACTTGGGCGGTAGTCAATCTCTTCTTCAATTCCTCAAAGTTAGCCTGGCACTTTTTAGACCACACAAACTTAGCACTTTTCTCCAACAGAGCTGTCATAGTGTTGGCAAGTTTAGAAAACCCTTGTATAAACCTTCTGTAGTATCCAACCAATCCCAAGAAACTACGAATCTCACCCACATCAGTTGGTGGTTTCCAATTCGACACATCTCTCACCTTGCTTGGATCTACTGCTATTCCACCATTAGAGACAACATGGCCTAGGAAAGAAACTTCCTTCAACCAAAACTCACACTTGCTTCGCTTAGCATACAACTTGTGTTCTCTGAGCTTTTGCAAGACCAACCTTAGATGTTCAGCGTTCTCTTCTTCCATTTTGGAGAATACCAATATATCATCAATAAATACCACCACAAACTTATCCAAAAACTTCATGAACACCTTATTCATCAAATACATAAAGTATGCAGGTGCATTGGTCAATCAAAAGGACATAACGGTGTACTCATACAAACAATACCTCGTAGTAAAAGCTATCTTGGGTATGTCAGTTGCACGAATCTTCAACTAATGATAACCAGAATGAAGATCAATCTTAGAGAAAACACAAGCACCTCTCAACTGATCAAACAAGTCATCAATTCTAGGTAGAGGATACTTGTTCTTGATAGTAACCTCATTTAGTGACCGATAATCAACACACATTCTCTGGGTACCATCCTTCTTGTCAACAAATATAACTAGTGCTCCCCAAGGTGATGAACTAGGACGAATGAAACCTTTCTTCGGTAACTCCTTTATTTGTTTCTTAAGTTTCTCTAATTCATTAACCCACATTCTATATAGACGCTTAGCTATAGGTGCAGTTCCAGGTAATAATTCAATAATAAACTCAATGTCACGGTCAGGTGGCATACCTGGTAAGTCATCGGGGAAGACATCCGAGAACTCATCCACTACTAGGTCCTCCTTGTTGATGCATTCATCAAGCTGGTTCACTGTGGCTATCGGTTGTGCTTGTACTACAACATCAACACTGATTCTATCCCCATTCGGTGCGGTCACAACAACTACTTTCTCTTGACACTGAATGAGTGCCTAGTTTTGCTTCATCCAGTCCATACCCAAAATCACATCAATGCCATATGTTCTCAACACAATGGGGCTCACTTTGAACTCTACCCCCCTTAAGGATAGACTAGTTGAAAGACAACAATATGAAGCTTGCATACTACCTCCTGGTGAGTTTACTAATATGGGATTTCTCATGGCACATAAGGGTATGCTATGCATTCTAACAAATGCTTGTGATATGAAAGAATGCGAAGCTCTAGAATAAAAAAGAACAGTAGCAGGAGTGGAATTGACATCAAACGTACCGAGCATGACTTCTGGTTCTACAAGCGTCGTCTCTGTCAACACATGATTCACCTTCCCATAATGCGGTGGTTTCTGGTTGCTATTCTGCCTTTGGGGGGTTTGCTGGTTGGGCTTCTTAGGGTAGCTATACTATAGGTGACCCTCTTTTCCACAGCGGAAACACTTGTTGGGTTGCTAGGGGCACTGGTTGTCATGGGAGTGTTGTTAGGTGTTCCCTGGCGTGGTGTCTGCTGGCCACTCTGCTGCTGAGGGCGTTGATTGCCATTCTGCTGCTGGTACCATAGACGTTGTTGGTTCTGGTTGTGGTTCCATTGATTAGATGGTCCATGATACCTCTGTTGGAAGCCTTACTGAGAGTTGGTGCGCTGACGAGTGTTGCTTCCAGAGGTCTATTCCTGAAGCCTCCTCTTCTTAGCCTCCATCTCTTTGCGCTTATTGTCAATAACAATAGCGCGGTTCACCAGTGTCTGGAAATTGGGGTATGTATTGGACATAAGCTAGAGTTGCAGACCATCATATAGACCCTTGAGAAAGCGGTGTTGCTTATCAGCATCATCAGCCACCTCATTCGGAGCATAACATGACAACTGAGTAAATTTGTCATGATACTCAGCTACAGACATGGATCCCTATTTTAGAGCTCTGAATTCCTCCTGCTTCAGCTCTATCAATCCTTTAGGTATGTGATTGGATCTGAAATTCTCTCTAAATTCCTACCAGGTGATAGGAAGAGCATTAGTGGGACGTCCATACTCGAATGCCTCCCACCTATCTTGAGCTTCTCCCTGGAGTTGTCCTGACACGTACAACACCTTCTGCTGGTCATCGCACTGTGCTATGTTGAGTTGCTTTTTCACTGCACGAAGCCAATCATCTACTTCTAGTGGATCAGTGTCATAAGAAAACACCAGGGGGGCGGTGCTTCAAGAATTCATCACGCTTGTCACGCGGTGCTCCACCAACGGGTTGATTCTGCTGATTCTGCACCAGAGCTTGCATAAGCTGCGTGTGCACTGCCAGAAGTAGCTCAATAGTCGGTGGCGGTGGTGGTGGTGGATGTGGGGGAACACCTCCATGACCTCGGCCTCTTCCTCTTCTAGACATCTAACATGCAACACAAACATTCAAAATTTAGAGATTTCCAAGTTAAAGACACTTATAGAGATATAGAATACATTCTGAAAATTTTCTGGACGAGTTCCAACATCAGTAGCTTAGTAAAACAGTAATATCTTGAGTTTTAGATATCCAAAATAGATGTTATTTATATGGTTGGAAAGCTTAAGAACTTCTCTACAACTTTTATTCAGACCACATGACCAGATTCTATCGTTAGTTTACACAAAAACATGATACAATCGAAACTGTTCTAGATTCCAGACTTGGCACAAACTTTAACTTAAAACAGCTATATCTAACAAACCAGATCAGATATAGGGGTGATTCCAGAGGAATTAGAAACATACTTAAGTCTAGTTATTCATATAAAAATTTCATAATTTTTGGTCAAGTAGATTTAGATTGGCATTGAGATAAGGACAGACTGCTCCGAAAAACAGATCCGAGAGAACAAGATATACCAAACCCAACTATTTATTTATTGACTCAAACTTTAATATTCTTAACTATAGAACTTGCGGACATGCCCACAAAGTTCCAGCACTCATTACAAAAATCCAACTCACACATAAACATAATAATAAATCAACTAGGCACACCAAAGTTCACACCACACTACTAGACTCGACTTGACTCAACTTGACCCGTGCTACTAACATCTTATTACATAGAGAGGACTCCAACACCTATGGGCGAAATTTATGGGGAAGCTCATCATAGATCCTTGGCAGGTTGAGGCACACCCTTTGCTCATCTATCACTTGTTGGTATCTCTTAAGGGTCGCCTCCTGTGCCTTCAACTGATCTTCCAGCCGTCGATTCTTGTCTACTAATTCATAGGCATAGTTCACCATCACTTGAGTAGTGGGATCCATGCCTTCAGGGTTCATTATTGCCCATCCCAAGTTAGGGTGTTGGCGAGGGAGAAAACGATATTGATCTTCCTTCATATCATCAAAGCGACGACCATGGAGACCCATGCATGCTACGGCGGCTGCATCTTCTATGCTATCTTCCATAGTGGCACAGTGAACATGATGCGCATAGTTCGATTCCAGCTGGTATGCTTCCTTTCCTTCATCCCAGATGGCGATGCACACCCTGGTCTTCCAATAAGTGTCCTCCAAAGGGTGCGTATGCTTGTATGCAGATGTACTCCACAGCTGCGTCCCAATCAGCGTAGTAGGTCTGAAGAATCCCCATAAATCGGTGGTGCGAGACGGAGGATTCACACCCCAGCTTGTACCAGACCTTCGTAGTCCATCCCAGGGGAGGGATCGGCTCATCCTCTTGAACGGCGTTCTCCTCCTCATCATCATCAAACAATACGACGACCTCCACTTCTTCGGGTTCTTCTTCTTTGGGCTCTTCTTGGAATGGCTCAGGCGTAGGTGCAGGTACTGGCGAATCAACTTCTTGCTCCTAAGGTTCCTCCTCCTCCTCATGTGGCTCCATGGACTCATACAAGCCACGAGGTGGGTAGTAGCCTCCGGTGCTGATGCGAGCGGTCTTATTGGCACGAGGCATCTACAGAATTAGATTTAGTCAGATTATAAGCAATAATTTTCATAACAGAGTGAGGCAAAAGAAGCATAAAATTTAGCAAATAACAAGGGTAAGATGGGAAGCATGAAATGAGTGAAGCAAAAGAGGCTAAAATGACCATTGCTAACTAGGCTTGCGTCCTACAGTCAACACGGCTTTGATACCAATCTGTCACACCTGATTTTAAGGATAAAATGGGATGCAAAATCTTATGTGTGCCTAGAGCTCAGTCACACACATAAGCCAACAAATTATGAATAAAAAGACATAGTCTTCACGTAGATATAGTGGAAGTATAAAGAAAAATCTCTCGCGGAATCTCTCATCGACGTTGAGCTCGCGTTTGCCAGTAGCCAGCATAGCGACGGCACACGTCTGGGCCGGCCTAGATACACGACAACAAGCTGAGACCATGATCCGGCCGATAAACCAATGCCCTCGGTCAAAAGGCCAGGTTGGCACTCTGACCATAGAGGCTGACTGGACCACAGTCCGACTCCGACCGAGTTCCTCGACTGGGAAAATGCTAGATCTACTCACGCCACTCCTTCCCGACCGAAACGGTCGGTGCCGACTGGGAATGATTGACTAGGGACGCCTGGTCGGTATGGACCCAGGGAATAAGCAGAGCAGATAACGGAACGCACCAAATCAACCGCAATACCGAGGTCCATACCCTGCCACGTCCTGTGCACATACTGGGAAGTGCCGATCTGTCGTATCAGGCAGACACTGTGCTGCCTGCTCAACGATACCGACTCGAACAGTATTGTGGGCGCCATCAATTGCCGTACCAGGCGAACACTGTGCAGCCTGCCAAATTGTTCTTTAGGACAATAGCTATAGACAGGATACAATAAGGTCAACCAAAAGGTTCTTTCCAATGAGATACACAAGCAGAAACTACTTGGTTCTTGTAATGATGTTACATATCCTACTGACTAAAGTCAGAAACTACTGTGCCTCTCCAATTTCACAATCACAGGAAATACTAAAATTTTGACCTTTTCTGTTTGTTGACTTCCAGAATCATGAATGAAACAGGGCACACTATACAAGTCACTAACCTCTCGAGCAAAGTATCTGAAAGTGATCTTCATGAGTTCTTTTGGTTCTCTGGTCCTATTGAGCACATAGAACTTATCACAATAGTGCCCAACTGCTCATTTGTGCTACCTGCATAAAACATATACTGTAATGGTGCTCTCCCCACTATGTGTTTCTGCTTCATAGGTTGATGATGGCCTCTAATAATGATTAGCCATATGGTTTGTTAGGCAATGCTTATGCCGACTGGTCCTTGATTAGCCATGTGATTTGTTCGCCATTCATGTGTTCTTATTGTTGCATTCATTTTGCTATCTGATTGGTGGTTGCTATAGTGCCAATTGTTAACTTTGGTAAATACCAACCATGGGGATGCCGATTATAGCTTTCCTGTTTGTGCAGGACGTTGCTGCCAGAACAATGGCCTTCTCACAACAAGGCCCAAGGGCAGTGTGCATCATTTGAGCAACTGGAGCTATTTCTACAGCAACCCTTCACCAAGATTCAAACTCTGGTGGTGTGGTTACATATGAGGTATGTTGCTGTTGGTTATCATTGGCCTAAAAACTGCTGCATGTATGTGTTATGTTCTTCTCTTGTTGCATATTTGAACATAAATGTTTGCCCACTATGCCAATTAAACAAAAGGTTTGCTGCTAGCATTTGCCTGGATAGTTGGATTGCTTGCATGTTACAGCTGAAGTATTGCTATCAAAGGGCATACCCAGTGCAGAGAGCTCCTGCTCTGTGCGGGGTCTGGGGAAGAGTGTCAGTGGCAAGCCTTACCCTCGCCTATGCAATGCGAGGAGACCGCGACTCAAACTCGGGACCTTGCGGTCACAGGCCATTGGGCGCGACGGATCGGAGCGCGTAACAGGCCGACACTGTGCAGCCTGCCAGAAACGGCAGAACCTCAACAGTATGGTGGGCTATGGCGACATAAACAGTAAGGCGGGCGACGGCCATCCCGTACCCGAAGGCATGGGCAACAAGACTAGGCAGCACCAGTACTCTCTCTCTTGTAAGGCCATCCCCTTCAAACTTTAAAAGAGGATGCGCTCTCCTCTTAAAATGTCAGTCAAACAAGTCACAATAGTTACACAGTCTCAGTGGACTACGACCCTCAACTCTCGAAGAGTCTACACGCTCTCAACACTTAGCGCACGTTTGAGCACCCATCACTTTCTTCCACTCGGATCAGAGTTCGACCAGGCTCTTAAGCACCCCACTTCATTCCTCACTCCTTTGTACCTCCACTGCAAACTTTGATCACCAGGGCTCAGAAATAAAGACACCGACCAACTCAAACTGGACGTAGGGCACGTTGCCTGAACCAGTATAAATCCTGTGTCAATGAGTACTAGGCCACATCTGATCTCAACGCACGGCAAAACTACAAATATTTACTTATCGGCCATATTTCGCACCGACAAGTTGTGTATCAATTTGTTTTCGAATGAACCAAACACAAATAAAATTTCAGTAGTACTCCTAGCTAACAGATTACTTGCAATTCGTTTTTAGTGATTCTGGAAAGAATTTCTCGCATGTCTGTTTAGCCTGCAAGAAATTGGCATGGTGAATCTGGACAGAATATGTAGTTGTTGTTTAGGGCTGCAAGTGGGATACGTCAATGAATCTGGACGCAAAAGTGGCTTAAGTAAATCTCGTGCAATTTTCTTTCAGAACCAAAAACTGAAGATATACCAATGAACTTGCATATAGGAGTAATAAGAGTGTATAAGCTTCAATGATCTCAACGCATTTTCTGACTATTCTCGTATAGAAAGCACACTGTGTGATAAAAACTGAATAAATGTGGTTTCATCCGGCAAAAACATAGCACTATAGTGGTTATGTGCTTGTCTTCAGGTGTTGTCATTTTTTTGTCATTTCTGTAAAATTTCCTAAGAACAAGGAAAGTAGGACTCCATTCATTGACCGCTAACTCCTTTGTTGATGCAGTACAACATCTGACAAGAAACTGAACTAGCCCTTTTAAAGCAGCCAATCGTGAGATGAGGGACAGTGACCCAGAGGTGATGCTTGAGGCAGACCTGAAGGCGAGCGAGAGCTTCCTGAACCAGATAACACTGCAGCTAGAGAGCTATGAGATGTCCCAGCACACACAGGAGCAACACAATGCACCCTGGCCTTAGGACCATCTTGCTGGTAAGCATGCTCAAGCACTCAAGATCCTAGTTGACATGTCAATAAATATTGATCTCTATGAAGTTTCATACCTCTACAGCCTACGTCATGATTTGGTAATTTCGTCTTCAGTACTTAATCTCACTAATGTCATTTAAAGACAATTTCTGACAGTTTGTCAAGAAACACGATGTTTGACTAAAAACTGAATTTCCTTGCTAATTTTGAGATAAATCCGCGGCATGTTCAGTAATTTTACGACACACATGCAGGGTAGTTGTTTACAACAACGTACTGAATTTCTCGTGTTTCTATTGTCGTTGTCTTTTGTTTATTGTGTTTTGTGCCAGCACAGGCAACATTTTTGTCCTTTTATAGAATTTTTTTGTGATTTGTGCCAATACGGACCACATTTTTGTCCTTGTTTTTCTATAGAAAAAAATTATAATCTATTTATTGTGATTTGTGCCAACACATACAATTTTGTCAGCTATCTTACAATTTGCCTGTGTGTTCTACAATAGAAGTTCTGGTTGTGTGCCTTGAATGGCTGCATTATTTTGGTGAACAGAAGGAATTCTCAACTACATTCTCATCCTCTTGGTAAGGAAGATCAAAAAACAAACAACTTAGCTAATGTCATGGATGAAGGACCACTTGTACCACCTGTACCTATAGGTCCCAAACTAGCGTCTTACCTTGTCGATCAATTATATTTTCCTATATGTTGAACATCATGTCTGTTTGTTCTCCAAAAGTTTTAGAGAAAAGAACAAGAAGTCATAATTACTGTCAAAACTGAGGGCCTGTCCCTGTGTCTCCCACTCGTGACTGGCCTTTGTGTGCAGTCTCATGATTTTATCTTTGTAAAAGTGGCAGAACCAGTTTATTGTTACTATTGAAAGGTCCTAAATGGCTAGAGGGGGTGAATAGCCTAATAAAAATTCTACAACAACACTAAGGCAAGATGGTTAGATAACTAAAAGGCGTGGTGTGAGTTTTGCGCTAGCACTACAAAAAGATGCAAGCCACCTATCCACAAGTCTAGTGAGTTAAACTCATCTAACCAATCAACAACTAAGACTAACAACTACTACTAGGGAACTAGCAAGAAAGCTAATTACAACTAGTAAGATAAACTATCACTACACAAGATGTATATCAATGTAAATACAAAGGAGGGATAGAGATGGTTATACCGCCGTGGCAAGTGAAGAATCAATGAACACAATGAAATCCTTGGAGTAATGATGACACAAGATTTTTATCCAAGGTTCACTTGCTTGCCGGCAAGCTACGTCCTTGTTGTAGCGATTCACCCACTTGGAGGTTCACGCACTAATTGGAATCACACGCCAAACACGCAAGCAGGCGCCGCACAACCAACACAAGATGGGGATCCACAAGTTACGAGCAATCCACTAGAGATGCCTTCCGTGAACTCCCACGGGGAAGGCTCAAGAACCCCTCACAATCACCACAATCGGAGCCGGAGACAAACACCACCCTCTACTCAACGATCCTCGCAGCACCAAGCCGTCTAGGTGTGGCAAACACAAAGAGTAACGAGAGAAAATCCACAGCGAAACACAATCACCAAGTGCCTCTAGATGCAATCACTCAAGCAATGCACTTGGATCACTCAATCTCACTTTGATTTACACTATCAAGCAAAGAGATGAGTGGGAGGGAGTATGCTTAGCTCAATGGGATGTATAGAATTTCAAAATGTCAAGAGTGTTGGCCCAAAGCTGGCCAACTTCTATTTATAGAGCTCTCCTTCAAAACATACCCGTTGGGCAACTTGATGGGCAGTCTGCGCATGCACCGGACACGCTGCAGTGTGCACTGAATGCGTCCAGTGCATGGCGTCCAGTGTATCGCCTGTTGACATGTGTCCTAGCCATTTGAAACTATCTGTTGGTGCGCAACGGCTAACTCACGCGCGCTCACTATCAGGATTTCTTCGAAACCCTGTCTTTTCTTCGATTAGGATTTCTATCCAGGGCGCCGGTGGCACCTACGGACAGTTCGCTAGTGAAGTTTTGTACCCTTGCTCCCAAGTGCTAAACACAATGTGTATCACCTTTGTGCATGTGTGTTAGCATATTTCCAAAGCATTTTCAAGGGTGTTAGCACTCATTAGAATCTAAATGCATATACAATGAGTTAGAACATCTAGTGGCACTTTGATAACCACATTTCACAAATGAATTTCTCCCCTCTTCATAGTATGGCTATCAATCCTAAATACATTCACAACCTCTATGGTGTCTTGAGTGCCAAAAACAAAATGGCCCTACCAAGTATACCTTTGCCTTGAGCCCATTTTGTTTTTCTCTTTCTTCTTTCCAAGTTGGAGCACTTGATCATCATAGCCGACCACTCCACTTGGCTTTGGACCTAACCTATCTTAGCTACATGCACTTAGCAATTAGGTTAGTCCAAATAGGTTTCATCAATTAGCCTATCGGGTTCATAAACCCAGGGTCCCCGATGGGCCCATTCCCAGCAAAAACTCAGCCTAGCAGACGACATTACAATGACGCATGACTCCTGGGCTAGCCCAGATACCTAACGATAGGCCAGAAGAGCGATCCAGTCTCTGACCAGAAGGCCTGGCCAAGGAGGGGTGTGGTAGAACCTCCTAAATTATAGGACCCACATGCACCTATCACTGTCCAACGACCTCTGACGACTATGCATATGTTCCTGGTAACTTAAGAATACTATCGGGTGTCCTCGGGGAACCCCGAATCATCCACGATTTCCGAGCAGGATCCCATTACAGAGTCATTGCAGTATTACAACATTTATTCAAATATCTACATTAGAGTAAAATAGAGGAAGTCTTATGATAACTTAGTTTACAAACCAGTTGTTTCAAACCTTACAAACTAAGTTCGATAATTATTACAAACCATAGCAGTAGTGGAGTGGCATTAGTACATTATACAAACACACAAAATAAGTATCCTGCCCAAGGATCACGCATTTACTTATCGTCATCGACCTGAACAACAGTCATGTAGCACGGTCCAAAACAGACCTGCTCATGAGGCTCACCTGCAACAAGGGTCAACGAACCCTGAGTACAAAAGTACTCAACAAGACTTAACCGGAAAAAAATAAAACTGATAGAACGCAGGAATACAGGCTCAGGGATTCAAGGTATGGCTTTAGCAATAATCAAAGTTCTTTTGCGTAAAAGCTCTTTAACAAAATTCTTTATATCAATATTTAAAACTTCACAAGAACCATATATGAATCTACCATGATCCATAGTGAGATCATGAACTTCATATCAAACTCTTTCTCAAACCTTACTCAAGTTCCAGTTATTAAACTACGATGATGAACAGTGAGTTGAGTCTCCATAACCGAGGAGCAACGACGATTCGAACCGATTAAAACCCAACTGGGGATTCCAGACCACACGACATATATAGGTCCCCAACCTACATATACCAACCTAGCCTCAGGTCCTCTAAAACAAGAATGGGTCTACGCCACCTGAGAATACAGTACTCCACCAATCCAGCCCAATGCCACGTGGGTACATGCTATTCCCGCCATCTCTCCACTCCCAGTGCGCGAGTAGCTATTCTCGTAATAGAATCGCCAAGTTAAGGCTGACCAGAGTATGTGGTTAGTATTACAAAGTCTCACCTCATGCAATTCAACAATGGACGGACCTTAATCGACACAGGCGGAAAGAACCCGCTCACAAGACCTCCATGTCTTGTGGCTTTCACACACCGAGTCCGCCCGGTCTAGATTTATTACTCCACATGCTCATATCTCATGATCACATAATTAACCAAGCTTAACCAAAGATCCATTTAAAACTCGCAGGTGACAGGTAATCACCCGGCTAAGCATGACTAAGCATATACGAATTAAAACTGGTAACAAGGTAGATATGGAAAAACAAGGTTGGTAATGCACCACTTAGGTTTTCACTTAACTCCTAATCACTTAATGCAGTAAAGAAAAGCAAAAGCGAAATCAATTTGTAAATCACAAGGTAGGTTTAAATGCATCCGGGGCTTGCCTTCGTTGATGAAAAAGTTAGGTTCCGGAGTCGTTCCACCTATCTCAATTCCAACCTCCACAGACGGATTAACTTCTTCCACAACTTGATTAACTACCACGTGCTCACCTTCGTTCACTACACGTAGTAACAATGCCATGTTTAACATGATGCGAGATATAAAACATGATACTCGATGATGGATGCAAAATTAACAACTTGAATACAACTTTCCTTCGCGGTACAGTTACAAGTCAAATTAACTAAACCTTTTTCGTAACACTTAATTCCATTGCCAAGGATCATTATCAACTAATGACCCAAGGTCATCACTCATTCCAAAATTCAATCAAAACCTAAATCATTAAAGGTTACTATTTGCTCTTATGAATTAATTATTTAATTAAAAATTATGAAATAAACCAACTTGTTCCAATTGAGCTCAAAATTTTTGTAAAGGTTCATCACATGATAACTAAGGGGCAAAACAATTTTCATAATTTTTAGATAATTAATTAAGCCTAGAAAAAACATGGAAACTCATTTATTAATTATTTGAGTAATTTTTATCAGAATCAAAAAGTACTGAAAATAACATTTCATATTTTTCCTAAATAATATACATCATAGAGAGGTCACACAAAAATTTTCATAATTTTTGGAGCTCTAAATAAATCTATACAAAAATAACAAAAACTCATACTATTCATCTATTTCTGAAAATAGAAAAATTCCATTTTGAACTCACGGTCACTGACAACCCGACCCCACATGTCATCTCCTACCTCCCGCGTTGACCGCGGCGGCGACAGCTTTGACCGGTGAAATCTCGCCGACGGTGAGATCAACGGCGACGGCCAAGGTACCACCGTGATCACAACGACGAGGCGCATCGATTGGTGGCACAAATCGCACCGATTACTGCACAACCCGAGCTCGGCACTGGCCATGGCGGACACGGCGGCTCGACGGTGCTATGCTGGCAAAACAAGACCGGTGGATCTTAAACCAAAAGCATGGGAAGGTTCAGCCGCTCACCCTGATCACGACAGAGCAAAGAGCAAGACCGGAGGAGTAAGGGAGACGTTGGTCGACGTTCACAGTGATCCCGACGGCGCAGACAACGACGATGGCGGTGAACCGGTGACTGTGATGGACAAAATGACCAAGCAACAAGTTATTAAGCACCACAGCATCAAGACAAAGCTGGAGCTATGCTGAGCAAGAGCAAAGGCTCACCAGAGAGCTCCGCCCATGGCGACGCGCTTGCTACGGCGGTACTGCCGGCCGTGAAGAAGAAAGACGGCGAGCGGCGATTCTCGGCGAAACCAAGTGACCAGAGTTGGTTGTCTAGGTGCGCAAGGAGTAGGCGGAGCTGGAACAAGCTTTGCTGAGACGGTGGAGTCACTACGGCAACAGCAAACGCACGACGGAGCAATGGCGGTGGCGACGGGAAAATAGAGGAAAAGAAAAGGCGAAGACGACGGCAACGCAGGCCTTATAACGCGGCTCAGAAGCAAGAAGAAGCCATGCGACGGCCTCCACCACGCCAGCGTGAAGCCAAAAACGGCCATGAACGCGCCTGGAACCGAGAAGAAGGTCGCCGGCGGTGAGGTGGCTTCCACGGGCACTGTTCAACTTAATTATAGAATTGCCATTCGCCAAATTTCACCAATTACTCCCAAATTTATGTAACAACTCAAAAATCTCCAAAAATAAAAGTTGTTCAAAATCCAAAGTTCTACAACTTTGCTTTTATAACTACCCCCTAATTCGGTTTATATTTTGAAATGCAACTTTGAATTCAAAAAGGGAATATTTAAAGAATCACGCCTTTTTAAATTACTTCAAATTTTTCTAAACAACTTTGAAAACTCCAAAAACCAACTTTGTACCACTCGACAAGCTCTACATTTTTTCTTTAAGGCTCAACCCCAAAATGTACTTTGATTAAGAATTAGGTTTTTCGGGGCAAAACTAATCACTGGAAATCAGGGTTTTTCGGAAATTCAAATCACAACAAATCTTCGAACTTGATTCAAACCATACAAGGAAACACTTATAACATAAATGTAAACTTGTTTTAGTGTATGCATATCAAAGTTTTCACTAATACAAAATGATGTACAATGCATATGATGACATGGCAGGTTTTAGTATTTAAAACACCCGGGCTGTTACAAGGGGACGACGCACGCTTCTAACTTCGACCCGCTTTTCTGACCGGAAGGCCTGGCCAAGGAGGGGACGACGCTCGCTTCCGACTCTGACCCGCTTTTTCAACCGAGAATATGCCAAATGTAACACCAAAAATTTCAGTCTTTTGAAATAAGAAAATTCGATTTGATTATGTTATTATGTGAGCATTGAAATATAGGAAAGAAATAATTTTTGTGAAAATAAAATCAAATATAAGCTGAGTAACATGTTGATGCATTCATGCTGCTGCACATTTGTTTTTGTAATGATTGGCTTTGACTAGAATTTGAATTGAATTCAAATTCAACTTGGAAATGAGATTGGAAAATGTATTTGGAAAAAAAAGGAATTCTTTTCCCTCCCCTTCCTTTTTTTCACTTTCGGCCTGGCTCCATTTCTTCTCAACCGCCGGCCCGCTCTCTCTTTTCTCCCTCCGCGCCAGCCGCCAGCCCAGCCGGCCCAGCACCGCCCACCCGTAAGGCGCGTGGCCCAGCATCGCTCGGCCAGGCAACCGCTGCCGCTCCTTTCTCCGCGCCTCAGCCACTGCCAACCTGGCCCCACCTGTCGGCGTCGTCCCCCACCTCCTGCAACCGCCACGCGAGTCCATGCCGCAACCGCCCTGCGCCCGCTCCTCACGACGTGGGCGCGTCGCCCCACGCCCGGCCTCTACAAAAGGGTGCCGAACCCCTCGCCGCCCCTCCCTGCTGCCTCCCTGCTCCATTTTCCCGTTCACCCATGCACGAGGAAGATACAACTGCCGCTCCGAAGTCACCGGGATCCGCCGTCCGCCCCTCCACGTGACCCCGTTTCTCCCCACTGTGAGCTTCGCCAATCTCCCCTCTCTCTCCCCCCGTGCAGCTTATTTCTCGTTTCATGGCCTGTAGACCCCGTTTTGTGTGCGCCCGTGAGCTTTCGGCCGTCGTCTCGGCACTCCCCTCTGACTGTCGTATTGGCCTTGGCAGGTTCCCCTTCACCCCCGCCGTCTCCCAGTGCCCTTGGTTCTTCGAACCATGGCCCGTAGGCCTTGTTCCCCGCGCGCCGATGACCACCTCACCGCCAGCCATGGCTAAGCCACCGCGGCTGCACTGTTCCCCGCCGGCCTCCATTTCTCTCTCTTCCCCTCTCTAATCCAGGTCGTCCCTTGCTTGATCGACGGCCCCGAATGGCCGGTACCCTTTCGCCCTGGCAGTTTTGCTTAAGAGACCCTAAGTTTTTCTAAGACCTAACCCGCAGTCCAAAGCACATTTCCAGAGTACGCTTTCTCGTTTTGAAAACGTAAAGCATACTGTTTTGGTCCAAAATACGTTTTCAGTATTTACATAAATGCCATTAGATTTGTTTTGCTCATAAAAACTTCGTTTTAGCTCCGAATTGACCCGTTCAAATTGCGTTAGCTTCATAATTTCATAATCTACGTGTTAGTACCACTTTTAATCAAGTTTGCAACTTTTAAATTTCATGGTTAAGTTTAATTAAATAAAGTGCTATAGGAAACCCCGTTTAATTCATAACTTTCACATTTTAGCTCCGATTTTCGTGAACTTCGCGTTGACGTGATCGTAGCGAGACGTAGATTCTTTTCATAAACATTTTATCTTGTTTTCTATACTGCTGGTGTACTGTTCTAACTATAGGATTGTTTACTTTGCATGAATGTCTTTGGAATGTTGTATGCTGCCATGTTGGTCGCGTTCAGACGGTGAGGAGAACGTTGGAGACCTAGAGTTCTTCGACGACCAGCAGGATCAGCAGGAGTTTGCTAACCAAGGCAAGTATAGCATGGGCCTACCTTGATGTCCTATTCACTTTAATCATTTACTCATGTGCATGTGTCTAAATTTGATAACCTTAAGGACATCCTAGTTATTTGATGACATGTTCCCTTGACTCCTTTGGGTTAATTGCATTTGGGTAGATTGCTAGTGCTCTAACTGAACATGATCTATACATTGGTTAATGGTTCTATGGAACTAAAGGTAAAACATGCTTTATAACATCTGATCCATAGGGTGAAGGAGCAAATGACTTTCGATCATGTTGCTCTCGGCCCTCCATAAGGACTTATCTGTCGGCAAAAGCTGGAACTGACAGTGCAACCATGAGAGTCATATGGCTCTGACTTTAGCTCAGTAATAGGACCTTTTCTAGCTTGTTAGAGGTTACCTTTATGGTGCAAAAGGGGCTTGCCATGTTGGGTATGGGGCTGCCTCTATTCCTATGTGTATAGCCGCGATGGATATGTGCCATAGGAAAGGGGGGTCCTACATCTACCTGCCGAGGAAACCTAGCGGCCCTAACTTATTAGAGAAAGCTATGAAATGGCTTCATAGTGTACCCTACCCGCTCACCTTGGCAGTGACATGGGAGTAATTAACCCGGGCATATGGGAATCATGACTCACGGTGAATGTGCACCACCTTTGCAGAGGGTTACAAACTGTTATAACAGTCGTGCTCACAGTCACGAGCGGTCCAGAAAACTCACAGAATAATTGGTTACTCATTGTGGTTCATTTATGATGGTATACGATGATAATATGATGCAAATGATTCTGACATCTGATTATGTGGGTATAAATGGGAGCTTAAGCATAACTTGATTAAACTTGATAATAAAATCTTGACTTACTAAAAGTGCTAACTACAGTAAACCTGTGTCATCCTTTTTGAGCTTCATAACCCCATGTTATCTTGTTAAGTACGGGAAGTACTTACGCTTGTTTACTTTCTATTTTTGGATAAAAATCCTAGATGGGTAACAGATGACAATGGGTACGAGGAGTTTCCTGAGGATTATTAGGCTTGTGGTCAACTAGTTGACCTTCCCTATGATGGAGTTCCATGAGAGAGTTATCATTTTATCTTCCGCTATGTTGTGTAAGACTATGTGTTGTTATTAATCGTGATGTAAGATACACGGTGACGATACTTTTTATGATTTGTCAACTTGTGTGTGTGACTGATCCCTGGGCACACATAAGCTTTATGCATTCAATTTTATCCTTAAAATTGGGTGTGACAAATTGGTATCAGAGCCGTGTTGACTGTAGGACGCAAGCCTAGTTAGAAACGGTCATTTTAGCATCTTTGCTCCTCTGGTTTCTTGCTTACTGTCTTATTCTTGTTATTTTATTAAAACATTTATGCTTTTCATACCTTAATCTATTATATAAAATTGTTGATTCTAATTCTATCTCACTTTAAATCTATAGATGTCTCATAACCCGAAGACCGCCCGCCTCAGCACTGCAGGCTACCGTGCCTTGTTCACCCCACGTGCTCCACGGGTGGAGAAGGAGATTGTGATCATCTCCGATGATGAGGAGATGGCTACCCCGACACCTGCACCTGCTCCTACTCCAGCTGTTGCACCGGTGTATCCTGCTATAGCTACACCCGAGGAGTCATCAGCTACTTCACCTACACCTGTGCCATCCCCAGTTGTCCCTGTGGTGGATGAGGAGATAGGCTGGAAGTGCAAGTATTACTTCAAGCCAGCCCCTGAGATGGCCTACTACCACACCCTCCTCACCCATGTGCTGGATGACTACTACCCCAATCTGCACGCCTCCATCAGCTATCATTGTGTAGAGTACCAGCATCCTTTGGAGGCAACCTTTTGGAAGGTAGAGCTGGTTGTTACTGCTTGGAATGACATTAAGAATGGACATGAGGTGGAGACTGTCCACCGTGTCACTGCCAGAAGGGCCCATGCATTGGATGGCATGGAAGATGCAGCGCAGGATGCCTACATCTACTACCATGGCCGTCATTTTGAGGCCATGAGGGAGGATCATTTTAGGTTCCTTCCTCGCAATGATCATGAGGGTGTTTGGCAGGTCCTAGCACCACCAGAGAGTGACCCAACTCTGGAAGCAACAGTGCAGCATGTCCATGCCATGCAGGGGATAGATGAAGAAGTCAAGGGAGAGCTGCGTGCATCACAGAGGGCCGAGAGACGCCTCCAGAAGCAAGTTGATGAACTACGTGCTCAACTTGGGCAGCCACCGATCTACAAGAAGAAGCGCCGGTCATTCACCATGATTGACACCGCCCCATAGGTGTTAGGTGCCTTGTTTAAGATTACAACGTTGTTAGTTCGTGAGTCATGTTTAGACTTGTTGGTCTTATGAACTTTGATGATTAGATGTTTTTAATTGTGAACTTGGTTGATTTGGAGTTTGGTTATTTGCTGGAAGTTTGTGGGCATGTCCACAAATTCCATAGATTGGAACCTTAAGTTTAGATGAAATCTTAATGCAGATGGTTTGCTTTATCTTTTCTCTGTTGTGCTGTTTTCTGGAGCAGCCTATGATCTTTATTTTGTATCTCGAAATCTGGGCTGTCAAAAATTCTGAAATTTTTGTGGAGATATCTACACTTCTGTATCTTTCAAATGTCTCTGGAATCATGTCAAAAGCTGTTCAGGTTTGTGAGATCTAGCTGTCACAAGTTGATGTTCCTGCGCAGACTGGAACCCAGAACAGATTCGGTTTAGCCCTATTTATGACCATGTGTATGTCAGAATCTGTAAAAGTGATCTAAATAAAAGTTGTAGCTGATCTCCTAATCTTTCCAACCGTTCTTGGTACACCTCTGTTGGATCTCTGAAACTCGAGTTATAATAGATTTACTGAACTGCTGTATTTGAATCTTGTCCAGAAAATTTTCAGCATTGTTCCTTATCTTTATAAGCTCTGTATAAATGGGAAATCTCTAAAATTTTGCGCATTTGTTGGAAAATAGATGGCCGCAAGAGGAGGAAGAGGCAGAGGCCATGGTCATGGATGTGTTGCTCTCATAAATCCACCACCACCGCCACCAGTGACTATAGAACAATTGATGGGAATGCAAGCGCAATTGATGCAAGCTATGATGCAGCGCTTGGATAACAAACCTGCAAGAGGACCACCGCCTGTTCAGGTCAGAGATAAGCGTGGAGAGTTTATGAAGGGTTGCCCACCAGTGTTCACCCATGCCTCAAACCCTATGGAGGCAGATGATTGGTTGCGTGCTGTGGAGAAACAACTTAACATAGCACAATGCAATGATCTTGAGAAGGGTTGTATGTTTTTGGTCAACTCCAGGGAGCGGCTCAGGATTGGTGGGATTATTTCCAGTATGGACGCCCCAACAATGCTCCTGCTATCACTTGGTAGGAATTCAAGGACAATTTCTGGTCTTATCATATCCCTGATGGACTGGTGGAATTGAAGCAGGAGGAATTCAGGTCCAACAAGCAAGGATCCATGACTGTGGCGGAGTATCGTGACAAGTTTGCTCAACTGTCACGCTATGCTCCAAATGATGTAGCTAAGGACAAGGAGAAGCAACGCCGTTTCCTCAAGGGACTTTATGATGGCCTGCAACTCCAGCTGATGTCCAACACCTACCCTAACTTTCAGTCCTTGGTGAACCGCGCTATTGTGATCGACGATAAGCGCAAAGAGATGGAAGCCAAGAAGACGAGGCTTCAAGGGCAAGCTTCTGGAAGCAACACACGCCCGCGTGCCTATCCACAGTAGGGTTTTCAGTAGAGGAGTCATGGACCATCTAACCAGGGAAACCGTGGTTAGTATCCTCAGTGTAACTAGTTCCAGCAACGCCCTTAGTACCAGCAACAATTTGGTAATCAGCGTCCCTCGCAATAGAATGGCAATCCGACAACACGCCAGGGAATGCCCAATAATGCTCCAGTGAAGAGTGGTGCACCCAATAACCCCAATGCATGCTACTGCTGTGGAGAAGTTGGTCACTATGCTCATCAGTGTCCAAAGAAGCAGAACCAGCAAGTCCCTCAGAACTAGAATGGCAATCAGAAGTTCAACGCCCGACCACCTCACACTGCGAAGGTGAACTATGTGTCATCTGATGCAGCTCAGAAGATGCCTGAGGTCATGTTGGGTATGTTCAGTGTCAACTCTATCTCTGCTACAGTACTTTTTGATTCCGGTGCTTCGCATTCATTTATTTCCCAAGCTTTTGTTAGAATGCATAGCATACCTTTGTGTGCCATGAAAAACCCCATACTAGTAAATTCACCGGGAGGTAGTATGCCCGTTTCTTATTGGAGTCCCTCAACTAGCATTTCCTTAAGAGGGGTAGACTTCAAAGTGAAACCAATTGTGTTGAGAACAGCAGGAATTGATCTTATTCTAGGAATGGATTGGATGAAACAACACCAGGCAGTGATTCAGTGTCAGGAGAAATCTGAGGTTGTGACATCACTCAATGGAGATAGAATCTGTGTAGAAGTGGTAGTGCAAGCTCCGCCTATAGCCATAGTGAACCAGTTGGATGGTGATGCCAATGAACAAGATCGTGTTGTGGAGGAATTCCCAGATGTCTTCCCCGATGACTTGCCAGGTATGCCACCTGATCGTGACATTGAATTCATTATTGAATTATTACCTAGAACTGCACCAATAGCTAAACGCCCATATAGAATGGGGGTTAATGAATTAGAAGAGCTTAAGAAACAACTAAAAGAGTTGCAAGAAAAAGGTTTCATACGCCCCAGTTCTTCCCCATGGGGGGCACCTGTGATCTTTGTGGATAAGAAGGATGGTAGTCAATGGATGTGTGTGGATTACCGTTCACTTAATGAGGTTACAATCAAGAATAAATACCCTTTGCCTAGGATTGATGATTTGTTTGATCAGTTAAGAGGAGCCTATGTGTTCTCCAAGATTGATCTCCGCTCAGGATACCATCAGCTTAAGATTCGAAACTCGGACATACCCAAGACAACATTCACTACACGGTATGGCTTGTATGAGTATACCGTTATGTCTTTTGGATTGACCAATGGACCTGCATACTTTATGTATCTGATGAATAAGGTGTTCATGGAGTTTCTCGATAAATTTGTGGTGGTATTCATTGATGACATACTGATATTCTCCAAGACCGAGGAAGAACATGCTGAACATATAAGATTGGTCTTGCAAAAGCTTAGAGAACATAAGTTGTACGCTAAGCGGAGCAAGTGTGAGTTTTGGTTGAAGGAGGTCTCTTTTTTGGGTCATGTTGTCTCCAATGGTGGAATAGCAGTGGATCCAGGCAAAGTACAAGATGTGTTGAATTGGAAGCCACCAACCAATGTAAGTGAGATTCGTAGCTTTTTGGGATTGGCTGGATATTACAGGAGGTTCATTGAAGGTTTTTCCAAGCTTGCTAAGCCTATGACAGCTCTGTTGGAAAAGAATGCTAAATATGTATGGTCGGATAAATGCTAGGCAAACTTTGATGAGCTAAAGAAGAGATTGACTACAGCTCCAGTATTGATTTTGCCCGACTTAAGCAAGAACTTCTCTATATATTGTGATGCATCCCGTTTGGGCCTTGGATGTGTGCTTATGCAAGAAGGAAGAGTGGTGGCCTATGCATCTAGACAATTGAGGAAGCATGAGTTGAATTACCCTACTCATGACTTGGATTGGCAGCTGTGGTACATGCTTTGAAAATCTAGAGACAATATCTAATTGGGCATAAGAGTGATATCTATATAGATCACAAGAGTTTGAAGTATATCTTTACCCAATCAGATCTGAATCTGAGACAACGTCGTTGGTTAGAATTGATCAAAGACTATGACTTAGAAGTGCATTATCACCCAGGAAAAGCAAATGTCATAGCTGACGCACTTAGCAGGAAGAGTTATGCTAATGAACTTGGGATGACATTTATGTCACCAGAGTTGTGTGCTGAAATGGAGCATCTCAACTTGAGTTTTGTCACTAATGCAATGGAATTGGTGATAGAGCCTACATTGGAGCAAGAGATACGCAAGGGTCAATTGGAGGATGAAAAACTAAAAGAGATAGCGGAGAATGTAGTGCTTGGAAAGGCACCAGGATTCAGGATGGATGAGAATGGTACTCTTTGGTTCAGAAAAAGGATATGTGTACCTGAAGTGAAGGCTATCCGTGATGTAATTTTGCAAGAGGCACATGAGTCTGCCTATTCCATACATCCCAGAAGTACCCAGATGTATTTGGATCTCAAAGAGAAGTATTGGTGGTATGGTTTAAAGCAAGATGTGGTAGAGTATGTGGCTTTGTGTGACACTTGTCAAAGGGTGAAAGCTGAGCATCAAAGACCTACAGGGTTGTTACAACCAATGAAGATTCCTAAATGGAAATGGGAAGAAGTTGGTATGGATTTTATCGTAGGTTTGCCCCGCACTCAAAGAGGTTATGATTCAATATGGGTAATAGTGGATTGACTCACCAAGGTTGCTCATTTTTTACCAGTCAAGACTACCTATACAGGTGCAAGGTTAGTAGAGTTGTACATGGAAAGAATAGTGTGCTTACATGGTGTTCCCAAGAAAATTGTGTCGGATAGAGGCACTCAGTTTACATCGCAATTCTGGCATAAAGTACATAGATCTTTGGGGACAAAGTTGAATTTTAGTTCTGCTTACCACCCACAAACTGATGGACAGACTGAAAGGATCAACCAAATTTTGGAAGATATGTTGAGAGCTTGTGCACTACAGTATGGTAATAGTTGGGATAAGAGTCTACCATACGCAGAGTTCTCGTACAACAACAGTTACTAGAAGAGTCTCAAGATGGCACCTTTTGAGGCGCTGTATGGACGTAAATGTAGAATGCCTTTGTTCTGGAATCAGACTGGTGAAACTCAAGTGTTTGGACCCGATGTCCTTAGAGACGTAGAACAAGTGAGAATGATTAGAGACAATTTGAGAGTGGCTCAGTCCCGACAGAAGAGTTACGCTGATACTCGCAGAAGAGAACTGACTTTCGAAGTGGGAGATTATGTGTACTTGAAGGTGTCACCAATGAGAAGTGTGAAAAGATTCAATATGAAGGGAAAGTTGGCACCAAGGTATATAGGACCTTTTAAGATCCTAGAGAGACATGGAGAAGTAGCCTATCAATTGGAACTGCCTAAAAGTTTGTTAGGTGTGCATGATGTGTTCCATGTTTCTCAATTGAAAAAGTGTTTGAGGGTACCAGAAGACCAGATTCCTTTGGAAGAGCTTACTGTTAAGGAAGATCTTACATATGAAGAGTATCCGATAAAGATCTTGGAAACTGCAGAAAGACTTACAAGAAGCCAAACTATAAAGATGTGCAAGGTGCAGTGGAATTAGTACATAGAGGATGAGGCTACTTGGGAAAGAGAAGAGGATCTGAGAAAGTCTTATCCCCAACTGTTTGAGTAAGCAATCACCCGAATCTCGAGGACGAGATTCATCTTAAGGGGGGTAGAATTGTAACACCCAAAAATTTCAGTCTTTTGAAATAAGAAAATTTGATTTAATTATGTTATTATGTGAGCATTGAAATATAGGAAAGAAATAATTTTTGTGAAAATAAAATCAAATATAAGGTTAGTAACATGTTGATGCATTCATGTTGCTGCACATTTGTTTTTGTAATGATTGGCTTTGACTAGAATTTGAATTGAATTCAAATTCAACTTGGAAATGAGATTGGAAAATGTAATTGGAAAAAAAGAAAAGGAATTCTTTTCCCTCCCCTTCCTTTCTTCACTTTTGGCTCGGCTCCATTTTTCCTCAACCGCCGGCCAGCTCTCTCTTTTCCCTCGCATGACCTACCAACCCAACCGGCCCAGCCCACCGACCGCTTATAAGAAGGCACGCTGCCCAAAGATCGCTTCGGCCAGCAACCATTGTCGCTCCTTTCTCCATGCCTCAGCCACTGCCAACCCGGCCCCACCTATCGGCGCCGTCTCCCACCTCCCGCAACCGCCACGCGAGTCCATGCCGCAACCACCCCGCGCCCGCTCCTCACGACGTGGGCGCGTCGCCCCACGCCTGGCCTCTACAAAAGGGTGTCGAACCCCTCGCCGCCCCTCCCTACTGCCTCCCTGCTCCATTTTCCCGTTCACCCGTGCACGAGGAAGATACAACCGCTGCTCCGAAGTCACCGGGATCCGCCGTCCACCCCTCCACGGGAACCACCGTCTCTGAGCCGCCGTCGACCCCGTTTCTCCCCGCTGTGAGCTTCACCGTTCTCCCCTCTCTCCCCCTGTGTAGCTTATTTCTCGTTTCGTGGCCCGTAGACCACGTTTTGCGTGTGCCCACGAGCTTTCGGCCACCGGCCATGGTGACCGCCATCTCAACACTCCCCTCCGGCCGCCGTATTGGCCCTGGCGGATTCCCCTTCACCCCCGCCGTCACCCGGTGCCCTCGGTTCTTTGAACCGTGGCCCGTAGGCCTTGTTCCCCATGCGCCAGTGACCACCTCACCGCCGGCCATGGCTAAGCCACCGTGGCTGCACTGTTCCCCGCCGGCCTCCCTTTCTCTCTCTTCCCCTCTCTAATCTAGGCCGTCCCTTGCTTGATCGACGACCCCGAATGGCCGATACCCTTTCGCCCTGGCAGTTTTGCTTAAGAGACCCTGAGTTTTTCTAAGTCCTAACCCGCAATCCAAAGCACGTTTCCAGAGTACGCTTTCTCATTTTGAAAACGTAAAGCATACTGTTTTGGTCCAAAATACGTTTTCAATATTTACAGAAATGCCATTAGAATTGTTTTGCTCATAAAAACTCCGAATTGACCCGTTCAAATTGCGTTAGCTTCATAATTTCATAATCTACGTGTTAGTACCACTTTTAATCAAGTTTGCAACTTTTAAATTTCATGGTTAGGTTTAATTAAATAAAGTGCTATAGGAAACCCCATTTAATTCATAACTTTCGCGTTTTAGCTCTGATTTTCGTGAACTTCGCGTTGACGTGATCGTAGCGAGATGTAGATTCTTTTCATAAACATTTTATCTTATTTTCTATACTGCTGGTGTACTGTTCTAACTATAGGATTGTTTACTTTGCTTGAAAGTCTTTGGAATGTTGTATGTTGTCGTGTTGGTCGCGTTCAGACGGTGAGGAGAACGTTGGAGACCTAGAGTTCTTCGACGACCAGCAGGATCAGCAGGAGTTTGCTAACCAAGGCAAGTATAGCATGGGCCTACCTTGATGTCCTATTCACTTTAATCATTTACTCATGTGCATGTGTCTAAATTTGATAACCTTAAGGACATCCTAGTTATTTGATGACATGTTCCCTTGACTCCTTTGGGTTAATTGCATTTGGGTAGATTGCTAGTGCTCTAACTGAACATGATCTATACATTGGTTAATGGTTCTATGGAACTAAAGGTAAAACATGCTTTATAACATCTGATCCATAGGGTGAAGGAGCAAATGACTTTCGATCATGTTGCTCTCAGCCCTCCATAAGGACTTATCTGTCGGCAAAAGCTGTCGGCAAAAGCTGGAACTGACAGTGCAACCATGAGAGTCATATGGCTCTGACTTTAGCTCAGTAATAGGACCTTTTCTAGCTTGTTAGAGGTTACCTTTATGGTGCAAAAGGGGCTTGCCATGTTGGGTATGGGGCTGCCTCTGTTCCTATGTGTATAGCCGCGATGGATATGTGCCATAGGAAAGGGGGGTCCTACATCTACCTGCCGAGGAAACCTAGCGGCCCTAACTTATTAGAGAAAGCTATGAAATGGCTTCATAGTGTACCCTACCCGCTCACCTTGGCAGTGACATGGGAGTAATTAACCCGGGCATATGGGAATCATGACTCACGGTGAATGTGCACCACCTTTGTAGAGGGTTACAAACTATTATAACAGTCGTGCTCACAGTCACGAGCGGTCCAGAAAACTCACAGAATAATTGGTTACTCATTGTGGTTCATTTATGATGGTATACGATGATAATATGATGCAAATGATTCTGACATCTGATTATGTGGGTATAAATGGGAGCTTAAGCATAACTTGATTAAACTTGATAATAAAATCTTGACTTACTAAAAGTGCTAACTACAGTAAACCTGTGTCATCCTTTTTGAGCTTCATAACCCCATGTTATCTTGTTAAGTACGGGAAGTACTTACGCTTGTTTACTTTCTATTTTTGGATAAAAATCCCGGATGGGTAACAGATGACAACGGGTACGAGGAGTTTCCTGAGGATTATTAAGCTTGTGGCCAACCAGTTGACCTTCCCTGTGATGGAGTTCCATGAGAGAGTGATCATTTTATCTTCTGCTGTGTTGTGTAAGACTATGTGTTGTTATTAATCATGATGTAAGATACACGGTGACGATACTTTTTATGATTTGTCAACTTGTGAGTGTGACTGATCCCTGGGCACACATGAGCTTTATGCATTCAATTTTGTCCTTAAAATTGGGTGTGACACCAAACCTCTGCTTATAGCTCTTCTTCGACCAACGTGGTCTGAGCCGACTAGGAACGACCGACCGGGGACGCCAGCTCGGTGCGGACCCAAGAATCAGGAGAAGCAGATAAGGCATGGCGCTCAAGTCAACCATAATATCGAGGACCGTACCCTGCACACCTGCAGGACAGTACTGCCAGGCCATTCCATAAGGGTGCTTTGCAACCTTCTAGGCATGTCAGAACCCAAATAGTGTTGTGGGCATCAGCATTTGCCTTACAATGTTGTGGACGCCGTCATTTGCCATACCAGGCGAACACGGTAAAGCCTGCCACATGTGTCTGATATAAACAGTATTGTGGGCACCGATGACTGTCTTGTACCCAACAGCATGGGCAACAAGACTTAGTAAAACACGAGCACACTCTCTCTCTCACTTGTAAGGCCATCCCCTTCACCTATAAAAGGGGATGCGCTCTCTCCCAATAGGGGACGGTCATTCCGACTCTCTCTCTTGGCTAAGCTTTAGACATTCTGAGCACACGAACAGTTCCACGGCTCTAGAACTCTAAAGCTACATGGAGCATACGTTCCAATACTTAGCGCACATTGGAGCTCCCATCACTCATGGCCCTTCGGTCCAAAGCCTGATAGGACCTTTAACACCCCCTTCTTATTCCCACTCGTTTGTAACCCCATAGCAAACTTCGAGCACCTAGGCTCAGGAATAAAGTCACCGACCCACTGAAACTTGACGTAGGGCACGTTGCCTAAACCAGTATAAACCCTGTGTCATTGAGTGCTAGGCCACATCCGATCACAACGCATGGCAAAACTACAAATATTTACTTGTTGGTCACTTTTCGCGCCGATAGTTGGCACCGTCCGTGGGGACGACGCCGTGCATTCATGCTTTTGGTCATCGGATGGCCCACCTTTCCGCCATCTTCGGCATGACGGGCTCAAGCGATATGATTTGCTTTGGCTCGCTGGAGTTTCCCACACTCCCACCTGTTGGGATGTGGGTTCCTCCCATCTTTGAGTTGTTCTAGACCTTCCTCTTTGGAAGCCTGGACTTGGTCGCCGACCAGCTCGGCATACTTCACCTCCGTGAGGAGGCACTTGTCCCGACACCCATCGGAGGAGGAGCATCCTCCATCGGTTCTGGGTGACCTAACGACCTCAACGACAAGGCACCTACGCTACGCTCTGAGCCCACGCTAGGCTCAAACTCCACTGTGAGTAGCGTACATATTGTTCTTTACTCGCTTTTTAATATCTTCCGCTGACTCTCCAGAGGGACCCTATTGTCCCCGCTGTAACCCCCGTGCAACTGGTTCCCCTACGGCCTCATGTCCCCCACAGACATGGACGCGCAGGGGCTCTAAAAGATGCTGACGCCACTCCCTCTCACATCTGAATTCGTGGAGATGGCAGGCTATGCTCCCGCCTCTTTTCACGACCTCATGGATGACGATGTTGAAAGCGATGGCTCAAGCATCGGTGACATCATGGCACCTAGCCACCCTCTGTCCTAGGAGTGCGCTATGGCAGATGCTCTGGGACAGCCGCCGGTGGTAGCAGAGTCTTAGACTCACACCCCTCTAGACCCTCATGTGGAGGCCCTCGCTTGTGTGTAGGAGCACGGCGAAGAGCTATGACAAAGGCAGCAGAGCCAACTACCACCTGCGCTGGCATGCTCGGCGCAGCACGTTGCACCACACATGCATAACCCGGCGAGCAGTGCCTGGGGTCGCACCCGTCAGGTCCAGCGCAACATCCTAGATGGAGGAAACGACCCCCCACAGTTTGCTCAGGCTGGCCAAAACATCACCACTGCGGCGATGCTTCTATGTGGCCTTCTCGAGCCTGTCGACCCCAGGAGAAGGCCATCCACCAGAACCTTCGGGCGCTGGTGAAAACCATTGCCATTCAGTAGGCAAAGAGCTCCGCGTCACGACACCAGCTCATGGCCTCTTTCCCCACCGGGGGAATGGGGGCACACCAGTCGAATCGCTCCAACTGCTCAGCACTATAGTCGCCGGGTGTGGAACAGGAGGCCGCAGCTGCACCATGGCCTGATCCGGTGCCCGCTCCACACCGACCACCTGTGCTCGAATGGCTCGGGCCTAACCGAGATGCTCGCAACATCATCAACAATTAGCGTCAAGCCCAACGTGATGATGATGTCCATCAAAGGGCGGTGAGAGCAGGCGGCATGGGCCCCAGCCGGACCATCGAGGGGAGCGAGGAAATGGTCCTCAGGCATGGTCGCCAACCAGATGACCGGAGTCCAAGCCCGGATGGCCCGAGACCATGGGCCTTTGGCCATCGCATCCAGAAAGCGTCGTTCCCACAGTGCTTCTGACCACCTACCAACATCGCTAAATACACCGAGGAAACGAATCTTGGTATATGGCTCAAAGACTTTTGGCTCGCCTACCGAGCTAGAGGAGTGGATGATGACCACTTCATCATTCAATACCTCCGCATCTGCGTGGGGGAGCATGTTCGAGCATGGCTCGAATTCCTCCCGCCTGACAGCATCCATGACTAGGTGGATCTCAAGAGGATCTTCATCGGGAATTTCTAGGGGACGTATGTCTGTCCTAGGAATTCTTGGGACCTCAAGAGCTCCCAGTAGGAGCCCAATGAGTCCCTATGGGATTATATCCGTAGGTTCTCAAAATGATGCAACTCCCTTCTTGATGTCGTTGACATGGACATCATTAGCGCATTCCTCTTCGGAACAACCTATGAGTCCTTGATCCACAAGCTTGGTTGTTTGAAGCCCCGTACCACCCACCACATGCTCAACATCGCCACGAACCATGCCGCCAGTGAGGAGGCGGTCAGAGTGGTCTTTAGTGGAGGCCGGGACAAGGTCAAGGCCAAGCGCGAGGACCAAGACAAGGGCCTCTCCACGCAAAGGGGCAAAAAGAACAAGTAGGATCGGCGCCGACCAACCAACTCCACTTTGGTTGTCATGGCCGATCATGCAGGCAAGCAGCCCCAGCAAGTCTAGCCCGACCGCTTCGACAAGCTCATGGAGAGCCCATGCACCAACCACGCCTACCCCATCAAGCATCTCTACAAGGACTGTGAACTCCTCAAATGCTTTCTGCGATAGGCTGGTGGACCAAAAGAAGGAAAGGGCAAGGAGGCAACAGCCAAGAAAGGAGGCATGGCGAGTAAGGATGGGGACGACATTCCTGATCTCGAGTAATGCCTCATGATCTTTGGGGGATCCAATGCCATCTACTCTAAGCGCCAGCACAATGTGCGCTATAGAGAGGCATGCGTCGCCGAAATAGACGTCCCCTCTTTCCTTAGTTGGTCAAAATCACCGACCACCTTTGATCAGAGGGACCATCCTTCCCACACCGCCAGACCGGCTCACTACCCGCTCGTCGTTGACCCCATTGTTCGCAAGAAGCGCATCACCAAGGTGCTGATGGACGGAGGCAGCGGCCTCAACATTCTCTATGTCGACACCCTCAACGCCATGCTCATCCCCCAGTCAAAGCTCCGCCTAGTCAGCTCTCCCTTCCACGGCATGATCTCGGGGACGCAAGCATACCTGCTCGGGCATATCAACCTACCCGTCATGTTTGGCGATGGAGCCAACTTCTGCTCGGAGGTCCTCACCTTCGAGGTGGTGGACTTCCTAGGGTCCTACCATACCATCTTGGGGTGGCCATGCTACACCAAGTTCATGGTGATCCCCAACTACACCTACCTCAAGTTGAAGATGCTAGGACCGAACGACATCATCACTGTGGGTAGCACCTTTTCGCACGCCTACATGTGCGATTGCGAGCATTATGAGCTCACCACTACCGTCATCAACTCAGCCGAGCTCCCTCAGCTTGGAAATTCATCGACTCTAGCAGTCCCAAACTGTGACAAGCCAACCTCCTTGACTGCCTTCCACCCAATCAAGGAAACTAAGGCGGTGGAGATCAACCCAACCAAGACAGTGCGGATCAGGGCCAAGCTCCCGGCCAAATAGGAATGCAAGCTTGTAAATTTTCTATGCTCTAATCGTGGAGTCTTCGCATGGAACCCTTCTGACATGCGGGGCATACTGCGAGAGGTCACCGAGCATGCATTATGCCTCATCCTAGGCTCAAATCCCACCAAGCAATGCATGCGTTGCTTTAATGATGAGAGGTGTAGGGCCATAGGCGAGGAGATCACCAAACTCCTGGCAGCTGGATTCATCAAGGAGGTATACCACTCTGACTGACTTGCTAATCCTGTTCTTGTTAAAAAGAAGACTAGGAAATGGAGAATGTGCGTTGATTATACTGGCCTCAACAAGGCATGTCTGAAGGACCATTTTCCTTTGCCACGCATAGACCAGATAGTCGACTGCACCTCAGGATGTGAAATCCTATCCTTTCTGGATGCCTACTCAGGCTACCACCAGATCATGATGAAAGAGTCCAACCAGCTCACAACTTCATTCATCACCTCATATGGTTCGTACTGCTACATAACCATGCCTTTCGATCTAAAGAATGCTCTGGCGCCACCTATCAACAGTGCATGCAGCAATGCTTCACCGACCAAATCAGCCCGCTCGACCAGCCTGACCAAGTTGAGCGACCAAAACCAACAATCGCCATCTATGTAGATGACATAGTGGTCAAAACGGCTCAAGCTTGTGACCTGATCGCGAACTTGGCCACAACGTTCGCTAACCTCCGAAGGTTTAGCATCAAATTGAATCCCGAAAAATGTGTTTTTGGGGTTCCGAAGGGAAAGCTGCTTGGATACATCGTGTCCAAACACGGCATCGAGGCCAACCCCAAAAAAAATCATAGTCATCTCCAACAGGGGCCCTGTACGCAATGTCAAAGGTGTATAGAGGCTCACCGGCTGTTTGGCCACCCTGAGCCGGTTCATCTCTTGGCTAGGCGAGCGGGGGATGCCTCTGTACAAGCTTCTCAAAAAGACAGACACGTTCATTTGGACTAAGGAAGCACATCAGGCTTTGGAAAGCCTCAAAGCATCACTGACGTCAGCCCCAATCCTCGTCGCTCCTGAACAGGGAGAACCCCTCCTCCTCTATATCATGGTAAGCAACCACATCGTGAGCGCCGCCCTAGTCGTCGAAAGGGAGGAGCCAGGACACCACCTGAAGGTCCAACGACCCATATACTTTGTCGGAGAGGTACTCACCAACGCCAAGGTTTGGTACCCCCAGGTGCAGAAACTTCTATATGCCATGCTAATGGCAACCCAGAAGCTCCTGCACTACTTCACTGACCACAAAGTCAAGGTCGTCACTTCATTCCCACTGGGAGACATCATCCACAACCATGATGCCATGGGACGGATCTCCAAGTGGGTGCTTGAGCTAAAGGGCCACGACATCAGGTATATCCCCCGCACCACTATTAAGTCTCAGGCTCTCACAGACTTTGTCGCCGAATGGATGGAGGTCCAGCTCCCGACTCTAGATGTCACCCATGAGTACTGGACGATGTACTTCGATGGGTCCGTAATGGCACTTGGCTCATGGGCTAGAGTGGTTATGATCTCCCCGGATGGGAGCAGGCTCCGCTACGCATTCCACCTCCATTTTTTGGCCTCAAACAACATCGCAAAATATGAGGCTCTCATCAACGGACTCTGCATCGCCATCGAGCTCGGCGCTACACGACTGTACATCCACGGTGATTCAAAGTTAGTCATCGACCAAGTCATGGAGTCATCTTACAAAAGCCCCCTCAGGGCAGCATACTACCTAGAGGTGCGCAAGCTCGAGGACAAATTCTAGGGGATCGAACTACATCATGTCCCTCGAAAGGACAATGATGCCGCCGATTTTCTCGCAAAATTGGCTGCCAGGCGGGTTCCGTCTCTAGATGGGGTCTTCATCAACAACCTCCATGAGCCGTCCACCCACATCCTAGAAGGTCCGATCCAAACACACTCCGATGCCAATCTAGCACTCAGGGGCTCCGACCTTGGTGCCTCCATGATGACGTTGCCCACCGACATCGCCGTGGTAGCACTCGATCAAGCTGACTAGAGAGCACCGCTACTCGTCTATCTCCTTGAGGAGATTCTCCCACCAGAAAGGACTAAAGCGAGATGGATCGCTCGACGCGCCAAGACGTTCATCACATTCGGTAACTGTCGACGAAATATGGTCGACAGTCTACCTAGGGGTATGCCCAAGGTAGTAGATTGTCGGCAGATAGATGCGCAAGCCACAAACAAGACGGTGACGCAAGACAGACACGAGGTTTTATCCAGGTTCGGCCGCCAAGAAGGCATAATACCTACGTCCTGCGTCTGATTTATATTGTTGTATGTCAATGAGAGATGTCTTTTTTAGAGGGATCCCCTGCTCGCCTTATATAGTCCGAGGGGCAGGGTTACAGATCTGGAAACCAATCCTAGTTAGTTATAATTGCCATATGTGGCCGGACAAGGATTCCTATTCAAACCGACCAGGATCCTGCTTGATCGCCAAATCCGCCTTGACTCCTTGTGCGGGACTCCGATCAGGTTGGCTGGGCCGCACATCGTCTTTTGGGTGGACCGGACCCATCGATCCGGGCCAGCCCAAGCTTAGCCGTAAGGGTATAGGGGTTAATACCCCCACAGCTAGTCCCCGAGCACCATGTATTATGCTATGACATGCCATTTTAACCTTCTCCGACAAGTAAGGCTTGAGTTCTTGACATTTCTGACCACCGTCATCGCCGGAGAAGTAAGTTGTCCGAAGAATGTATGGTGCTCTTAAGAAAAAAGAAAAAGATTTCCGTCCTGAGAAGTGTGCCCACTTGTATTTCTAGAAAGAAATGTAAGTGGTCTTGAAGCATAGCGTCCTTGAACGTCAGAGGCGTAGGGGTCGAAAAAACCAACACATTCACCGCAAGGTGAAGTGTGCCCACTTAGTCCCCGAGCCTGGTAGTAGGTGACGTAGGCACGTGGTGCTAGGGTCTAAAAAGAATTCCCAGTTAAGTTGAGAACCCCATTGTCGTACAAACAAAAACGAGATGCACCAGCAGGTGCATCGTACCGACGTAGTCCCCGAGCTTGCTGGAAGGCGAGGTATGAACCTTGTAGCAAGGTCTAAATAAATGTCTCTCAACTGTATGTGAGTACAACTCACATGTAGCCGAGGAAAACCATTCTCCGAGCAGTGGTCGGGATAATCCCCGAGCATGTTGATAATCCTTACAATCATTCAAAGCACAGGGGTCGATTAAAACACATTCACCGCAAGGTGAAGTGTGCCCACTTAGTCCCCGAGCCTGGTAGTAGGTGACGCAGGCACGTGGTGCTAGGGTCTAAAAAAGAATTTCCACCAAAGTTAAGAATCCAATCGTTGTACAGGCGATACGAGATGCACCGGCAGGTGCATCGTACCGACGTAGTCCCCGAGCTTGCTGGAAGGCGAAGTATGAGCCTTGTAGCAAGGTCTAAATAAATGTCTCTCAACTGTATGTGAGTACAAATCACATGTAGTTGAGGAGAACCATTCTCCGAGCAATGGTCGGTACAGTCCCTGAGCACATCAGTTGTCGGAGCAGTCCCCCGAGCACAGCAGTGGTCGGAGCAGTCCCCAAGCATGGCAGTGGTCGGAGCAATCCTCGAGCACGGTAGTGGTCTTGGTAGTCCACGAGCACGGCAGTGGTCTGGGCAGTCCCCGAGCATAAGGCATGCAGCGAAAATACGAATGCCACTCGTATAGTATTTCGTGTATTTATTTATCTCCTTTTTCTGCCAAGTCCAGTCTGACACGTCTGGTCAAAAATGTAGACGGGTATAGTACGTCACTCTGTCTTCTTGCTCTTTTCTGGCAAACAGTCACTTGGCACCTGTATGGAGGTGGGTCAGTGTGGGCCCTCTTACACTATCAACGAAGAGGCGCGTACACTGGTAACGATGGGGCGCGTTTATTGGCGTAGATCTAGAGGTTGTGTGAACAACCGTCTACGGCGCGTGCGCACATCTCCCAAGAATCTCGGGCGGACAAAATGATGGAGCTCTTTGTTATTTATAATGTAGATCTGGTAAGTTACTTTTACCGTTCCCCATTGTCATTCGCCGCCGCAACCTTTTTCTGCCTCTTGCCGAACCCTATCCCCCCAAAAAATCATCACCAATCCCCCCTCCACCGCATCCATTCCCTTAGCAAGGGCAGATTAATGGCGAAGAGAGATGCCCAGAAGAAAGGCGGAGTCATGGCGAAAGAGTGGTGGAAGTCAAGGAGCAATGAGCAGACCATCGAAGACCTTGTCGCCATGGGAGTGCGCCGGAAGGAGAAAGCTTCCCCGACCCACAACCAGGTGAGATTGTGGTGTTCGAGGATTTCTTCAAACGGGGTTTTGGGGTTCCAGTGCACCCTTTCCTTTAGGGTCTCTACTTGTATTACGAGATTGGGATTTGCAATCTGCATCCCAACTCGATTCTTCTTGTCTCCACCTTCATCCATCTCTGCAAGGCCTATGGTGGCTTCCAGCCCCATTTCGACCTCTTTCACCACCTGTTCTGTCTACGGAAGAAAGGGAGCGGCGGCTCGAAGATAGCTGGAGGCGTCTACCTCAATCTGCGTGATGGTATGAAGGCCTAGTACCTGCACTGCCCCTGGAACACCTCGCTGGACGAATGGTACAAGAAGTGGTTCTACATCCGTGAAGAGCAGCGCCAGGACCAACGACGTCCACTGGGCGGCACTCGAGGCTGTGGAGGACACATCGACCAGAGCTGCTGGCAAGCATCTGGCAGCCAACAAATGACGCCAAGCCATCTTCCCCCTTTCAGATGACGAAGCAGAGGATGCGGACATCTTCTGGCTCATCCCCCGAAAGAGGAGGAGACAAATGGGGTCGACGGAGTAGGGTGGCTCCTCTGTGCCAGCAGTGATCGCATCACCAACCACTGCAACACAGAGGACAAGCGAGGGAAGTGTCGAGCATCAAACCCCAGCGCCAGTACCAGTTATTGGGAAAGACCCGGTGGAACCCGCCGAGCACGCGGAGCAGGAGCGATCGAGGAGACGCTCCTTCGCCACATCATTCCGTGCTTCAAAGCTGTAAGTATCTGTGACTTTGATGTAAGCTTGTAATTTGTATTGAATATTATTGTCTTCTGAACTCTTCCGTGGTGTATTAGGTCGGCGTCCACCGAAAATCCTAACCAGCTAGCCGGGTGCGACACGACTTCACCAATAATGGCGAAAAAAACTGCCCAGCAGCCAGCCGTGGAGGAACCTGTAGAAGAAACTCCACCGGAACCTCAGCAGGCGAGCGGCCCGACGACAGTCCCCGAGCAGCTCGTCGAGAAGATAGCCGAGCTAAGTACAAGTGTTCCGAGCACTAACCCTGCTGAGGTGGATACCTTGGCACCAAGGGAAGCAAACCAAGCCGAGGAGCAACAGCCGGAGGTGGCGCAGAGCACTCTTGCCGATGCAACGGCTCATGGGAAAGCTGTGGTGGTCGCGGAGACTGCAGATTCTAGACCAGCGCCGCCCCCTGAATAGGAGGCTATAGAGGAAGAAGTAGAAGAGGTCCTGGGCTGTCCCCAAGATAAGCGACAACATGTATATGTGTCGCGCTGGCAGAACGACGAGTGGGTTATGCACAAAGAAATCCCAGAGGTCGAAGAGACCCTAAGAGTCGAACGGGCGGCAAAGCGTCTGATGACAGAAGTCCAGGTATGTTTGGCTTGACCACTTGACCCTGTTATGTAGTCGATCTGTCTGACTTAGCTTGTTTATATGCAGGACTTGATGAAGACCGCAAAGTACCGAAAGAGGTGCTTCGACCAGATTGAGGGAATCACGGCGAATAACAAAGAACTGGTGGCCGAGGTGGAACACTTGTGCCGCCAACTTGAAGCCGCCGACCAGAAGAGGGTAGAGCTAGAGGCATAGAACCAGAACCTGGTCGGCCAGCTTAATAACAAAGAGCGAGAAAAAATAAGTAAGTTGTCAAATTATCACAGCAGGTGTGTAACATGTATTGTTGTGTTGTTAGTAGTGACAGCTGTAATGCAGGCTTAGAAGCTGAAGTAACCCGCCTCCAAGAGGGGAAAAGCCGCGTGACCGCAGAGTGTGGTTGTCTGAAGGAGGACAACGAGAAACTAGCACGCAGCCAGTCTCAACTCCAGGACCACACCCCCAAAATGAAGGAGGAACTGAAAAGTAAGTATTCCAGACCACCTTTCTCATTCTGTTGCCCACCTTGTCTTGTTGTGTCATTACATTTGATGTCTTGTATGGTGTTCAGTTTTAAAAGTCAATGCCAAGAGGCACCTAGAGGCCATGATTAAAGAGCGTGACGGCTGGAAAGCATGATGCCTCGAGGCCACCGAGGAGCGGGACACATGGAAGAACCAGTGCCAAGAAGTGGCAACTGGCATTGTGCCCGTCCTTGACCTTATCGACCCGGCGCTCACAGAGGAAGAGCCAAGGATGCCCCAGCTCGGACTGGTCGAGAGATGCAGACAAGCGTGGGGATGGTTCCAAGAGTTCATGAAGGAGGCGGTGAGTACATGGGTGCCCATGTACTAAGCATGGTGCGTGCCCACTACCCCCTGATCGATCTCAAGTGCCTGGAGGCTGGGTACCCAAAGGAGGTAGACCCAGACAAGGCGGAGGAGCTTCGGACGGCCCAGCTGGACTTGTCGTCAAAGATAATTGGCGACATTAACCTGTGTGGAGGTGGGATAGCACCTATACAGGGTATGCCATCGACAAGTCAGCTGGAAACACCATCAGTTGCAAGCCAACCAACGAAGCCTGCGGTCTCGACCAGCCAGGCACTGGTGGGGCCATCCCCTTCAGCTCAACTAGCACAAGAGTCCCCGAGACTCGAGTAGGATATCGGAAGCGGTGAGCAGTAAGTGCCATGCGCCCCGACTAGCCAATGTAATAGGCTTAGAGCTGTAGAAGGAGGACATAGTTGTGTTATTGTAAACTTGAGCCTCTTCAGGCAAGCTTGTCATAACATAACTGTATATCATTATAAGCTTGTTTGCTTTGTATAAAACATATTTAAGCTTGAAACTTTATCTTGGTGTAACAAAGTGAGAACATGTTAACGTTCTGTTTAGTTGTACCATTTTGCTCGACACATCATCCTGAAAAGTTTGTGCGGCCCTAGTTTGCCATGTGGTCGGAGTGTGAGGTACGGTGACCTGTGCACATGTAGACGCGGACAAGTCAAACCAAGGGGGACCTGCCGATCACCCGTAACGTAGAGAGCAGATCCCATGCACGTGTTGGGAGGAACTAGAGACAGGGCCTGCTCCGAAAACCGTAGAAGGAGTGGTGGTCGGCTTTTACTGGCTAAGTTAGAATAACCATAAAATTCGAAGTGACACATTAGAGTGGTCGGAGAAATCATAATTGCTTTATTGAAGTAAATCGAAAGTACAAGAGGAGTACATATCTCAGTAGTTAAGCAGAGAAACGTCTAAGCTTGTCGATGTGCCACGAGTTTGGTACGTCCGTATCGTCCAGGTGAGCTAACCTATAAGACGTTGGTCGTGTGACTTCCTTGATCATGAAGGGTCCCTCCCATGGGGTCGTGAGTTTGTGGACACTAGCCTAGTTCCTCTTCCACTTCAGGACCAAATCTCCGACCATGAAGAACCGCTCTTTAACGTTCTTGTTATAGTACCTACGCAAAACAGCAAGGTATTTGGCCGTACGTACACAAGAATCAAGCCTTTTCTCTTCTGCATTGTTCACTTCTAGCTCCCGTACTTCATTGACCTTGCCTTCGTCGAAGTTCTCTACCCGTGCTGATCTGAAAGCTATATCTGGTGGGAGGATTGCCTCAGCGCCGTAAACCATAAAGTATGGTGAGACGCCGGTGTTACGACTGGGCTGAGTTCTGAGGCCCCAGACCACGGCTGGTAACTCTTTGAGCCATCGTTTGGGAGCTTTATCGTTTTCTCTGTACATCCTCTTCTTCAATGCGTCCAAGATCATGCCATTTGCCCACTTGACTTGTCCATTAGCTCTAGGGTGCACCACCGAGACATATTTTACTACTATGCTCCTTTCATCGCAGAAGTCATAAAAAGCATTCCCGGTGAACTGAGTACCCAGATCGGTGATGATGCTGTTGGGTATGCCAAAATGGTGGATGACCTGGTCGAGGAACGTGATAGCCTTCTCTGAGGATGCCTGTACCAAAGGCATATATTCTATCCACTTAGAAAATTTGTCAATCAGCACGAAGACGCATGTAAATTTCCCAGGAGCCGGTTTGAAAGGCCCGATCATATCTAGTCCCCAGCATGCGAAGGGCCAAGAGGCTAGAATCATCTGGATCTCATGTGCTGGTACATGGATTCTCTTGGCAAAGAACTGGCAACCCTCACAGTGGCAGACTAGCTTCTCTGCGTCGGCTACTGCTGATGGCCAATAGAACCCTGCTCGGAAAGCCTTACCGACTAATGTTCTTGAGGCCGCGTGGTTGCCGCAGGAGCCAGAGTGGATTTGGTCTAGGAGATGTTCGCATTCCTCCTGGGTTATATACTTCATCAAGATTTCCTCCTTTGCGTTTTTGCGCCATAACTTGCCATCGACGAGCAGATACTGCTTACTGCGACGCATCAGGCGCTCGTTTTCTGTCCGATCAGTATAACCGCTGCCATCAGCTAAGTACTTGATGAAAGGTGTTCTCTAGTCTGGCTCATGAGTGGTCGGAGGCGGCTTGGTTGTGCTCGGTGCCAGAACCGTAGCCACCAATTGCTGGTCTGGAGCTTTGTCGACCGTGGAATCCTCCTCTTCGATGGAAGGCGTGAGCAGGTCTTGGATGAATACGCCATGTGGGATTTTGGCTCGGGATGATCCTAACTTTGACAGCACATCCACTGCTTGGTTCTTGTCCTAGACCACGTGTATGTACTCGATGCCATAGAACCTGCCTTCCAGCTTTCTTATCAATTTGTAGTATGCGTCCATCTTTTCGCTGGTCGTGTCCCAGTCCTTGTTGAGTTGGTTGATGACCAGAGCCAAGTCTCCGTAGACATAGAGACGTTTAACACCAAGCTCAACCACAATGCGTAAACCATGCAGGCATGCTTCATATTCGGTGGCGTTATTAGATGCCAGGAAATAAATCCTGAGGACGTACCGGAGCTGCTCCTTGGATGGTGACACGAAAAGAACTCCTGCTCCCACACCGTCAATGTTGAGAGAGCCATCGAAGTACATCGTCCAATATTCATCAGATCCCGGAGAGGCAGGCATGCTTAAGTCTGTCCACTCGATGATGAAATCGACGAGTGCCTGAGACTTGATTGTAGTACAGCTTGCAAATTCCAAGGAGAAGGGGCATAGCTCCATTGCCCATTTGACGATGCACCCGTTCGCATCCTTATTGCGAATGATGTCCCCCAAAGGGTACTCGGTCATGACCACCACACGATATCCGTCGAAGTAATGTCTCAACTTTCGGGATGTTATCAGTATGGCGTAGAGCAGTTTCTGAATCTGTGGGTACCTGGTCTTGGATTCGTTGAGTACCTCACTGATGAAATAAATTGGCCGTTGTACCTTATAGGCGTGGCCCGGCTCATCGCGCTCGACCACCATGGTAGTGGAGACCACCCGATTGATTGCCGCAATGTAAAGTAGGAGAGTTTCGTCTTCTCTGGGAGCAGTGAGGACCGGAGGTGATGTAAGGTATTGTTTTAGCTGCGTGAAGGCAGCGTCTGCTTCCTCCGACCACTCAAACTTCTCGGATGCTTTGAGTAGTTTGAAAAATGGTAGCCCTTTTTCAACTAATCTTGATATGAAACGGCTGAGAGCAGCCATGCATCCGATAAGCTTCTGGACATCCTTCACCTTTTTGGGGGGCTTCATGTCTAAGACAGCTTTGACTTTCTCCGGATTAGGGCGTATGCCATCGTAACTGATGACGTTGCCTAGCAATATACCAGAAGGAACACCAAAGATGCACTTCTTTGGGTTTAACTTCCATTGGAATGTATTGAGGGCTGCAAAGGTGCGTTTTAGGTTGTCAACAAGGGTATGTGCTTCCTTGGTTTTGACAACTACATCATCCACATAGGCCTCTACAAGGTCGTCTTTTATCTCGTCTGTGAGGTAGGCCTGAATGGCGCGTTGGTATGTAGCCCCGGCGTTCTTGAGCCCGAACGACATAGTCGTGTAGCAGTAGGCGCCGAAAGGCGTGATGAAAGACGTCTTGATCTGATCGTCCTTTTTGAGAGCGATCTGGTGATAACCAGAGTAGCAATCGAGAAAGGAAAGGAGCTCACAACCGGCGGTTGAATCTACGACCTCGTCTATGCGAGGTAAGCCAAAGGGGTCCTTAGGGCAGTGTTTGTTGAGATCAGTGTAATCAACACACATTCTCCATTCATTATTCTTTTTGCGTACAAGAACCGGGTTGGCTAACCACTTCGGATGATACCCTTCTTTGATAAATCCGGCTGCCAAAAGCCATGTCACTTCTACCCTAATCGCCTCCTTTTTGTCGCGAGCGAACCGTCGTAGCTTCTGCTTGATAGGTTTGGCCTTGCTATTGACATTCAAGGAGTGCTCGATCAAGTTCCGAGGTACACCGGGCATGTCAGTAGGTTTCCATGCGAACACATCCACGTTGCTCCTCAAGAACCCAACGAGCGTGTCTTACTATTTGGGATCCAGGTTGGCCCCGATAAGGGCCATTTTGCTGGAGTCGCCGTCGACCAGCTGGATCACCTTGTGCTCCTTTGACTTGATGTTCTTGCATGGAGCCTCGAGCTCTGGGATCTCCAGGTGGTCGGCTGAGGTCTTCTTAGCGTCGAGCATGGTCTCGGCCATGCGAATAGAGAGGTCGTGGGCCTCTGCTATTTTGAAACTATCATCTTCGCAGGTGTAAGCGGCGTACACGTTACCTCGGAGGGTTAGGACTCCTTTCTCGGTAGGCATCTTGAGCACCAGATACCTGTAATGAGGTATGGCCATGAACTTGGTGAGCGACGGTCGACCAAGAATATCATGGTAGGTGCCGTCGAAGTCAGCGACCACAAAGTTGACGTAGTCGGTGCGGAAGTGGTCCGGGGTCCCAAACTGCATAGGTAGCGTGATCTGCCCGAGAGGTGTAGAGCTCTGTCTGGGGAGAACACCCCAGAACTGTGCCTCGTATGGCTTAAGATCTGCCTGAGCTATCTTTAGGGCGGGCAGACTATTCTTGAACAGTATATCGATGGAGCTGCCGCCGTCGATCAGTACTCTATCGAATTGGACCTTGTTGATACAAGGATCGAGGACCAGGGGAAAATGTCTTGGCTCCGGTATTGTGGCCCATTGGTCCTTCCTGCTAAAAGAGATTTCGCAGTGAGACCACAGAGGGAGCCGCGGATCGGCGAGGAGGTTATCGGCGTTGGCCACGTTCAAGCAAGCATGGGCGAGCAGCTTGCGTTCCTGCTTGGTCTCGATGGACACTTTGCCTCCAATGATGGTGTGCACGTGATCGGTTGGCTTGACGTACTTGTGACGAGGGTCTGCATCGTCGTCATCGTTATCCTCGTTGCGCTGTTCCCCTACATCGTTAGGCTTATCGGATGTGTTCGAAGCCTGTTGACGCATATAGATAGACTTGAGAACACGGTAATTCTCCATGGTATGGTTTGACTTAGGATGGAGCTGGCAGGGCCCTTTCAATGCTTTGGCATAGTCGTCTTCGTAATTACGACGTCCGCCACCCTTTTTAACGGTATTGACCTCGCCATCATCTTCCCGAGCATGCTTGCTCCTGTAATCGTCATGGCGGTTACGCCGCTGATTACGTTGGTCGCGGTGGTCGCGGGAGTCGTTGCGCTGGTTGCGGCGGTCAAAATTGTTGTTCCGACCACGGTTACCGCGGTAGTCATCGCGGTGTGGGGGGTGGTCGGAGCGTGGAACCCTTGCTGCTGCTTCAATAATTATCTTCTTAGCGTCGTCGGCGTCCGCATATTTCTTAGCGGTGGCTAGGAGCGCTATGACCGATTTAGGTCTCTTCCGGAGGAGCTTGTCTCTTAGGGCGTCGTGGAAGCGGAGGCCAGTGATGAAAGCCTTGATTGCCTTGTTGTCGGAGATTGATGGGACCTTGATGCGCATCTCTGAGAAATGCCGGATGTACTCGCACAGTGGCTCATCTTTCTGATCTCGGATCCGTTGCAGATCATACTTGTTGCCCGGTTGTTCACAAGTAGCGATGAAATTATCGATGAAGGCTTGCTTAAGCTCCTGCCAAGAATCAAAGTAGTTCGCTAGCAAGCTGACCAGCCATTGGTAACCTGCATGGCCAACAGCGACTAGGAAGTAGTTAGACATGACGTGCTCGTCAGCCATGGCTGATCTGCACGCAGTTTTGTAGAGCATGACCCATAATTTGGGGTTTTCCTTACCATCGTACTTCTGAAGTTTCTCGAGCTTGAAATTCTTGGGCCATATGACTTGGCGAAGATGTGGAGTAAACTGCTTCAAACCCGGCAGACCGTGGGCGGTGTCATACTCCATACGGCGATAGCTTTCGTAGGATGCTCGATCGTCGGCTCTCTGGTTGATGCGAGCGCGTAGATCGCGTCCACCGAGGTAATGGCGGAGATCGTTATTGCCATCGCGGTGATCTCGATTGCCATCTGGATTAGCCCTATGATCACGGTTATCGCGGCAATTGTCACGGTTGTCTCGGCGATTATCGTCCTAGACGTCGCGACGGTTGTCCTCCCGATGGCGGTTGCCATCCTGACCACCATCGTGGCCACCGTTTCTGCCTTGACGGTTGTCTGATGGGTCGTTGTTGCGTGAGCAACGTGGGTTGAGTGGCTGTGAGCGACTTGGGAGCTGGCGGCTATGGCTTGACTCGACTAAGACGGATGGAGCCCAGACTTGATTTACAATCTCTGCGGTCTGGGCCATGGCAGCCGTCAGATAGGCTTGTATTTCATCGCGAACCGCTTGGGTTTCCGGGGTGTTGGGTAGCCGTTGCATTATCGCCATGGCGACGGCTACATTGGCACTTGGAGTCCTGAAGACCTGTTTGTCCCCCACCCTGTCGAAAGCATCGTTGAGGTCGCGTGGCTGGACCCTTATGCGTCGCGCCTCCTGGTCTGCTTCGGCTTTGATTTGTCGGTGATTAAACCGGTCAATATTGCGTGCTTCGCACGCAATCCTTTCTTGTTCTGTTTCACCAACCGCTGGCGGTTCGTCATTGCTGACAACATGGATCAAATCCCCTCGTCTTGGTGGGAAAGATGGGAATTGTGAAAACCCCGGGGCATGGTCTGGCAGATCCAGATCGTACTTGGCGCCGTCATCTTCATGATGCTGAAGCTCAGTGTGGACAGATGCTTTAGATGCGATGCCAGACGAGGAGCTGGAGTCGCCCTCTTGGACTGTGTGGACGGATCCTTCTTGATAATCTTTAGTCCGGATCATGTTGATGAAGTCGCGCGGCTTCGGCCGAGGTCGGTGCATAAAACACAGATCCGAGTAGCGTTGTAGGTTATACGCGTAGCTGGAGGCAGTGTTTCGCAGGCCGTAGGGCTAGACCTAGTGGTTCTCCATCGAGGCTTTGTACTCGGAGAGCCGGAGACCCATCGCGGAGGCTAGCCGACTGACGAGCGGAGCACCCTTCAGGAGTAGATATGACCATGAGATCTATACCAAGTCGTGCAGGACGACTGGTCCGAGCTGGTCGGGTAGATCTGTTGTGGGGAGCGGTTACCTGCTCATTAGGTTGACTTTGAATCGTACTTACCAGAGCTAGGGTTTCAGCGAGTTTGGTGCTGACCCGATCGATGGAGTCGAGCAGGTCGGTGTTGTCGATCTGCTTCCCTTTGTAGCGGGGAAGCGGACGATGAGTTTTCGGCGTGGCTGAAGATGATGCAGGCATGGTCGGAGCCAGATGTACCATGGTCGGAGCTAGATCCATCGTGGTCGGAGCCGTACCCATCGTGGTCGGAGCCGTAGCCGATGCAGGTGAAGCAGTGGTCGGCGTAGACTGAATCCACGCCTCCTCCGTGGCCATGGTGATGAAGTCGTCGGAGCCGGTGGTCTAGGTGATCTAGCCGACGGTGAACGTGAGGCCATTCGGCATAGCCATGGAGGCGGAGACGATGACCATCTTGTTTGCTTGGAGAGCAGTACGCACACCCCCTACCTGGCGCGCCACTGTCGACGAAATATGGTCGGCAGTCTACCTAGGGGTATGCCCAAGGTAGTAGATTGTCGGCAGACAGATGCGCAAGCCACAAACAAGACGGTGACGCAAGATAGACATGAGGTTTTATCCAGGTTCGACCGCCAAGAAGGCGTAATACCTACGTCCTACGTCTGATTTGTATTGCTGTATGTCAATGAGAGATGTCTTTTTTAGAGGGATCCCCTACCCGCCTTATATAGTCCGGGGGGCAGGGTTACAGATCTAGAAACCAATCCTAGTCAGTTATAATTGCCATATGTGGCCGGACAAGGATTCCTATTCTAACCGACCAGGATCCTGCTTGATCACCAAATCCGCCTTGACTCCTTGTGCGGGACTCCGATCAGGTTGGCTAGGCCGCACATCATCTTTCGGGTGGACCGGACCCATCGATCCAGGCTGGCCCAAGCTTAGCCGTAAGGGTATAGGGGTTAATACCCCCACAGTAACGAACTTTACAAGTGAAGTTCGTCAGGAGTACTGATGAAATGCATCCCTATCGACCAAGGGAAATAGCTCCTCCTCAAGGTACATGCCGAAATCTACAGACACCACATGGCCCCAAGGTCACTGGTCAGAAAAGCCTTTCGCCAAGGTTTTTACTAGCCCACTACGCTGCGAGATGCTGAGGAGGTCATCCGTAGGTGTGAAGGATGCCAGTTCTACACTTGGCAAACTCATTTGCTGGCGCAGGAGCTTCAAACCATCCCCAACACCTGGCCGTTCATGGTCTGGGGCCTCAACATGGTCAGACCCCTCAAAAAGGGCCTAGGTGGCTTCACTCACCTACTCATAGCAGTGGACAAATTCACCAAATAGATAGAAGCAAAGCCCATCACCAACATTCACTCGGAAGAAGGCGGTCAAGTTCTTCCTTGACATCATCTATCATTTTGCTGTTCCTAACTGTATCATCACTGACCATGGAACTAACTTCACTGAGAAGAAGTTCCTAGACTTCTTGATGGATATGGCATCAGGATCGACTGGGCCTCGGTCGAACATCCATGAACTAATGGTCAAGTCGAACGGGCCAATGGCTTGGTCCTCCAAGGACTTAAGCCACACATCTTCGACTGACTCAATAAGTATGCTGGGCGATGGGTTGCAGAGGTCCCAGCGATCCTCTAGAGCTTGAGAACAACCCCAAACTGATCCACAGGGTTCACACCTTTTTTCCTGGCCTACAGAGCTAAAGTAGTGTTGCCCTCCGACCTCGACCACTGCGCCCCAAGAGTGAAGGCCTTCAACCGAGACCAAGCCATGGAGGCTCAGCAGGATGTGGTTGACCTGCTCAAGGAGGCTCACAAGATGACCATCATCTGCACCGCTCACTACCAATAAACTCTCTGCAGGTACCATGAAAGAAAAATCAGGGGGGGATCCTTGTGGTCGGAGACCTCATGCTCCGAAGAACCCAATCAACCAAGGAGAAGCATAAACTCTCTACACCATGGGAAGGAGCCTATACGGTGACTGAGGTGATCCGACTGGGCATCTACCGACTGAAGGATGACAACGGCAATGTTCTCACCAACACATGGAACATCGAACAGTTACATCGTTTCTTCCCCTATAAACTCGGTCTTACCATTTTTTCTTTCATTCAACGTTTGCTCCTACAGAGCACCCCAGCCTGAGCACACTCAGCCTAGGTCGCTCGGGGGCTCCACGAGGGTGCGATACCACCCCTCTTTTTTACTATCATATAGTAATACTTTTCACCCAAACAAAAGGGTAGACCATTCCTTTAATTACCCTACGTAACTTATGTTTTAAAGTCCCAACCGATCACACCCCACCACGATCTATGGTTATGAGCAGCTGAGCCTCGTGGGCCCATGCCTAGGTTCTTAAGGTTGTAGCCTATGGGTCAAACAGGTAGGTGCGAAAAGGAAAGGCTAAAAAACAAAGCTATGCTAGGATAAAAACAAGAACGGATGGGACAAGTTTCCCCTTATGAATGATTCCATCACAAAAACAAAATTGAAGTAGGGCTCCCCCACGAACTTATCTTTTACACATACTGACTCTTTCTACTCTAAATTCTATTGTGGCCGCCCAGCAACATCGGCTGACAGCACGGTCGACAAGGATAAGGGCTACTCGCTACGTTCGGCTCGGTCGGAGGTGGGACCACGCTCACTTCTGACTCGAACTCCACTCCGTCCACAGGCTGATGACATCTTCTTGGTGCATGCCTTTAGCATGCTTGACGCTGAGCCTCCATCACCCACTGCGTGGAGACTTGCTCGACAACCATCTGTGCGTATGGCACCAAGCTCTCCCTAAGCGCATGGATTGCATCCGCGCTCTAGCCGTCGGCGTACCCTCTGCAGATGGCGGCAAAGTCCAAACCCAGGTGGTGCATCACCACTGAGGTCAGCACCCCCGACGTCCTGTAGAACATGCCATCGGAGATAAGTGCCTGAACATTATTCGGGGCCTCCGCCAGCTAGACGGCGGGCGTACTGGTGCTCGGCGCCCACCCGAACACCTCGGAAACGACCACCTAGGTGACATTGCGAATCCGGTCGAGCTCCCCCTCAAGAGCATGTCGCTCTTTAAGGGACTTGGCTAGTGCCTCCGCTCCCCGACCGATCGCCGCCTTGGCCGTCTCCAGCTCTTGCTCCAGAGAACCAATTTTTCCACCCAGTTCTGGAAAAAGGACTACAAGATCAGAAGCAAAGGAAAGGAAAAACCAAGGCATCAACCAAAGGTAGAACAGATACATACCAAGGCAGGTGCTTTCAAGGATGGAGAGTCCTTCCTCTTGCTGGGTCACCTTCTCAAGCAGTCGAGCATTCGACTCCTCCGCCCCAAGCACCTGCCCCCGAAGCGTGAGCACTTCTTGATCAGCCTCCGACTGGGCCCTCTGCTCCATCTCCAGAGCCTCCAAGGACTTTTGGAGCGCCGCCTCAGTCTTCGTCAGGCAGACCTGCTTGGCAGCAGTCGCCCATTCTGCCACGAGCAGTTTCGTCTCCTGCGCTCCCGTCGCCTTGGTCGCTCGGTCTTGGGACTCATGGCGGGCGAATTCTAGCTGGCGCTGAAGCTCGTCAACCCACCGCGACATCATGGCTTCCCACCCCATTCAACCATGTTCCTCCCGAAGGAAACAGGACTTGCGGATTGACATCGCCTCTAGATCATGTAAAGCGAGAAGCAAACATGCTGAAACAACCAGTGAAAGACCAAGGAGTCAAGGACAAATGCTAAAAATGCAGAAAGCTTACCTCTGCAATGCATGGCAGGTCGACCGAGACTACCTGATGGATGAGCTCAACCCACTCCAAGGCCTCCTTGAGCCTCACCTTGGTTTGGGCAAGATCGAACTCCATCGATAGTCCTCTCTCCTCAAGCAAGTGCTAGAGCCCCACCTCCTCCTCATCATGAAGGATGAACCGAGCCTTCCTCGGGTCACCGGGGCAGGGCCACACTAGCTCGCGGGTCACCCTCGACCCGCTGGAAGATCTAGCCATCGCAATATCATGTGACGACCGGATCATCACAAACTCCTACAACGGTAGGATGGCTAGCAGCTCCACCCTAGTGCCTGCCTTGCTAGAGCAAGGGATCTCCACTATCTGGACTCCATGGCTCACCGGTGGATGTTCCACCTCTAGCCTGGCCACGTCTCCTCCTGACCCCTCCAGCAACGACCAGGAGGGCGAACCATGTGTTCCTCCACTGGGCGAGGCAGGGAGCTTGGTCTCCCTCCTCTCTTCCACCATAGCTGTTGGGGGAGGGATCGCAAGGGTCACCTCTAACCCAACCTCTGCCATCACCATGGGGATCGCTGCCATCTTCGCTGCTGCCGCTGCCGCCATACTCGCGATTGGCCGGGAGGACACAACCCCCATAAGGGAAGGTCACACAACCACCAATCGGCTTTCCCCGCCGCTCGTCGTGACTCACTGTAGGCTGGGTCTCCACTCCTCCTACATGGGAGGTAGGGCGATGCCTAGTCCCGCTAGTCCCTGGCCACTATCAAATGAGTACAGGTCAGTCATGCTCAAAAAACTCAACTATGAGATCAAAAAGGAACATAGATACATACATAAATGAAAGCGGCAGGGCCCTGAAGCCCTGACCTACTGGCGATGAAACCACTGGACGAGGACCACTCATGGGTCGCGACCCACATCCCCTCATATCGACCAAGGGAGGAGCCAACCTGGCCAGTTCCCAATCGGCCTACGAATGGCCTCGACCATCGGCTCATGGCGCACACGCACCGACCCCAAAGATGCGGGGGTACAAGCACGCTCCTCCGACCAGCCCGCATGCCCCGCCATGCTTAGAGCAGGGGGGCTGCGAAGCCAATGATGCCTCCGAAGGGCGCGGCGACCATGCCCGCTTCGTCTCTCGCTCGACAGCGGCGTCTTCGCTCATGGTGCGCTTCCTCGACTCAGGAACATCACCACGCTTCTCCGTATCCCGCCCACCGCCGACGGACGCGACCATAGGCTCACGTCGCCACCCATCTTTGTGGGCTCCTCCGACTCGAGCTCCGCTTCCATGTTGCTCCTACTTTTGCCCGCATGGACCCACCGGCCAATCTCCTTCTCCTTCTCGAACCTTCTCTGGGCCTTCTCAGCTCTCTTCTTCTTTTTGGCAAGTGCTGCCTCCTTCAGAGCAGCTTGTCGAGCTATGCCCTCTGACCCACTCGAAAGATGCAGCTGGGATCTATGACCCTGAGTCCCTACGAAACGGACAACTCAAAATCAAAATACAGGAGAGCAAGAGGGAAAGGGCATGAAATAAGAAGAGGGGAGCATACCAGATTGGACAGCTTCACGGCGTGAAGAGGTCTAGGCTTTCCTTCAAGCGACTCTTTATCCCTCAGTTGCAGCACCCGGTCAAGTCAACTCTAGACTTTGTCCTTCGGAAACTCCTCCGGCGACGCGTGATCGGGATCCGTTGGGATAGAGTATGCCCACATCGGTCACCTCCTCTCCGCCAGTGGGGTGATTCAACGTCGGAAGAAGGTGTGGAAGACCCGTAGCCCATTGAGGCCATGCTGCACCAGCTTCTAAAGCTCCACCTCGATGACCCCACAACTAGCTCTCCCACCTCTTCGGCCTTCTTCTGGTGAACGACAAGAATGGTGCCACCGCTGGGTTCCTAATGTAGAGCCACTTGCCATGCCGCCCCCGATTGAGTCATAGGGGGAGTACGCGAGGTAGAAGCCGGACGGCCTCGGCTTCTTCTGCAAGGCAAAGCCCCTAACCGGCGCGGTTCTGGGTGGCTTCCCCTCCGACAAGGCTCACCCAATGAAGATCCGATAGAAGAGGTCCACGTGCGGCTCCATCCCGAGGAAGGCCTCATAGACGGTGATGAAACCGGCAATGTGCAGCACCCCAGTCGGATTGAGGTGCTGCAGCTCCAGGCCCCAATCATTGAGGAGCCCGCGTAAGAACTAGTGCACGGGATATCCAAGCCCACGCTCGTGGAAGGCGAGGAAGGAGACAACCTTCCCCTAGCGTAGGAGCCCTCCAATATGCCACCTCCTTCGGTGGGAGCAGCCCCTTCTCAACAAAGGCGGCAAGCATCGCCTCGTCTACATTGGATGGCCTCCAGTTTGACATCGCGCTCCAGATTCATGAATGAATCTGTGAGTTCTCCTCTCCCTCGCTTTACCCTCTCTCTCCTAGAAACCACCATGGTGCATGAACGGGCTTGGCGAGAAGGAAGAAGGAGGAGAGGCGGCAGGTGGAGAAAGGCAAAGGAATAGGACAAAAACCCTCTCCCTTCCCCTATTTAATGCGAATAGCCATGCGATGGGATGCGTCCTGACTGATGGGACGCGCCCTGCCCAATAAAACGTCGCTCGGTTAAAACAGGACGTGGCCTAGGTTGGGCCCACCACTACCCCAACCTAGGCGCATGAAACAAGGTGCAACCGCATGCAAACGACCCTCCGCCTTCCCAGGCAAGGTTTGGAAGGGCCCACCAATAGGATCTTCATCGAGGAAAGACCAACGGTCTACCTGAGTCGATCTGATGGCTCAAGCGACTGCCGAGAGATAGGTAAGGAGTAGTGGGATGCCCCATGTGGGCTACGCCGACTCTGTCACGAATGATGGACATGGATCCCATTCAGACATATCCGATAACAGCTCCTCAAACCCACCACTCGAGTCATCAAGGTATCTTTACCAAACCTTCATACTTTATTTTATTTTCTAATGCATAATCATTCATTCATCCTTCCTCATACATACATTCACACATTCATCCATGCAATCATTCATTCATCCCATACATCCAAAGCATTGCATATGCAATTGATGCGTCACAACGCTTCGTGTTGTGTCATGAAGTGATAGTCTCCTCATTCGACATGAGTGACGATTGACCGGAGTTCGAAGGCCAGCCCGCGAAGGGCTCAAGGCTGCCTCATGTCAAATAGAGCCAGGGGAGAAAACACAGATGAGCCCAGCGGCCCTCGTCCGATCTGCTCAGAAGCAGATAGGGTCATCTCGACCTTCTTGTTCGTTCCTAACCTCGAGCCATGCCCATAGAATCTCCATCGACGGGTGGCCAGCGGGCCACCCGAGTCGGTCTTCGGAATGGCTTAGGCATCTGTCGAGAGGCGGGTTAAGGAGCAGTGGAATGCCACATGAGGGCTATGCCGACCCCGTTACGAACGATGGACCCGGATTCCACTCGGACATACCTGTTAGAGAGCTCACCGAGCGCGTCACTCGAGCCATCGAGACAAGCGACGTTAGCTCGGCCCCTCCGATTGTGGAAACCGTGGATGGGGTAACGCATGAAACTAGACCAACCCCTTGGCCATGCCCAGCACTTCCATCTATGCTCCATCGCGCCCGACCCCTCGACCGCGCCCGATGTTTGGGTTGGCGCCCGACGCCTGGGTCCACGCCCCCAGAAACAATGGCTCAGAACGTTGGCAAGTCAAAAAATCCTCTAGGCAATGCTACCTGAATCGCCCGGGGCTCGGGGGCTACACCCACCGAGTGCGCTCGCGCACACCCGCTGCCAAGTCAAAAAATCCCTCAGGCAATTTATAGGACCACCAGGGCCACGCCCCTTGCTGGGCTCCACCTCATCCAACCCACGAGGGCTGGCTCCGCTTTGGCTGACCCCCGAGGGTAGGCTCTGCCTTGACCGACATTTGGGGGCTGGCTCTGCCTCGCCCGACGTTTGAGGGCTGGCCCCGCTTCGCCCGATCCCTCAGACACGGTCCCTAACAGAAGCCTGTGCCGCCGCCAACCACTATGGGCCAGAAAGTACAACCCCAGGTCAAACTTCTGACATCATACAGGGAGCGGTCGCATCTCAGCACGACCCATCTCTGCGACATGACATTCTAGGGGACTCACATCGACCCACAGTGACGGACGCATGGTCACTATGCTGCCTACACCCTGTACGACCGTTGATCAGCATGCTCCGTCGCGCCCAACGGTGACTCTTGATCTTACACCCATCCGTTGCTCTCATACAACGAGTATAAACAGCCCCTTCACGACATCACAGAAGTCCCAAAAGGGCTCGGGGGCTCCTATCGGGTTCATAAACCCAGGGTTACATCCTTGTAGGCCATACTATACAAGATACTTTCTTTTTTCATGGAATTGTTCATGTACACTATGATTATTTTGTTCTCATTTAGTTTTGCACCCTTGTGTTTTATTGTTGATTTGGCAGGGTCGATTTTAGATTTATTGCCTTTTCGGGTCATACTTGGTGCTAGATGGTGGTGGCACACAGACCCGAAGTGGAGGGCTTTGCATTGCTTTGTTTGGTCCTGACCATAGGGTTATTGGTGGGAGTGTAGTTGGAGTCCTGACAGCAGCTGGAACAGTGATGGCTGGTTTCTGTGTGATAGAGAATTTTCTCACATACATAATACTCAAATTTGAGTTCACAAAACCTCACAGCTTGGAAACTATGCTCCAGCTACTTTCAAGTTGTGTTGGTACAGTACTATAGAAATAAGATGCATCCATAGTATACTACTGAATTTTGAAGTGCTCTGTTCCTATTAATATTAGCTGTTGATGAAAACCAAACAAATAAAAAATCCAGGTACATAATTCCAATCACAAATAATGTAAATTGCAATTATTGGGCACCGCAGTTGTAGTTCTGAGCATATGCAATATGCTGGTGTTGATACGCAACAATTTCACCATTGCATTTAGTTTTTATTCTTGTGTTATTCAAACTAAACACACGGTGCCTTTTTCTGGATGCATGTTTCAGTTCTCTGCTTAGCTATCAGAAGTGACAGGCGTAATGAACCCTACCGAGGATGGTTTCTCGTGGGCGCTCCAAAGGATTCAGAAAGAGGAATCAGGCAGCTCTCAGGGAATGCAATGTGAAACTTGCGGTGGCGTTCGGCGTCCTCAACGAGTGTTTCAATGCGGTGAAGGATCGGCGGACCAAGACTGACATGCTCCACCAAGCTATGTATAGCCTTGGGTAAGTCTTTTTGAGTCAGAGTGAGACATGCACATTTTTGTACTGACCTTGAGATGTCATTCGGTTATATATTAGGTCTTGATTGTGTCGCTTATATAGAAGATGTTTCGTGCTAGAACGAACAGGTCTAAATTTAAACGGCTAAGCTACGAAGGGTTGTACACCATGGTTCTGGAGAAGGATGGAGAGATTGTTTCGTCAGCCATGCTGAGGTTTGTAAACTAGCTAAATTTCGTATAGTTGTAGTCTGTAGTATCCTCTTCTTGGTTCCTCTTCTTGGCTGTCGTAGAATAGTAGGAGTTCACATCTTGTAACTGTGTATTGCATATACTGTACAAGAAAGCTGTGTTTAGTATCCATTTCTTGATTGCACATTTATAAGTAGTAAATTGCACACTTAAATTTCTGCAATTATGGTGTTTACCATGTGCAATATCCAATATTTATATATAACTTTCCCACTATTTTGTTTTCCTTTTTACATTTGATTAAGCAGGAAAAACATATATTCAAAAAGCTTGCACTAGAAAAACTCTTTATTTTAATAGTCAAGTGTACTATCATTTAGATTATCACATGATACTGAAACTCCTCTCACAATACATGTAACAACACCCATGTATGGTAATAGTACTCAGAAGACACAAACCTGCTATGCTATCACTTAACAGCCAAGCACCATGCCACTTAAAAGGTACAAACTAAAATCTGAAATGCAATATGCCAGGAAAACTTGTACACTTACACAAAGGAACTGACAAACAACAACAGACAACAATTAGTTGTGATTTGCGCCAACACATTTCATTTCTGTTTATTGTGATCTATGATTTGTGCCAGCACGGACAACATTTTTTGTCCTTATCTTTCCATAGAAAAAAATTGTTATTTCTGATTTATGCCAACACATTTCATTTCCGTTTATTGTGATTTGTGATTTGTGCCAGCGCGGACAACATTTTTTGTCCTTGCCCTTCCATAGAAAAAAATTGTTATTTGTGATTTATGCCAACATATTTCATTTCTGTTTATTGTGATTTGTGATTTATGCCAGCACAGACAATATTTTTTTGTCCTTGCCCTTCCATAGAAAAATTATTATTTGTGATTTGTGCCAACACATTTCAGGGACTGGCAGGCTTGGTTGTTGTTGGTTGTTGTTGTTGTTGTTGTTGTCTTTGTCTTACAATAGAAAAAAATTGTACTCTGTTTATTTTGAATATTGTAATGACTTACACAAAGGAATTTCATCTGCAGTTGTGTCGGATTCATAAACCCGGGGTCCCCAATGGCCTGCTTCTCTGCAAACTTGGCCCAGCAGACGGCATAGCGACGGCACGCGTCTGAGCCGGCCCAGATACACGACAACAAGCCAAGACCATGATCCCGCTGCTAAACCAATGCCCTCGGTCAGAAGGCCTGGTTGGCACTCCGACCAGAGAGGCTGACCGGACCGCAGTCCGAATCCAACCGAGTTCCCGGACTGGGAAGACACTAGATCTACTCACGCCACTCCTTCCTCGACCGAAACGGTCGGTGCCGACTGGGAACGACCGACTGGGGATGCCCGGTCGGTATGGGCCTAGGGAACATGCAGAGCAGATAAGGGAACGCACCAAGTCAACCGCAATACCGAAGTCCATACCCTGCCACGTCATGTGCACGTACTGGGCGGTGCCGATCTTTCGTATCAGGCGGACACTATGCTACTTGCTCAATGGTACCGACTCGAACAGTATTATGGGCACACGTCATCTGCTGTACCAGGCCAACACTGTGCAGCCTGCTAGAAACGGCAGAGCCTAAACATTATGGTGGGCTATGGCGGCATAAACAGTAAGGCGGGCGACGGCCATCCCGTACCCGAAGGCGTGGACAATAAGACTAGGCAGCACCAGTACTCTCTCTCTCTCTCTCTCTTGTAAGGCCATCCCCTTCAAACTATAAAAGGAGATATGCTCTCTCCTTAAGACGTCGGTCAAACAAGTCACAACAACTACACAGTCTCAGCGGACTACGACCCTCAACTCTCGAAGAGTCTACACGCTCTCAACACTTAACGCACGTTTGAGCACCCGTCACTCTCTTCCACTCGGATCAAAGTCCGACCGGGCCCTTAAGCACCCCACTTCATTCCTCACTCATTTGTACCCCCACTGTAAATTTTGAGCACCTAGCTCAGGAATAAAGTCACTGACCGACTCAAACTGGACGTAGGGCACGTTGCCTGAACCAGTATAAATCCCGTGTCATTGAGTGCTAGGCCACATCTGATCTCAATGCATGGCAAAACTACAAATATTTACGGCCACATTTTGCACCGACAAGTTGTGTATCTGTTTGTTTTCGAATGAACCAAACACAAATAAAATTTCAGTAGTACTCCTAGCTAACAGATTACATGCAATTCGTTTTCAGTGATTCTGGAAAGAATTTCTCGCGTGTTTGTTTAGCCTGCAAGAAATTAGCATGGTGAATCTAGACGAAATATGTAGTTGTTGTTTAGGACTGCAAGTGGGATACGTTGATGAATCTGGACGCAAAAGTGGCTTAAGTAAATCTCGTGCAATTTTCTTTGAGAACCAAAAACAGAAGATATACCAATGAACTTGCATATAGGAGTAATAAGAGTGTATAAGCTTCAATGATTTCAACGCATTTTCTGACTATCCTCGTATAGAAAGAACACTGTGTGATAAAAACTGAATAAATGTGGTTTCATCCGGCAAAAACATAGCACTATAGTGGTTATGTGCTTGTTTTCGGGTGTTGTCATTTTTTTTTTGTCATTTCTGTAAAATTTCCTAAGAACAACGAAAGTAGGACTCCATTCATTGAGCGCTAACTCCTTTGTTGATGCAGTACAACATCTGATAAGAAACTGAACAAGCCCTTTTAATGCAGCCAATCATGAGATGAGGGACAGTGACCCGGAGGTGATGCTTGAGGCAGACCTGAAGGCGAGCGAGAGCTTCCTGAACCAGATAACACTGTAGCTAGAGAGCTATGAGATGTCCCAGCACATGCAGGAGCAACACAATGCACCTGGCCTTAGGATCATCTTTGCGGTAAGCATGCTCAAGCACTCAAGATCCTAGTTGACATGTCAATAAATATTGATCTCTATGAAGTTTCATACCTCTACAAACCTCGTCATGATTTGGTAATTTACGTCTTGATTACTTAATCTCGCTAATGTCATTTAAAGATAGTTTCGACGGTTTATCAAGAAACACAATGTTTGACTAAAAACTGAATTTCCTGGCTGATTTTGAGATAAATCCTCGGCATGTTCAGTAATTTTACGACACACATGCAGGGTAGTTGTTTACAACAACGTACTGAATTTCTCGTGTTTCTATTGTCATTGTCTTTTGTTTATTGTGTTTTGTGCCGGCACAGGCAACATTTTTGTCCTTTTATAGATTTTTTTGTGATTTTTGCCAATACGGACCACATTTTTGTCCTTGTTTTTCTATAGGAAAAAATTATAATCTGTTTATTGTGATTTGTGCCAACACATACAATTTTGTCAGCTATCTTACAATTTGCCTGTGTGTTCTACAATAGAAGTTCTGGTTGTGTGCCTTGAATGGCTGCATTATTTTGGTGAACAGAAGGAATTCTCACCTACATTCTCATCCTCTTGGTAAGGAAGATCAAAAAGCCAACAACTTAGCTAATGTCATGGATGAAGGACCACTTGTACCACCTGTACCTATAGGTCCCAAACCAGCGTCTTACCTTGTCGATCAGTTATATTTTCCTATATGTTGAACATCATGTCTGTTTGTTCTCCAAAAGTTTTAGAGAAAAGAACAAGAAGTCATAATTAATGTCAAAACTGAGGGTCTGTCCCTGGGTCTTGCACTCGTGACTGGCCTTTGTGTGCAGTCTCATGATTTTATCTTTGAAAAGTGGCAGAACCGGTTTATTGTTACTATTGAAAGGTCCTAAATGGCTAGAGGGGGTGAATAGCCTAATAAAAAATTCTACAACAACACTAAGGCAAGATGGTTAGATAACTAAAAGGCGTAGAGCGAGTTTTGCGCTAGCACTACAAAAAGATGCAAGCCACCTATCCACAAGTCTAGTGAGTTAAACTTATCTAACCAATCAACAACTAAGACTAACAACTACTACTAGGGAACTAGCAAGAAAGCTAATTACAACTAGTAAGATAAACTATCACTACACAAGATGTATATCAATGTAAATACAAAGGAGGGATAGAGATGGTTATACCACCGTGGCAAGTGAAGAATCAATGAACACAATGAAATCCTTGGAGTAAAGATGACACAAGATTTTTATCCAAGGTTCACTTGCTTGCCGGCAAGCTACGTCCTTGTTGTAGCGATTCACCCACTTGGAGGTTCACGCACTAATTGGCATCACACGCCAAACCCGCAATCGGGCGCCGCACAACCAACACAAGATGGGGATCCACAAGCTACGAGCAATCCACTAGAGATGCCTTTCGAGAACTCCCACAGGGAAGGCTCAAGAACCCCTCACAATTACCATGATCGGAGACGGAGACAAACACCACCCTCTGCTCAACGATCCTCGCTGCACCAAGCCGTCTAGGTGTGGCAAACACCAAGAGTAACGAGAGAAATCCGCAGCGAAACACAATCACCAAGTGCCTCTAGATGCAATCACTCAATCAATGCACTTGGATCACTCAATCTCACTTTGATTTACACTATCAAGCAAAGAGATGAGTGGGAGGGAGTATGCTTAGCTCAATGGGATGTATAGAATGTCAAAATGTCAAGAGCGTTGGCCCAAAGCCGGCCAACTTCTATTTATAGAGCTCTCCCTCAAAACATACATTGGCGCGCGGCGTTCGGTGTATCGCCCGTTGACACGTGTCCTAGCCGTTTGAAACTATCCATTGGCGCCCAACGGCTAACTCACGCGTGCTCACTGCGCTCGCACTGGACACGTCCGGTGCACTAACCGAACTCACTACGCTCGGCGTCCGGTCGTTACTCAGAGAGGTTTCAAAACGCATTTTCTGTGACCAGACGCGTCCGGTCGTCCTGACCAGACTCGGCCAGCGTCCGGTCCTCTCTCTGTTAGATTTCCTGAGCGCCACATCATTAGCACCGGACTCGCTAGAGTCATGTCCGGTCAGAGTTTGCTGTCAGCGTCCGGTGCAACTCAGAGAGCATCTAGAGAGCTCCTCATGCCACCGGACGTGTCCGGTCACACATGACCGAACTTGCCCAGAGTTCGCGCAACCAGGGTTAAGCACTGGACGCGTCCGGTCATTTCTGTGAAACCCTGTCTTTTCTCCGATCGGGATTTCTATCCAGGGCGCCGGTGGCACCTGCGGACAGTCCGCCAGTGAAGTTTCGTACACTTGCTCCCAAGTGGTAAACACAATGTGTATCACCTTTATGCATGTGTGTTAGCATATTTTCAAAGCATTTTCAAGGGTGTTAGCACTCACTAGAATCTAAATGCATATACAATGAGTTAGAACATCTAGTGGCACTTTGATAACCGCATTTCACAAATGAATTTCTCCCCTCTTCATAGTACGGCTATCAATCCTAAATACACTCACACCCTCTATGGTGTCTTGAGTGCCAAAAACAAAATGGCCCTATCAAGTATACCTTTGCCTTGAGCCCATTTTGTTTTTCTCTTTCTTCTTTCCAAGTTGGAGCACTTGATCATCATAGCCGACCACTCCACTTGGCTTTGGACCTAACCTCTCTTAGCTACACGCACTTAGCAATTAGGTTAGTCCAAATAGGTTTCATCAATTAGCCTGTCGGGTTCATAAACCCAGGGTCCCCGATGGGCCCGCTTCCTAGCAAAAACTCAACCCAGCAGACGGCATTACAACGACGCGCGACTCCTGGGCCGGCCTAGATACCTAACGACATGCCGGAAGAGCGATCCAGTCTTCGACTGGAAGGCCTGGCCAAGGAGGGGACGACGCACGCTTCTAACTCCGACCCACTTTTCCGACCGGAAGGCCTGGTCAAGGAGGGGACGACGCTCGCTTCCGACTCTAACCCGCTTTTCCGACTGGGAATACGCCAAACCTCTGCTTATAGCTCTTCTCGACCGACCGGGGACGCCCGCTCGATGAGGACCCAAGAATCAGGCGAAGCAGATAAGGCAAGGCGCTCAAGTCAACCGCAATACCAAGGATCGTACCCTGCACACCTGCAGGACAATACCGCCAGGCCATGCTAGAAGGGTGCTTTATAACCTTCCAGGCATGTCAGAACCTAAACAGTATTGTGGGCATCAACATTTGTCTTACAGTGTTGTGTGCATCGTCATTTGCCATACCAGACGAACACGGTAAAGCCTGCCACACACGTCTGACATAAACAGTATTGTGGGCGCCGACGACCGTCTTATACCTGACAGCGTGGGCAACAAGACTTAGTAAAACATGAGCACACTCTCTCTCACACACTTGTAAGGCCATCCCCTTCACCTATAAAAGGGGATGCGCTCTCTCCCAATAGGGGACAGTCATTCCGACTCTCTCTCTCAGCTAAGCTTTAGACATTCTGAGCATACGAACAACTCTATGGCTCTAGAACTCTAAAGCTACACAGAGCATACGTTCCAATACTTAGCGCATGTTGGAGCTCCCATCACTCTTGGCCTTTCGGTCCAGAGCCTAACCGGACCTTTAACACTCTCCTTCTTAGTCCCACTTGTTTGTAACCCCACACAAACTTCGAGCACCTGCTCAGGAATAAAGTCACTAACCGACTGAAACTGGACGTAGGGCACGTTGCCTGAACCAGTATAAACCCTGTGTCATTGAGTGATAGGCCACATCCGATCACAACGCACGGTAAAACTATAAATATTTACTTGTTGGTCACTTTTCGCACCGACATAGCCAAAACCAAACTAGGGCTTTCAACTATTTGTAGCCTATCACTGTCTCTACTAATGTTCCATTAGTACTTAGGGAATCCTCGCTATTGTGGACAAATTCGTTGCATGTAGTTTTAGAGTTGTTGTTTCTGAATTTTTTGTGCCAACTAAATTCAGACTCAAAAAGCAGCTGCATTTGAACATCCTTGGGGTTGGCGATAATTGCATGCCACTAGCCATAGACAGAGTCCTGCCCAAAAAAAGGCACCATCACTACCGAAGACCGGCTCTTTGCCGAGTGCCAGGTGGTTTGCCGAGTGTTGTTTTTCGGGCACTCGGCAAAGACGCCTTTGCCGAGTGTTTTTTTTGACACTCGGCAAAGAGGCTCTTTGCCGAGTGTTGACGCCTTTGCCGAGTGTTTTTTTTTTACACTCAGCAAAGAGGCTCTTTGCCGAGTGTTTTTTTTAACACTCGGCAAAGAGTCTCTTTGCCGAGTGTTTTTTTTACACTCGGCAAAGAGCTTCTTTGCCGAGTGTTTTTTTTTGACACTCGACAAAGAGCTTCTTTGCCGAGTGTTATTTTTTTGACACTCGGCAAAGAAAATTTCAAAGCACATTTTGAAGCAGTAAATTAATTCAAATGAAAAAGTTTTCAACTACAAAGTTATATAACTCATCAAGATGTACAATGTTTGTTTTGGTCTTTTCTTCATACGACAAAGTGAAAATAAATTTATTCACAAATCTAACATATCTCTCTTGTAGTTTATGAAACTACAAGAGAGATATATAAGATTTGTGAACAATGTTAGAACGGCCATGTCGGATGAACAAATGACCAAACACCCAAAATAAACTTTGTAGATCTCGAAAAGTTATGAAACTTTGTAATTGGCAACTTTTTTATTTGAAAACATCTTGTCATGCAAAACTGCGTTTGAATTTCAAAATTTTAAAATTCAAACTTTTCAAACGACCTCGGATGAAAAAAACAACCAAAATAAACTCTGTAGATCTCGAAAAGTTACGAAACATTGTAGTTGACAACTTTTTTATTTGAAAACATCTTGTCATGCAAAACTGTGTTTGAATTTCAAAATTTTAAAATTCAAATTTTGTAAACGACCTCGGATGGAAAAAACTTCCTAAACTAAAAGTGTAGATCTCAAAAAGTTATGAAACTTTGTAGTTTACAACTTTTTGATTTGAAAACATCTTGTCATGCAAAACTGTGTTTGAATTTCAAAATTTTAAAATTCAAATTTTGTAAACGACCTCGGATGGAAAAACTTCCTAAACTAAAAGTGTAGATCTCGAAAAGTTATGAAACTTTGTAGTTTACAACTTTTTTATTTGAATTCGTTTAGGGCCTCAAACATGCAATTTACACTCGGTTTAGTATAATATATTGGGAACTAAAACGGAATCCAGACACAAGTGAGAGTGTGGTGTAGTGGTAGAGGAGGTACGTGCACAGCGGGAGGTCTCGGGTTCGAATCGCGTCGGCCGCGTAGCCATGAAATTCACGCGAAAAATGTCGTAGATGGGTGGGCGCTGGCCGGTGGGGGCCTCCATCGATAAAAAAAATCCATTTTTTTTGGGTAAAAATTCTCATTTTTTCGGGTTTTTTTCGGTTTCAACTTTGCCGAGTGTTGGGCACTCGGCAAAGTTGGCTTTGCCGTCACTATTTTTGGCGAGTGCTGTTCGCCGAGTGTTACACTCGGCGAACCATTTGCCGAGTGTTTTATGTCTTTTGCCGAGTGTTTCGGGCACTCGGCAAACTCAAGGAGTCCGGTAGTGCATGGTCTCGCTCAACACAGACAAAACAGATTTGTCTTTGTGCTAACACAGTTCAGAGTTTCGTTAATTGTGCTTATCTGTGTGCCGCTTTTCACCAGCACAAGTTAACTGTACTCACAGCATGCTTCACATGCATGAGCTGGATTTTCTAATTATATACATAAACAGTATAGTTGCATTATCAACAAGTACTAGTTGCACTATTTAAAATATGCAATTTTCGTATTTATGTTCTGAAATTTTCAAAATCATATTCATTATGCCTTTGTTTGCTCAGAATAATTTAATATGTGAATCGGGCATTGGGCAGGGTTGTTGCAACTCTGTTGCCTGCTTGCCTGTGCCACCTTGCCCCTTTTCCCGACAGATTATGTTTGTCTCTGTGTAAATACAGATCAGGCACGAGTTAACTCTATTTTTTTGTGTTTCTGTTTGTCTCTGTGTAAATACAGATCAGGCACACGTTAACTCTACTTATAGCAGGCTTCACATGCACGAGCCGGATTCCCTGGTCAGGGAGATCGTGAGGAAGGTTTGGCAACGGCAATGGCAAGGTTTAGTTCAACAAGGAGCCCAATAATCTCTGCAATGTTCACTGCTACAAGCACTCCAGTTAGTGTTTGTTCACCAACCTATTCATTTGACTTTTTAATGCCATCAGCAGCACTGATAGGTTGCTTTTCAGGCCTTGCAAACAGGAAGACCGTGACAGTGGAGCCAGTGGCAGGGAGATTGTGGTGGTCCTCAAAACAACCAAAACAAAGAAGTGGAACAAGGCTGCTAGCCTCTATGACAAGTTTGTCATGCGCAAGGGATTCCGCAAGATGGCCAAGGTTCCGGTATAGAACAACTCCATCCCATGCTCAATCTTTTATGTAGTTTGGGGCCTTTGGTGTAGTTCTAGATGAAGCTAATTTGAGTATAGAATGCAATTTTGCCTTACTATATATCAGAAAATTTAGGAAGCGTTTCTGGATTTTTAGGGCACAGCAGGAAAAAAACTGATATGTTTTTTCTCATCTTTTGTGCTATGGTACGCCTTGAGATATAGGCCTCAATGGCACCACAGAACATATAGATGGTGTTTGATTATGCACCGGTGGGCTTTTCTAGTTGAGGCTTTTCTATTTGCATACATGTAAAGTACAATTGCATTGTCAAAAAGTAATAGTTGCATTAACACAAATGTGCATTTTTCCTGTGTATGGTCTGAATTTTTCAACATCATATATATGGTTCATTGTTTACTCGGTACAAATAATTAGGCCTTTATTTTTATGCAGTTCATAATGGATCCGTTCGCTGGTCTGAAACTTGGCTGAAACTGCCTGAAAAAACACCGTTCTGGCTGAATTGTTGTGAGAGAAAAACACTGTTACGGCTGAAAAAACAAGCCGAACATGGGGTAAGCCGAACGGGGCCAATCTTCTATCTAAACTTGAGTGTGTCCTCAACAAATCATGAAGTGATAATCCCACTATAGTGAATTTGCAGCACCAGGCATCCTGCTGACACCGACGCCGACGCCGGGATCCTGCTGAGCGGGTGCTAGATGGACGAGACTTCGGCGAACGTGGCGGGGGACGGCGGCAGGGCGTGTGGGGCATTCAGCGCCGTGCTGCAGGCTGTGCTGGCAGCGCACCGGGCGCCGAAGAGCAACTGGGAAATGGTGCGCCACGCCAGGGAGGTGTTCAGCGAGCAGGGTTCTAGCAGCACTCCTGCCTCTACTGCAGCCAGCGGCGGATCCAAAGGGGGGCTGGGGGGCTCCAGCCCCCCCTAATTTCTTGATTTTAAGCCTAATTACTGTAGCAAAAGCTTGATTTCACCATTAAATCTTCATGCAAATCAACATCTCCATTGTTTTAGCCCCCCCTTATCCCGCATCGTGCATCCACCACTGACTGCAGCGATGCCAATGCTGACGCTGTTCGTGGGGCAGCAGGAGACCAAGGCCAAGAGCAACTAAGCATGGAGGCGGCGGCCGCTGCCATGCCCACGCTCTCGGCTATCATGCTTGATCCCCTGCGAGTTTGTGCTTTCTCGATCTAATTCCACTGGATCTAATTTTTTGTTGTAGCGGGGGTTTAGGTGGGACAGATTTCTGCGTTTTTGGCTCACTGTGTAAAGCCCAATTCAACGTGAAGAAATAGGCCCATGTTTATTCATCCGGTACACCTCTAGCAAGCTTAACGGGTTTTTTCAAACCCGTTAAGGAGTAGATATATGTTCTGGGTTTGGTTGTGGACCCGTTTTGTCTCCTTGTGAACAGAAACCAATGCGTACAGATTGCCATGGTTAACGGGTTTATTTTGGCAGGCGTGTTAAGGGATAGCAGTCTGTATCGGGTATTTTCGGACCCGCTATGAATGCAAGCCTACATATACAACAGGGACAGATCCTGAGCGTTGGATGAAGATCTATTTGTACCCGTCGCCTGAAAAGAGCCTATATTTCAGGCAAATACCTTTTTTTAATTTCGAGTAGCTTTAAATCATTTTTTTCACCTTGAGTAGTTTTGGATGGTGATTTTATCTGATATAGCACCACATCAGTTGTCGTATGTAGCATCATGTTAACAAGCGAGGTGTTAAGTCGCACTTCGTTCTAGCCTAAGAAACAATGGTATGACTAGATTTATGCATGGAAATGTTAGATCGAAGCCAAACAGGCCCCTATATTCTTGAGTAACTTAGTCGTTACTTCAAATTGCTTTGTATGGTATCGGTAATTATTCCAATAGTGAATTTTATTGTTGTGGTAACACAAATAAGTTGTTGTTCGATATTCGATGGGTCACAAGGTAGGTTAGAGTGTTTCGACTCCATCACTGCAGCACATCTCAATTCCTTCACTACGTACCATCAGTAAAGTCTCAAACATAAACATACATAATAAACGATCTAAACTTGCTCATGTAATCTCAAAGACATCAAACAAATTTGATGATTTGTAAATCACTATCGCAAGGTTGAACACCGGCTATTTCATTCAGAAAAGCATGATTTAATGTCACGTATTAATTTTTCAATCATGAGATGCATTTTAAAATGTTCTCCTAATAAAACAACTTATATGAGATGCAATATAAGAGATCTGATAGAGATGCTCTTAGGTCTGATAGAGATGCTCTTAGGTCGAAACCAAAAGCCCCTGCATTCTTGGAGTAACTTTGCCGTAACTTCAAATTGCTTTTGTACGGCAACCGTAATTATTCCAATAGTGAAGTTTATTATTGTGGCGAAACAAATCTGTTGTTCTTTGATATTCAATGGATCACACGGTAGGTTATATAGTGGTTCGACTCCATCACTGCATCACATCTCAAGTCCTCCACTACCTTCAGTTAAGTCTCAAACACAATAAATGATATAAACCTGCTTATATAATCTTAAAGACATGAAACAAATTTGATGAGTTGTAAATCACTCATCACAAGGCTGAACACCAGCTATTTTATTCAGCAAAACCTAATTAAATGTCACATGTTAATTAATCAATCATGAAACCAAAGATTGGATGAGCTTCTCCAAATTCATGTAGGACGACCCACCCTTCTCTAATGCTCCATTTGCATTCGCCTTCAGCTCCTGAGCCTTCCTCCTCCTCTGCTCCCCTTCGTCACCCTGATCCATCAGCCTCTGCAAGGCCTTCGCCACTTGTTCCATACCCACCCCTCGGCCTCCACATCCGCTCTGCTTCCGTTGAGCTTACCAGCACTGAGGACATTTTCTGTTGGCTTTGTCACGCCTACAGATACCCCAACACCAAGCACGTCCACGATGAGCCTCTCATTGATAAACTGCTCGGCGAAAAGCGGCCAGGTGGCCATGGGCATGCCGGCGGCAATGGCCTCCAGAGTCGAGCCCCACCCACAGTGCGTGAGGAAGCCGGCGACGGCGCGGTGAGCTAGGATGGCGACCTGGGGAGCCCAGCCTCGCGCTACCAAGCACTCTTGTTGCTGTCGAAGCTCGCACGTAACCACTTCTTGACGTCGTCGGGCATTGAGTCGGCGCCCTTGACGACCCATACGACAGGCCAAGGGCACGACACTAGAGCCTTGCCTAACTGCATCAGCTGTGCCGGTGGCATGCACCCGGCCGTACTGCCAAAGCTGACGTACACCACGGACTTGGACTCCTTGGTGTCCAGCCACTCCAGGACCCGCCTGGCATCATCTGTCATGGATTGTGCATCAATACTAGGCGAGCGACACAGCGAGACGGGGCCAACGGCAACAACAGTTTTGCCGGTCGCCGTCGCGAGAAGCTCGCAGGAGCCGTGCTCAGCTCGTCGAAGCTGTTCACGACCACGCCGTCCACGGCCATGTCGAACTCCCGTATCTCTTGCATCGTCCCACCACCCATGGCCGTCGCTGGCGCGAAATGCGGCGGTAGCTGCAAACGTGATACCCTACATTCGAACGCCGGGAGGACTGGGATGTTGATGAGCTCATCTGCTGATGAAACCGCCTCGTGTGGCCTGTGCTTGTAGAGGTACTCGATGCAGAGCAGGGCGAACGCGCCGAAACCGTGGAAGATATAGCACGGCACGCCGAGTTCGCGAGCCAAGCCGAGCGTCCACGAGTGGCACATCCCGGCGACGACGCAGCTTGGTCGTCGGCGCAGCATCGCCTCACCGAACTGTTTGTTGGCAGCGAAGAAGCGGGGCACGTCAGCGGGAGACCGGAGGAGGTCCAGCCTCTCGCAGCCCTCGGGCAGGCCGGCCTCCGCCGCTGGGAACGGGATCGCGGTGACCGTGATCGTCCCCGCCGCGCCCGGAGGTAGTGGCGGCGTCGCGAGGTCTTCTACGCGGGGGACCGCACGAGTGCGGCGTTGGACGGCGTCGTGATGACGGTGACTGCTGCGCCGTAGGAGGCCAGGAGGCGGCCGATGTCGGTCATCGGGATGATGTGGCTGATGCCTCCTTGCCATGGAACCAGCACGAAGGGTGGCTCCGCTGCTGCACTCTCCATTTTGGATCTCACTACCTCTTTGCAAATGGTCTAGCTTTCTTGTTTCCTGTGCAAAGCGGTCGGGCTGTCAGTGTTTGTTATATATATACTCCTGCAAAGCCATGTAACCATGGAAATTAAACTGCGTATGCTTGGCAGCTACTCCTACCTGGTGGTGGTGGAGTGGTGTCGACATGTTAACAGGTGCATGTAGGAGTTTGTGGTGGCCTATTCCATTCCATTGCGGCTAATTCTCTGCTGCGGTGGACTTTTGGCAGGATGTGTGTTGCTGTGCGTGTGCCTGGAACAAGAGTTAGCACATGGAAAAGTCCAAAGCTAGCTTCTTTCGTTGACTACTCCAGCGGTGGACTTTTGGCGGCAACTGAAGATCCCAGATTGCATTGGCCTACCAGGCTACCAGACCCAGGGGAAGATCCCAGATTGCACTGGCTCCGCATCATTGACATTGAAATCAGCAAGCGGCAGTTGCCAGTAGTAACAATTTCGGAAAAAAATGACTTCAACTGGTTGGGTTTGGGTTGATCAAAAGGCTAGGTATGTGAACACTTAGATTGTATTTGATACTCCATCCGTCCCAAATTATGAGTCATTCCAAGAATCTTGGAGAGTCAAAGTTTTTCAAGTTTGACCAAATTTATATAATAAGATAATAACATTTATGAAACCAACTAATATCATTAGATTCTTTATTAGTTATAATTTCATAGTATACCTATTTGATGTTATAAATCTTTGTGTTTCTCTATATAATTTTGATTAAATTTGAGATACTTTGACTCTTTAAAATTCTTAAAATGACTTATAATTTAGAATAGAGAGAGTACATTTTACCAGGGCTTCTCCGACGTGGGAGTAGTGCTACGAAAAATATCGGGTACCACAGCTAAAACGGGAATCGCTCAAGTGCTGCAATGTGCAGGAGTAGCAGCCATCACTCTATGGCCCACACACAGCGTTTTCTCTCAGCTTTTCCTATGCAACAGACAGCAAACAGACTAGATCACCTCCAAATTCTAAGTTTTTTCACTCTCTTTTCATCGCATCAATTTTTAGCCGCTTGCATGGAGCATTAAATGTAGATAAAAAAAATAACTAATTGCACAGTTTAGTTCGAAATCACGAGATGAATCTTTTGAGCTTAGTTGATCCACGATTAGACAATATTTATCAAATAAGATGAAAATGCTACTATTCATCGGTTTGAAATTTTTTACAATCTAAACATGGCCTAGAACAGTACCGTTGAAATTGTTTTCTATTGTAAGAGAGCGGTTTGGGAGCGATGCAAGTTATTGCCTCGCTCTTTATTTCTCCAGCATCGCTGCAAGTTAGCACCACAGGCTGCAGTGGCGAGAACGGTTTTTAAAAAAATCTCTCCTTTCTAAGCATCACTGAGGCCACAAATTGCAGAAGACCTAAGGTCCTCCACAGTGTGGAGTGATGCTCAAAAAAAAAATTAGCCTCCACATCAAAGAACAGGCGTAGAAGCCAAGATAGCTGCAGTGTCATGTACTGCAGCAACCGACGTCACCGTTCGATTTACCCAGAAATTGATTTATTCGACTTTTTTTTAACTGAAACAATATTTTTTTTTTCGCTGCCTAGTTTCAGCCAAACGGGCCGCGGAATCCACGGGCAAATAAAATATTTAGCATTCACCGTCCGACCTCCGACGCCAAAAAAAAATCTTCTCCTTTTCTCCCTTCCCAGACGGAAAAAATGGGTAATCGATCTCTCTCCTCCGATGTAAATCTCCAATCGATTTCTCTCCTCCGACTTCCCAGATCCCAGCCGCAGCGGTTGGCGACGGCCACGTCCCCTGACTCTCGAGCGACGGGTCCTGCAGTCTTCGGCGATGAGTTCCAACGGCTGCGGCGTCGGGTCCTCAGCGACGAGTCCGGCAGCGGCGGCGAGTCCTGCTCCTCGACCAGCAGGTGGCGTGGCCCTACTCCACCTCGACCAGCAGGTGCTCTCCTCCAGCGGCCTCTCTTCGTCGCCGATGAACATCGCGGCATACCTCCTAGTACCGACTACGGCCGACGCGGATGGCGAGCTGTCGCCGAGGTGAGGGCCGAAGGAGCAACAAAATAGCATTTTAAGGGGGGTGTTTGCTTCTTTAGTTGCGCCTAAAATTTAGGCAAAATTTGCTCAGGCACACTGTAAAAACACCTAATATGTTAATGGACATCGTCAACTTCAAAATATGTCCAGTACCATTATGAAATCATAATTCTTTGCCGCTGGACACCACGTCCATTAAAATATTCATTTTCATGGTTGGAGAGAGAAAGGACGGTGAATAGACTAAATTGCCCCTGCGAGTCATCTTCTACCTCTGTCCGCTAGCCATGGCTGAGGGTTATGCGCGTGGGGGGTTGGGGGCAGCTCCGGTCGGGCTAAGCCGGCAACACGACAGCGCCAGGCGCTCGTTGGCCCGTGGAGCTGCAAGCCGCCACGCGCAGCCGCTCCCTCCATTTCTACAGCGCCGCCCATGGCCTACTCCATCCGTTCCTGCACGCGGCCACATCGGACGGTAGCCCGACGGCCATGGCGTGGGATGAGCACGGCCTGGACAGGGGCGGGCGCGACCTTGCCGGGGTACGGCCATGGTGGACGGCAGCCACAACCGGGGGTGGGCGCGGCCTCGTCAGGGGCTCGCGGCCTTGCTGGGACGGGGTCGCGGCCTCGTCGGGGGCGAGTGGTGCCTGCTGGGAAGGTCGTTGCTGCACGCTTCCATGGAAGGTTTGCCGACGCCGCTGCCGTGCTTTCCAGCTAGTGGCCGAGCCGCCATAACCGCTCCGCCCATAACCCACTCAGCCGCCCCTGCTGGCACTGGGCGCTGCCCAGGTCGCCGCCAGCAACCAGTCCCCTGCTGGCTTGCTTGGTCGGAGAAGGACGACGTCTGGATCTCGCCGGCCGGCCAGTGAACGACCAAATTGACCAACAACCAGAGGTTGAAGAAGACAGGGCAATTTAGACATTTCCCCTACCTTCTCTCTCCTCTAAACTAAAAAATAAATAAAATAATTGGTGCGGTGTGTTCTGACAAAGAACCACAAATTTGTAATGTCTGCCAGCAAATTTTGACGTTGGCTGTGTTCACTGGCCAAATATGTGTTTCTCTAGTGTCCCACGGCAAAATTTCTCTAAAATTTAAGTCACATCGAACGTTTAGATACTAATAAAGAGTATTAAATATAGATTAATTATAAAATCAATTACATAGATGGAGGTAATTTACGAGACGATTTTTAAGCCTAATTAATCTGTCATTAGCACATGGTTACTGTAGCAATACGTTGTCAAATTATGGACTAATTAGGCTTAAAAGATTCGTCTCGCAAATTAGTCGCAAGTTGTATAATTAGTTTCGTAATTAATCTATATTTAATACTCCATGCATATATCTAAGCATTCGATGTGACAGAAATTTTAGGAGCACGTGTAGAAACAAACAGTCCCTACGAATCGGGCACCGAAGTGAGTAGTTGCGCCACTCCCATTTCTGTTGGCGTCACTGCGAATTGGCACCGCATGCCACAAGCGTGGAAAGGGATGTACAAACACTCTCTCTCCTCTCCAGGCACAAGCACCACTCAAGCACAACACTGTAGAGGCCTAAGACTGTCTCCAATGCCTTATGCAAACGGCGACGCAAACCTAAAATGAGTCACGCACAGTGTTTTTAGCTGCTGAAACCGGTTCCAACGGAGGACGCAAACACATCGTGCATTTTGGGGACGAGGCCACCCGTGACGCTTATTTGCGTCGTCTTTCTCCAAGACGCAAAATCTTCGCCAGCGAGGCGGGCGAAGCCCGGCGGGGAGGGAGGCGGACGACGCTCACCGGATCTCGCTGGGAGGGAGGGAGGCCGTGCAGAGGAGGGAGCACGCCGGCGAGGCGGGCCTGACGATGACGATGACAACGGCGAGGCGGGGAGGAGGCGGGCGGAGCTCGACGGGGAGGGAGCGGGCGGCGCTCACCGGATCTCGCAGGGGAGAGGGAGGCCGTGCAGGGGAGGGAGCCCGGCCGACGCAGCCACGCCGGATCACGCAGCCGCGACGTCCTCCCCGCGACGCAGCTCGCCAGAACCCTAGATCCAGGAGGAGGAGGGCCTACATCGTCGGGGCCGCCGCGCCACTGGATCCACATGGCTGGGTTGCCGCATCGTGGCCTGTCCGTGCCAACGCCGCGCGCGCAGGTCGCTTGTCTTGCCAACGCCTCCGCCGCCAATCCATGGCGCGCGTGCACTGCGGTCGCGGTGGAGCCATCACCAGCAGGGTGGGCCTCCGCCGCCAGGGACGCATGCGGCGGGGTGGAGAGAGGAGGAGCATCGGAGAGGAGGCCTGTGGGTGGCACGCCCATCGGATCGATCACGCGGGAGGTGGTGGGTCGCGAAGAAGTGAGGGGCTCGTCGGGGACCTATTTACGTCAACCCAAATCTAGAAATGGATCGTTGGGATATTGGTAGGGATGAGAGGGAGGAAGGATATCGGAGAGAGAGATTACATTTGTTTTCATATTTCGTGGTTCGCCCAATCACTGGATCGTGTCAACTATGGGAGGGAGGTGGGCTGGATTGAACATCAAGTGAGGGACTGAGTATTCGGGTCAGTGACCTATTTACTATCCGGACCTCCGGATGCGGAACAACCCAAATCTAGAAATGGATCGTTGATTTGGATATTGGTCGTTGGAGATTGTATAAGGCCTTCCACGGCCTCCAAGTGAAGCCTAATAAAAATCGGGTCCCACCACGAAAAACCGGGACCACTCTTCGTCAGTTGCAGTGCGCATCCAGACTGGGCATCGCTTCATGGTCCACCAATGCTCGCGATGGGACTCCCGCACAGTGTCACAAAATGCGTATTTTACTAACCGGGCACCGACAACTGTCGTTGCAGCGCTCCACGAATTCTCGGCGTAGCTAGGAAATTAGCATCGTCAGCCACAGTGTGCGGAGCGACGCCAGCCACAGATTTGCTTATGGACAAAATAGACAAAGGGCTTGTTTTAGCTTTTTCTTGCTGCCAACTTAGAACCCAAAAGTCGAAACAAAACAACTCCACTTTTGAGTTGGCTTTTAAAAAACTAAAAAACCGGCTTATTGTGAAACGAATTAAAAGCTGCAAGTAGGTTAGAAGTAGCTTTACTGGTTTTTTTTTGTGCTGAGAAGCTAAAAATTTATTACAAAATCCAATAGCAACAAGCCAAAATCCAAAAGCCAGAGCTGTAGCCGAAACAAACATGCCCTAAGGGCTTGTTTGTCATAGCTCCAGTAGCTCTAAATTCACGAAAAACATCTCCGGATCTACTTTTTCAAGCCAAACACTTCTAAATCCACGTAGATCCATCATTTAGCGGCTCCACAAAAATTCCATAAATCTACCCCAGATCCATGGATTTGATGGAGTACCTCAAGGGGTGCTCTAAAACCACCAAATTCATGGAATTGGGGAAGATTACCCACCATGGCACTGATTACGAAAATGTATATTCTTTCCTTCTCCTCCTGTTTTCCTATCTCAACCACATTCGTTGTGCGTGCGCCGCCGCTCCTGGCTTCACCTTGTCGCCACTCCTCCTGCTAACCATGGCCATCTCCACTAGTGCCAGCTCCCCCGTCACCATTGTGGCCGGTGGCGCTCGACAGGATCCACCACGAGCTCCGGTCACGCCCGCCATGGCTTGCCGCCCCGCCACCGGCCGCACGCGCCCGCGCCGTGAGCTCCAGTCATTGTCCCGCCATTGGCCGTGAGCTCCAATGTGCTATGCTCTGAAATAGGAAGGGGAGGAAAAAGAGGATGAAGAGCTGACGCGTGGCCCGGGTGATAGTGAGATAGAGGGAGATAACTCAGAACTGGAGCTGTACCAAACACATGGAATGAAATCTAGATCCACGATAGAGCTGCTCTATAGTGGATCTGGTGATCTAGATCTATTTTTTTAAGTTAGAGCCCTCCGAACAGACCATAAAACTAAGCCAAACGGTATCCTACCTTTGAGGCTTGTTTAATGCACTTGAAACCACTTCAATCCATATGAGTTCAGATTGATGGGATAGAAAGTTAACTATTTTTTTTTATCTTAATTTAGATACGAGTGCAGCCAAACAAACTAGGACAGTGGTGGATGCAGCTAAATAACAAACACTTGGATGCAATGATTCTCACCACCACAAAAACCTGTTCAGCCCCTTGCGTAAATGATAGTCATAAATTAAGTTATCATTTAAGTTTTATTCTACTTTTATTAGGATAGGATAGAACATACAAGGAGTTTTTAAATATACGGACATATTTTACTAATCTATTCATACGGCTAAAATTCTCTTTTATATACGTTCTCATACGAGAGTTCGAATAAATTCTTGTGAATCGAAGCAGAAGTAATATGGTTGACTAGGCCCTACACGTACCTCGGATGCCTCTTTCTAATGCCTGGATAACCTGAAGGAGTATTTTACTCCCTCTATTCACAAAGTTGTTTTAGGTCATTTTTATATTTGACGAATTTATAAAAAAATATAAATATTTGTGACAACAAATAAATACATTATGAAAATAATTTTATGGTGTATTAAATGGTGCAAATTTCGTGTCATAAATCTTGAAAAATGTTTTCTATGGATTTGAAAAAACTTTAAGAAGTTTGATTTAAAACAACTCTAAAAATTAACTTATTCAAAGATAGAGTGAGTATTTTATTAGAGAAATAACTGTAGCCTTAAGAATTTACTAACTATTCCCTGAAACCTAAAATAAATGCACATTTTATACTTTTGAAGAGTTAATTAATTTTAAGTTTAGCGAAATATATATAAAAGTGTACTAATATGTAATAAATATATATCATTAGATTAATTATAACATATATTTTTAAAGTAAATATATTTAAAGATACAAATGCCTTGATTCTATTTTTTAAAATTTAGTTAAATTTAAGACTAATTCACTACTCAAAGTGTGTGAGATATGTATTTATTTTAAGACGGGAAGTGCTCGTACGGGAAGAGAGCTGGATGGCACATAGGAGTGCCAACTAATCACTCGATGCCTTCACTAACCGACCACTAGTCATTGTCCGCTGACCAAGTGCACGGAGCAAGTCCCCTCCCTTCAGGCCTTTTGTTTCTACGCTTTCCTCTTCCTCCGGTCTTGTGTGTTGCGCTGCGAGCAGCTCCTGGTTTCCCTTCCAGCAGGTTAGTGCTTCTGGAAGATCCACCTCTTTTTTGAACCATTTCGGAATGCTTAATACTCCTGTTTTTACACTTTGCGCACGTCCTTCTGAATCCCTAGTTAGCACTGATTTCTGCGATTATCCACTGCTAACGCATTAGATCTACAGCATAGATGAAATAGAGATTTTGTGTCAAGTGGAAACGCAAACAAGCAGCCTGTTTCGAGATTGCAGATTTAAATCTTCTATTAATCGTGTGCGGCTGCATTACTACTAGTATCCGAAAAAGCGGGTATGAGTTTAATTTATTGGAAGTCTGGAAATAGTTCTATGTTTCCAAGGGAATCGCTGCCCGTAAAGGAGACTAGGCAAGGTTTTTTTTTTTTCCTAAACTTAACTAAAATCGAATTTATTTTCTGGAATACACTTGTTATAGAAATTGGTGACATTGCAGTTCAGTTTTACCCTCTGACTGTCAAATGCGTCAAGATCCTCTTATTTGCAACAAAACTGTTCACTCTAAGCTCCAGTAATGGGGCAGCCTTTCGACAACCACTGCTCTCTCTGTGTTTGGAATTATTGTTTGATGTTTTCTTATTTGATTGGTTAAATTTCTTAGTTTCGCCCACGAATATGTACATTGCATTTGTTTCTGGTGAAATGGAAGAGGCATTTGGTTAACATGTTACAGTTCATGGTAAAAGTTACTTATTAGGGGCTTCTTTTTTATCTTTGAAGTCCTATATTCTTCAGCAGAGAGTTCAATTTATTGTTTGCCAGGAAGAAAAATTGCAGTCGTCCTCTTCAGCAACATTTTGCAACTTATATAAATGAGTGACCAACAAGCAAGTGAAGTTGAAGACCTGGAGCGCATATTTGCTGATGCGAGCAAGGACCCCATCCAGATATCATATGGAGTAATTAAGTCCATCACAAAAAATTTCGCTCAAGTGATTGGTAATGGTGCATTCGGTGTTGTTTACCTGGTATGCTATTGGTCGTGATTGCCTTGCCAGTTGTAATCTGTCATACTGTGCAGAGTAAAATGTTCAGATCAGTGCTTACAAGTTACATGCTCTGTGTTAAACAGGGAGCTCTTAAAAATGGGATGGTTGCGGTGAAGAAGCTTTCCCAGTCTACGAATGATCTTTCTGACACACAATTTTTGGCCGAGGTTAAATGTCTAAAGAGGGTAAAGCACCAAAATATTGTAAGATTTCTGGGGTATTGTGTAGAATCGCATGGGGAAGTGATAGAAATAGATGGAAAACATGTGATTGCTGATGTACAACAAAGGTTACTCTGCTTTGAGTACGTACCGAATGGAAGCCTTCACGATTATCTTCAAGGTACAAAGGTTGCTGCACTGCATTGTTCCTCCTCATTTGCGCTAATGAACCCCACGAAATCAGCTATTCCTTCACCTGTCCATGTTAGACATGGCTAACTTTCAAAGTTTATAATCATTAAAATATGTCCAGCTACTCCAATGAATTAGTTTGAGCCCTTTGAATAGTTTCTGTATATTTAAGCATTTGCGGAAATCATTTAATATACAGGGGATGATATGAATGTGGAATATAACTTTCATGATGCAATGTGCATAGCATGTGTACAGTGTGGATTAACTTAGAAATGTCACCGAATACTACATAAAGTAGAAACTTACTGAATTATTTATCTGGAGTATTTGTCATCCAAAAATAATGAATGTGGAGCTTCAGTAACAGTGAGATTCTATATTCAGATTTCACAATGAACACTGAAAACATTAACCATTTTGTGCCCCAGGCTTCACTTCTACAGAGAAAACTTATGGATTTGAATGGAATATTCGCTATCAAATAATTAAGGGAATTTGTGCGGGTTTGCATTATCTTCATCAAGCACGTATTTATCATTTGGATCTCAAACCTGGAAATGTGCTGCTGGGTACTCACATGGAGCCAAAAATTACAGATTTTGGTGTGTCAAGGTGCATTGATGAAAATCAATCTACGATATGTACAGTCAATCTTTATGGAACACCGTAAGCTCATCCTCTTGGACCTCATTTCTTTTATTGAACTGAAACTGTGGATTATGCCGTGATGCTTCAAACCATATTATTTCCTGCAGGGGATATATTGCACCAGAATTAATTGATAAAAATACAATATCATTCAAGTCAGACATATTCAGTTTAGGCATTATCATGGCCAGATTATTGACAGGGAGTAACGGGAGTATTACTGAAAACGTAAGAATAATTTATCTAACCTTTCTAGTTACATTTTCGAAATAGAATATTCAGATTGTTACTTTTGTTATATAAAAAATAAGTGCAAGTCAAGCTTTGAAGGCCTGAATATTACCACATGGAAAGTTACAGCCAGTTTTCTGTACAGATTCTGTTAGTACAGATTCTAAACCCTAAACCCTAGGAAGTTAGTACAGATTCTGTTAGGCTCCGAATCTTCGGTAACTCCATCTCCTAGCCCCGAAGGTTACATGGAGATGGACATCTAGGAGGTATGATATGTTATTTTGACTACAAGAAGCACTTGTCAGGTCCCGAAGGTACATGCTAGGTCTCGAAGGTACGTGTCGAATCCCAAAGTTACGTCTCAAGTCTCGAAGGCACCCGTCAGTTGTTTAGGTTCTTTGTGGTGGAACTTTCCAATGAGGTTCAGTCCTACACTTGGCATAGATGCTTGCATTCAGTTGTAGGTGAACTTGCATTTCAGTAGTGATGCGCCTGTGGATTTATCAGCATAGTTTCTTCGAGGTGTTTATATTGGAAGGTATGTTTCATAAAAAATGTTGTTTACTAAATGTGTATTTTAATCTTGAGAGGCCTGTTAGCATCTTAAGACGTGTATTTTGTGTTACTTTGTGTTTTACTATTATACATTCTATCATAGTTACCCTTACTATATGTTTGAATTTTGCAGTGGCATGAAACATTAAATACAGACTGCCAACAAATGAAGAGATGCATTGAAGTAGCAAAAAATTGTGTCGAATCTGAACCTTATAAGAGACCCACCATTGCTGACATAGTCCATAAGCTTAATGAGATAGAAACCACAATTCAAAAGGTTCCACAAGTTGTTAATGAGCCGAGAAATGACCCAAGCTCTTCATTACATCAGGTACGATGGTTCAAGAAAACAGTCAATGATTCTCTTCTTTTCATGCTGGATATACATCTTAATTTGTCCAGTCCATATTCCACCCTTTTTTCTGAGGCAATATATTTGGAGTTCGTAGTTGAAGTAAACACACAATAAGATCATGCTACTCCCCCTGTTCCAAATTATAGGTCATTTTGACTTTTCTAGGTATCTAGGTGGAAAGCAAAAGTTATGTACCTAAAAAAACAAAAAACGACTTATAATTTGGAACATAGGGAGTAGGATGATTAGAGTAGGCGATTACAAAGAAGGCCTAGGAAAAAAACCTTTAAAATTCCGATAAGTTTGGCATTATGCACCTTTTATAGCGTAACAATTTGTTATACTGAAAAACGATTCTAGTGCTCAGGTACTACCTCGGTTCCAAAATGGACTTCTGGCACTTAAATTTGGAACTAAAATATCAGGACTTCTAAGGACCAACCCCATAAGTTAATTAATTTCTCCCATCCAGGGGTGGTCCTGGCTGTCATTAAGCCAGTCACAATTGATCTCAACCAGGATTTACCCAACAGTCGTGAGTCGTCCAACAACTAAGCTTATTAGGAGTGACCCTGGCTATTTAAAGAAGGGCATAATGATAACCGTGGTGCTTAGTTCCCAGATTCGTTATATTTTGCAACGGAGTACTAAAGTTCACACACACAATTACTGGACATGGAACCATACCAATGTTGGCTCTTTTTGGAAGTTATATACACTCCAACCTTTCAAAAAGTTATGGTGTTTTAGTCATTGATCTAGTCTACAGCAGGGAACTCACCATTATTTTGCATTTATGAAACTAGTTTATCAACCTGTGCTCCCACACGGATAAACCTCATGAGGCATAATCATTATATATTCATGTTTAATACCTACAACTAATAAAAAAAATACTTATATTTGTTTGCCCTTTTTGACTTTATTCTTTCTAACACAATATGCATACACATACTTCATAATCTTTATTCAGTTGTAAAAATCTTTTCAATTATTGATATATATGTTTTTATCCATACAACAACAACAAAGCCTTTAAGTCTCAAACAAGTTGGGGTAGGCTAGAGTTGAAACCCAGCAGAAGCAATCAAGGTTCAGGCACGTGAATAGTTGTTTTCCAAGCACTCCTATTTAAGGCTAAGTCTTTGGGTATATTCCATCCTTTCAAGTCTCCTTTTATTGTCTCTACCCAAGTCAACTTCGGTCTTCCTCTGCCTCTCTTATCCATATACTTAGGTTTTTTTCCTCACTGCATGGCACCTGAGTGTATCTTCATTATGCATTTGGTTGAAACATTAGCTGAAGTGTCTCCTATTGCAACGCATGTATGTCTTATCATGCCATGAATATTGATTTTAATTTTCAAATTTTAAACTTCTTAGTTGCTACAAATTTTTATCATCGTTTATTGTATCTTTTATTAACTCCCACTTTGTATTTTATTAAAACTAAAGATTTTAGGTTTTAGAATACACTCTTAAGTGTTACGATGACATAAATGGTCATTTAAACATGCACTACCTCACTCAAAATCAATGGTAGAACCTGAATTGAAATCTGTGTCGTAGTGCTATGCACAAGAGGATATTAATATTTAAGCCTTATAATTACGGTTTACTACAAAGAAATCTTAAAGAGGATATTAATATTTAAGCCGTATATAATTACGGTTTACTACACCGATATCTGAAAGACTGGGAAGGCCAAAGACACCTTTGTTTTACACGAACCTCCTCGACTTTGTAAGATGTAAAAAACTTTAATGTGTAGTAGTATTGCTTTGTTATAAACAAATTAGTACTTACAATTGTGCTAACTATATAGATATGTGAAATGTGTTAGTTAAAACGTATACATTTACCTAAACTAACCATTTACATAAATTATGTCATGGATTTTAATATAATTTTAAACAACTTGTGAGTACCATTAGTATATGAGTTGTTAAAGGAATATTTTTCGTGATTGCCAAAACAGAACATAGATATTTATCGCTCAGACATGCATGTATATTTGAGCCGCATGATGTGGCAAAACATGTATGTATACTTTAGTCAGTTTTAAATATATTATTATTAATTGAATTGGATTGTTTAGAGACATATATGTATAATTTCTAGTTATTAAAACATTTTTTGGTAATAGCATAGGATGGTAATTAGGTATATATTTGAGTAGATATTTTTATTCTTTTTACTAATGACAAGTGATAATTTAGATCCAAATCAAATGGTTACTTAGATTAGGTATCATAATGTTAGGTGAATACTTAGATGCAAATATAGGTGTTACTTTAGGTTATGTTTCACAAGGGCATACATGGATTCATATTTAGTGGGTTACTTATGTTGTTTTCATAATGATAGAGGTAGATAATTATTAAAAACATTATATATCCAATGATTATTATTATCAATACTCTTATAGTCCTCCCAGTTGGTCTTTCTAATTTTTGTGAGAATCTCAGCTTCGACGCACTCGGTCGGCTGGAGAAGATGGTCTGTGGGCTGCCCCATATCAAGCATGCAGGCGAGCTGTGTGACAGCTGCCTGGCTGGGAAGCAGAGGAGGCTGCCTTTTCCCAAGGCAGCCAAGTATCGCGCGGCGGGCGCTCTCGAGCTCGTCCATGGCGACCTCTGCGGGCCAATCACGCCGACCACAAACGGTGGTCGACGGTACTTCCTTCTGCTCGTGGATGATTGCAGTCCCTACATGTGGCTGCAACTCCTGACGAGTAAGGACGAGGCGGCGGACGTGATCAAGAGGTTCCAGGCGCGGGCGGAGGCAGAATCCGGGAAGAAGCTACGCGTGCTGAGGACAGATTGCGGCGACGAATTCACTTCGGTGGAGTTCGCTGCGTACTGCGTGGATCATGGTGTGGTGCGACACCACACCGCGCCATACTCGCCGCAGCAGAATGGCGTAGTGGAGTGGCGGAACCAGACGGTGGTCAGCATGGCTCGATCCATGATGAAGGCCAAGAGCATGCCGGCAAAGTTCTGGGGTGAGGCGGTGACCACGGCGGTGTTCATCCTCAACCGCGCGCCCACGAAGGCCCTGAAGGGCGTAACGCCGTTAGAAGCTTGGTACGGGCGCAAGCCGAGCATGTCCTTCCTCAGGACGTTCGGTTGCATCGGCCACGTCAAGAAGACGAAGCCGGTTCTCACCAAGCTGGAAGACAGGAGCACGCCGATCATGGTTCTGGGCTATGAGGAGGGCACCAAGGCATATCGGCTCTACGACCTGCGTGGAGGCAAGGTGGTTGTCTCGCGCGACGTCGTGTTCGACAAGAAGGCGGCCTAGGACTGGGATAGTCCGGGCACGGGGGAAGCTGGAGGCTTCAGCAGCACCTTCATCGTCGAGCACTTGGTCATTCACGGTGGTGGAGACGCTGGAGAAGTGGTGCCGACCACTCTAGCAGCAGAGCCGAGCACTATGGCAGAGGCTCCGACCACTCCAGGAGTGGTGCCGAGCGGTCCGGGAGTGGTGCCGAGCACTCTGGGAGTGATGCCGAGCATTTCGGGAGGGGTGACGGGCGGTCCTGAAGTGGTGCCAGCCAATCCAGGAAGGGCGTCGAGCGGTCCAGCAGTGGTGCCGAGCACTCAGGCGGAACAAGGGACTCCTTCGACGACACCAATCGAGTTCACCTCCCCTCTGAGCGACATCAGCGAGTTCGTGGATGCCTTCCACGACGGCGATGAGGTGCGGTTCCGCAAGCTGGACAACATCGTCGGCAACATAGGGTCCTCAGGCCTAGCGAGTTAGCCGCTCGACGATCCAGAGCTGCTTCTCGTCAGTGGCGAGGAGCCACCCACGTTCGCACTGGCCGAGCGCGACGCCAACTGGCGACGGGCGATGCTGGAGGAGATAAAGGTGATCGAGGAAAACGAGACTTCGGAGCTTGTCGATCCGCCTCCCGGATGCTGTTCGATCGGCCTGAAGTGGGTATACAAGGTCAAGCGGGACGAGCGCGGCGCCATCGTCAAGCACAAGGCGCGCCCCGCCGCCCGCTGCTTTGTCCAGTGCGAGGGCATCGACTTCGAGGAAGTCTTTGCGCCGGTAGCGCGCATGAAGTCCATCCGATTGCTGCTGGCTGTGGCAGCAGCAAAGGACTGGCGCGTCCATCACCTGGACGTAAAATCAGTCTTCCTCAACGGTGACCTGGCGGAGACGGTCTTAGTTAGGCAAGCTCCGGGCTTCGCCATCAAGGGAGAGGAGCACAAGGTGCTCCGACTGCGCAAGGCGCTCTACGGGCTACGGCAGGACCCGCGGGCGTGGAACGCCAAGCTTGACGCCACGCTGAGCGAGCTTGGGTTCACACGGTGCGCAACCGAGCACGCGCTCTACACGCGGCGACGGGGGAAGGAGGAATTCGTCGTCGGCGTGTATGTGGACGACATGATCGTCACCGGCGCGCGTGCGGAGGACATCGATAGCTTCAAACGTGAGATGGCGGTTCGTTTTTGAATGAGCGATCTCGGCGCGCTCTCCTACTACCTCGGGATCGAGGTGAAGCAGGGGAAGGAGGCGCTCATGCTCGGTCAGAGCGCGTACACGTCGAAGCTGTTGGAGCGGAGCGGCATGGCTGACTACAAGCCATGCGCGACTCCGATGGAATGGTGGCTGAAGCTGACGAAGGCCAGCACTGCGGCGAAGGTAGATGCAACACTTTACCGGAGCATCATCGGCGGGCTGCGCTACCTAGTCCACACGAGGCCGGACATAGCGTTCGCCGTGGGCTACGTCAGTCGCTTCATGGAGGATCCCCGAGAGGATGATTGGGCCGCGGTGAAGCGGCTGCTGCGCTACGTCAAGGGGATGGTGGATCAGGTGATCGTCTTCCCCAGGACCGGTGGAAGTGGGCGCGCTCACGGTCTTCGGCCGATGCGAACATGGCGGGGACATCGACGGACGGTGGAGCACCTCCGGCGTGGTCGTCTTCCTCGGTCGGCTCCAATCTCATGGTCGTCGTTGAAACGAAGGTGGTGGCGTTGTCACGTGCGGCGAGAAATGCGTGCGGCGGCCCGCCATGCGCACAAGCGTTTGTGTGGTATCGCTGGCCGATCGGCTGGGCGAAATGGTGACCGGCCGAAAGCTCACCCACCAAATTGATGGTGGACAACCAGCCCGCCATCGCCCTCGCGAAAAATCTAGTCCTCCACGACCGGAGCAAGCACATTGACATCAAGTTCCACTTCCTCAGGGACTGCATTGATGGAGGGCACATCGTCATCGATTTCGTCGAAACTGGCCGACAACTCGCGGACGTCCTCACCAAGCCACTCGGCCGTCTTCGGTTCTCGGAGCTGAAGAAGATGATTGGCATGGTGGAGGTGTCTACCTCGGGTTAGCAGCAGGATTAGGGGAAGAATTGTAAAGTAATCTGCTGCTCTCCCAGTGTACCCGTAGCAGGGGTTGGTGCCGAAAGTCACCCCTGCTGTCACTGTAGCCACAGTAGGGGCAGACGCTGAAAGTCAGGCCTGCTGTCACATCTAGTCACTGTAGCAACATGGCGATAGGACATGTCTGTGTATTAGGATTAGATGGCTAGAGTTGTATATACCGCCCTTAGGCAACTCAGTAAAGCAGTTTCAGTTTGCCATCTCCCGTGCAGAGTTCCCGGCCAACGCTGGTGCCTGTGTTGCGTGTGTGTGCTCTGTTCTTACTCCCTCTTCAACCTCTAGCCTAGTGTGTGCGAGAGCACCGGTGAGTGGATTGCTCACCCGTGCGAGAGATCTCGGGCCAACAGAACATGGGAAGCAGTGGAAGACTTCAAGGAACACTACCCTTCATTTCAACTCGTGGATGAGCTATTTGTCGGGGAGGAGGGAAGTGTTGTGGACTCGTTTGTGGGCCGGCAGTACCGGCGCCATCCCAAGCGTCCCACCAGCCCAAGCTGTGGCTAAGGCTGGGTTCTTAGGAAAGGAGGAATTAGAGGGAGGATTTTTAGGAGATCAGTTTGATTATTGTTGGCAAGTGCTCCTAATCTATAAGGGCGCACTTTAGGATTGTAATCAGTTGTCGAAGAAGGAAATAAACCTCCCTGTGTTGGGGTGGGGTTTTCCCTTCGACGGTGGCGTCAGGCGATTCAGCCGCTGTCACCGGAGAAGAGTCCACCGCCGCCCTTCCTCGCTACCCGCTCCGCTCCAGTTCCCAATCCTGGCTGTTCTTGCACTCAACCCTCCGCTCACCAAGAAGGCCACGCCGTATCAGTCTAAAAATAGTTTTCATAGGAAATCATTTATACTATTTTATTGTGACCAATCAAAATAGATTTTATTTAACTAATGGTCGAAGTTGGAGATGTTTAACTACACATTACTAGGATGTTATGCTTTATTTGGATTTTTGTTTTTCTCTACTTAGATTTAAGATGACAAAATAAACATGCTTATCTTTTTTTTCTTTGAACTACAGGTTGTTAAAAGATTCAAGGCACTGTCTGTACAAACTCTTCATGAATATTCTAGGTATACACATGCTATGTCTTTACTAAGTTGCTATGCCACTTTGACATAGGAACCTGTAGGTTCACCATATATTATTGTGTACTCTTATATTTTCTTAATTTGCACAAGCCTGGTTTCCTTTTTCTTCTGTTTTCTCAGAAGAACCAGGTAATAATAAGGTCATGCTAGTGCTTATCCAACTGATGAGATTCAATTGCATTAACTAGTATGGCACCTTATAATGATCTGATTTTGCCAGTCATATTCTCACATACAAATGATGGTTAGTAGCTAGCTGAATCGACCCATATTGAATTTCTGTTGCTTGTGGGGTAATAATGTGCAATGAATAGAGTACTTGCATTAATTTATTTATGTTTCCCATTGCCATCTAACCAGGCCGAATAACTAAAACACTAGTCTGACTTAAGTTGAATGGTTTTGAATAATCTACTACTTACACGGTGCCAGTGAATGATATTGAGTTATATATGGGACCAAACTGAAAAAAATAGATTTTGGGCATTTTAAGGAATATGTGAAGCTGTACCGCTAGTTTGCTCTATTTAGGAAGCAAGCTGATTTTTCATTGTGCCTAACTTTGAACACGTCTGCTTACATAGATTTGCTGATATATATGAGGATCTAAATGTGTTGGAGCATATAGTTGAAGGAAGCGAGAATCCAAGTAATCTGTCGTATCCACTTTTACAATTCATCACTGAAAACTTCTCTGATAAGCGAAAGATTGGTCATAATGAACTCGGAGAATGTTTCAAGGTAAAAAACTAATCTTTTTGTTGGACTATTCCAACAAGTTTTGATACACCATAGCTGGACTTCATATGATCATGGCCACGCTAACACATATAATGTTATTAAACAGGGTATCGTGCAGATTGTTGTTGTGACAAGGCTTTCAGGGAGCCTCAATATTAACGATGGGGTGTTTCATCAGCAGATTGGAAATATGATGATGGCTCGGCACCAAAATGTAGTGCAGTTTCTAGGATACTGTTCTTATGCAGTAGAAAAGAAGGTAGAAATAGGTGGTGACGTTGTCATTGCTGAGAAACGCGAAAGATTGCTCTGTTTCGAGTATTTAAGCAAAGGAAATCTTAGCAATCATCTTTCTGGTATGATAATATAAATGTAGCTGCATTTACATAATTATATAATACATTTAATATAATCATTTTACTTCTTTTATTTTATAACCTTCATTTTTGCCGGTTCTTCATTTTTATTTCACTATTGATTTGTTACACGTCAAACACAGAAAACACAAAATGCCCATTTGGTAGATGCATACAGTACATTCATATTGTTATTTTATTTCGCAGATGAACTAAGTGGACTTGAATGGCATACACGTTATCAGATAATTAAGGGAATCTGTGAGAGTTTGTGTTATCTTCACAAGGAAAAGGATATCATTCACATGGATCTCAAACCTGCAAGTATCCTACTAGATGATGACATGGTTCCAAAGATTGCAGATTTTGGTATATCAAAACTCATATGTACGAGTGATGAACGTCTGCGGCAGCTGTAAGTTACACACTAGAGTAGGCTAATTCATAAGGTTCCATAGAATTATCACTCTAGTTTGCCGGTCAGAAACTGGATATTGCTAAGATGCATAGGTAATAATTGTTTTTCTTTTTTTTCCCACTGCATGGTGCTAGTGTGAGTGGACAACAAATGCTTTGTATGATTCATGTTAATTGTCTCTTCTGACTTTCTAAACGTTCTTTGTTATTCTATATAATATCATGCAAGCTTACCATGGAGTTTGTTGAAAAACTCATTCCACTTTGAGGCATATGATTGATTTCCATGTTTGGAATGGTGCATTTCTTCTTTCTCTATATTTTCGTACATTCCCTTTTCTTTATGTCATGAACTTTCATTTTTATCATGCAGTGGATACTCAGCTCCAGAGAGGATGTCTGATGGCGTGACGTCACGTAAGGCAGACATTTATAGTCTGGGCGTCATAATCACAGAGTTGGTGACTGGAAGTAAGACGAAGCCTAGTATTACTAATGTACGTGTGATTTGTCTCGTTTCATTTAAACCCTTTTTCATAAACCATGCCAACATTATTTTTTCTACATATTTATGCACTTTTAACTATACATTCAGACTACATTAATCGTCTATTGCATTAGCGAAGGCAAAGGAAGTCTTATTTATACTAAAAAAACTTCTTTGCACAAAAACTGGCAATCTTTTGTGAAGGGTAACAAAGTCTTCAACCAAAATTTTGGCTGGTGCTATTCAAATCTTTAATTTGGCTGGGCCAGGAGACTATAATGTTTTAGTCATGTTTAATCTAACTAGGAAAATGTGGGCCAACTGTATATTGCAAGGGTTATAACACGGCAGGGCTTCGTGTTAATCAATACTTTGGCTGATTTTGTCAATGATTATTGACGATGGAGCCACCGCACTAGCCACTTGATGCTCAATATTGTTGCTCAATTACCACCCACCCCCTTGGGTTTCGAACTGTAAGAGTTAGACCTTCAAATTCCTTTCTCTGTCCTATTGAAATGCTCGGCAACACCAACCAACCAAGAAAATTTAAGTCTCCACCCACAAAACACACATTGTGTCTACTAATTCTCCCATATCAAATGCACATTCGACAAAGGGACAGCTGAAGAAAGAAAACTGCACTTTTAGTTTGTTATGAAATTATAAGAGTTTTATTGTGCACGACAAAGAGCTGCACTTTTGCTAGCTCTGAAAAAAATAATTTGTTCATGTTACTAGGTAAAATGACAATTTCATAATATGAGTATGACAAAAAATTATACTTTGAATTTTTTTCTTCTAGTATCCATCAAGGGTCGTTTTGATTATTTTTTCCTGGCACTGTAGATTTTACAAGAAATTATCACTGTAATATATAGTTCAGAAATATTTTGGTCCCATAATTTTAGGATGCTTGAGTTTGGCATCAAACGATAAAATTCTGGTGTTACCCAGATAGTTTGATGAACTCCAAACGGTGTGGCTTCATGGTAATTTGTACTAAATATTCAGGTACTATTCTTAGTCAACTCAGATAAAATGGCAGGTACTTTGTAGATGGGAACAAAGGTGGAACAAATCAGGAGAACGTACGCCATCGGTTCATCAAGTGACAAAATGCCTCGAATTGGCTCAAAGCTGCTTGCACAAAGACCCGAACAGAAGACCTTTTGTATGGGATATAATACGTGAGCTCAACAAACTGGATAAAGAAGATTTATATATTTGATCCGGTAAGTTCATACATGCTCGCATAAAACCGACAACCTCCGTAAAAGTCGTCTCTTGATAGGCAGCGAGTATATCACCTCGTAATTTATCTCTCGACTCTCAGGTAAACCTTGCTTGGAGGACATATTTGGAACTGGGTCACGTGAGCTTTGAGACGAATTGGAGACTGGACTGGATGCTTAGTTGAGCAGAAATGTGGCACCGAAGAACGCTTCTTCGGAAACACAACATCGAGCTCATTCTCGTGGAACATACTGGAATCCATAATTCAGATTACCATGCCAATTCACAATTTAGAGTACAATAATCTAAAGTGATCCCAATGGTCCCTAAGTTCGGTGAATGGCATTTGCTCTTCGACAATTAAATTACTGTGGACTGTCCACTTTGTTAGATATTAATGGAGGATATGACTGAAAAAATGTGATTTACTCATAGGATCCTTAGAGTTAGAGAGGTCATAAATGGATATAATAAATATATTTATTTCTAAATGTTCATTTTTTAAAACATAGGACAAATATGGAAAATCTCTTTTTTTGGAACACAAGAAAGATGTATGTAATCTGAACGTTGCCAACATGGAAAATTTGAAAAAAAAAAGTATGTAAACCTTCTCGGTGACGCAGTGGAGAGAAGACGGCTGCAAGCATACTTCTGGTATAGTCACCGGAGTTCGCTCCAGAGGCAGTGTTGGAGGCGCAGTGGAGAAACTAGAGAACATCGGAGTTGTGTGTTGCAGCAGAGACCCAGTCCCTTGTATACAACCCATAGATTTATTTGGCTGTGTACCGATCGATCCACCGAAGTATTGGACTCCAACGGTAACACCAGCCACTGCCCCCAATCTCGTTGTCCCTCCCCTGCCCACCCACCCCCCCCCATGTCTCCTCTATTCTGATGGTGGCTAGGGCGAAGGAGGTGGTGTGGTGGCTTAGACGCCAGCCTTGGTAGCGCGGGCGGGCTCCCCTCCCGGCCCCTTCTCGGTGACACATGTGGGCTTGCCATCCCTCTCTCTTCCTATCTCCTCCCTCCAATGGTGGCTAGGAAGGTGGAGGTGGCGCGATCACGCGGAGGCCGCCCCAAATAGCTCACATGGGCTCACCTCCTGGCCCCTTCTGGGAGGCACACGTGGCCCTCTCTCTCCGATGGTGGATACGATGAAAGCTCTAGTTTTGTTTTGGTGAATTGATGAAACCCTAAGTGCTAACCTAGTTTATCAAAGTGATCATGAGATAGGTAGCACATTCTAAGTGGTGAAGCAAATAAAGATCATGACATGATGATGGTGATGCCATGGTAATGATCGAGTGCTTGGACTTGAAAAGAAGAACAAGAAAAAACAAAAGGCACAAGGCAAAGGTATAAGTGGTAGGAGTCATTTCATTTCCGTGATCAAGACACTTAGCGAGTGTGATCACATTTAGGTTCGATAGTCGTACTATTAAGAGGGGTGAAACTCGTATCGAAATACGGTTATCAAAGTGCCACTAGATGCTCTAACTCATTGCATATGCATTTAGGATCTAGTGGAGTGCTAACACCCTTGAAAATGTTTGTGAAAAACATGCTAACACACATGCACAAAGGTGATACACATTGTGTTTAGCACTTGGGAGTAAGGGTTCGAAACTTCACCGGTGTAGTGTCCGCCCGTAGAGTGCGGACAGACCGACGGTGCCACCGGCACCCTGTACAGAAAAGACACGGTTTCACAGAGTGCACCGGATGCTGGTCACGCAATGATCGGACTCTGAGAAGAAAAGTGACCGGACTCTGGCTGAACACTGTTCAGCGTCTGGTCTCGCTGATGTGGCAGCACAGAGAAGAGGAGAAAGGATAGGACGTTGTTGCTGCGTCCGATCGTGACTGACCGGACGCGTCCGATCGCAGTTGAGCAGCTCGGGGAGCTCTTTGGACTCGGCCGGACGCTGCCCCTCCTGTGTCCGGTCGTGATCGAACTGACGCGTCCGGTCACGAGTAGAACCTTACTGGAAGTGACCTAACGCTGGGGTCCTGTGTCCGGTCCTACATTGTAGAGTGTCGGGGCACAACTTAAATGTACTGTTGACCGTTGAGATCGTGCGATCAGCATTTGAAGTAGGGGCCACATGGCGTGCATCGCGCGACCAGACGCTGGGGTCCTGCGTCCGGTCGATCTGACCGGTGCGTCCGGTCGCCTTGATTTTCAGTGGACTGAGGAGCCAACAGCTCTATTTCGTGGGGGGCTTCTATTTAAGCCCCATGGCCGGCTCAAGCTCACTCTCTTAACCATTTGCATTGACATAGCAACCTAGTGAGCTTAGCCAAAGCCCTCCCACTCATCTCCATCATTGATTCATCATCTTTGTAAGATTGGGAGTGAATCCAAGTGCATTACTTAAGTGTTTGCATCTAGAGGCACTTGGTGTTCGTGTTTCGCTGCGGGATTCACTTGTTACTCTTGGTGGTTGCCGCCACCTAGATGACTTAGAGCAGCGAGGATCGTCGAGCGAAGGTTGGTGATTGTCTCTGGCTCCGATCGTGGTGATTGTGAGGGGTTCTTGACCTTTCTCCGGCGGAGAGCCAAAAGGTACTCTAGTAAATTGCTCGTGGCTTGTGTGATCCTCATCTTGTGTTGGTTGTGCGGCACCCTATTGAGGATTTGGCATGTGATGCCAATTAGCGCGTGAATCTCCAAGTGAGTGAATCGCCACAACGAGGACTAGCTTGCCGGTAAGCAAGTGAACCTTGGTAAAAAATCATTGTGTCAACATTTGATTCCGAGGTGATTGGTATTCATTGGTATTCACTCTTGTGATTGATTGGTTCATTCCTTTACTCGATGGTATAACCATCTTGCTCTCTCTCTTTACATTACCGCAAACTAGTTGTCAAGCTCTTTAGTGTAGCTAGTTGTGAGGGCTTGTTAGTTTGGTTAGTGTGGCTCTTTAGTTAGCCTTTGAGAGTACACAAACTTAGTATAGTGATACAGCCATTGTGTGAATTGCAACTGTAGAAACTAGAATTGTGACAGGTGGCTTGCATTTTTAGTAGGCTAGCGCAACACTCGCTTCGCCTCATATTTGTCTAACCGGTTTGCTAAGTGTTGTTGTAGAAATTTTAATAGGCTATTTACCCCCCTCTAGCCATTAGGACCTTTCATACGATGGACAAGGTGGAGCGGCCGCGTAGTGGCTGAGGGTGGAGTAGACAAGGTAGGCCAATGGTAGCGTGAGCATGACACAGATGAAGCCCTGCTCAATGCTCATGGCCAATGTCATCTAGATCTGCGAGGACACCGGCTAGATCTATGAGGAAAAAACCTGGATCTACGATGTAACCTGGATCTCAAGGATCTCCTATCCTAGATCTCTATTTGCACAGATTTGCGCATGATGGTGACAGTGTGTATACTGCAAGGAAGAGTGAGGGTGGAGGATGGGCTCGACGGTGGCGATGGGATCAACAACGGCTCCATGATGGATCTAGTTAACGACAATGCGGAAGAGAGCTTGAGGCATTGGGAGCCTCCTTCATCCTGTGTGGGCAACGACAAGCGAAGAGCGGAAGACCTAGGAGTGGACCCTATGGTGGGCTCGAAGTGGGCTTGGTGTCGGGCTTGCCAGCTGGCCCCATGATGAGCCCTAGGCTACATTTTTTTTCCTGATGTCCAGAGGTAGGCATTGTAGCCCGTCTCTGCCGCCTCTATCATTGCAGTTTGTCGGCCTCTAAAAATCAATATCTTACTAGTGCTAAATCTAGACTCTGATGAAGATATCAAAATAAGTGGCAACCATCTATAGAAAAAGAAACTGTCAAAGAAGAGCACTTAGCTAACCACTGCTATAGAAAATGGGTTACCACTGCCGGGTACATCACCAGCAACTTATATCATCGTCTATTATTTATAAACCGATAGTGACGGTGGATTATCACTGCTGGGTAATTTTGAAAATCGAGAGTGATGCTATCACTACTATACAAATGATTTTTAGCAACAAAGACACTTTTTAGTAGAGGTGGCTCAATCAAAATCTGTCTCTAAAATGGTTCCCTTGTGGGCCTGCCTCTAGAAAACGACTTTTGGACGTAACTTGGATTTACAACCGCCTCTAAAAAATGCTCCTATCTTTAGAGGCGACTAGATTTGGAGCCTCCTCTAAAAATTAATTTTTGGAAGCGGTTGGGTCGAGTGCCGTCTCTAAAAATCAATATCTAGAGGCAGCTGGATTTAGAGCCTTCTCTAAAAATAGGTGTAACACAGAAAAATTCAAACTTTTCAAACAAAGTTAGATGAAGACAAACTTTATATAAAAGTTGTATATCTCGAAGAGATCTACAACTGTATAGTGGACAATATTTTCATTTGAAATCATTTAAATCTCGCAAATTTTGTTTGAGGTTCTCACATTTCGGAATTCAAAAATTTTCAAATTTTTCAAACGACCTCGGATAGAGAAATGACCATAACCAAAGTTATAGATCTCAACGGTCTATATAACTTTGTAGTTGACAATATTTTTATTTAAAGTTATTCAAGGAAAATTATGTTTGAATTTCTCACTTTAAAATTCAAAATTTTCAAACGATCTCGGATGGAGAAATGACCAAAATCAAAGTTGTATCAACAATATCTACAGCTTTTCAGTTCAGACCTTTTTTTTTATTTTTTTTAGAATTACACAGTACAACGCAGACGCTCACAACGTACGCACACTCACCACTGTGAACGCACGTACGCAAACTCTACCCCTTTGAGCTTTTTCGAAGACTGGGCCGGCAAATCCTCGAGATTAATGACCCTACCCCTATGAGCAGATTGAGCCGACAAATCCTCGAGATTGACGAAGTCATCACAGGCGTCTCCTGGAATATTCGCTCCTACGGGGAGTCGAACCTAGGACCTGAGGTGCTATTGATGCTCTTATAACCACTAGGCTACAGGCCCATTTGCAGACCTTTTTATTTGATTTTGCTTAGGGTTCCAAATATTTATTTTAAAATTCAATAAAGTGGCTTTGAGATGTAGTATTTAGGAGAACATGCAAGACTCAACGGCCACGTAGAAAAGTAGAGACTACAGGTTAAAATACATGGTGCACGGACCCAAAATTTTATTTAGTGATCCAACACACCACGGACACCGGGCTTGGCGGCAGATGTGGGCAGCATGATGGCGGCGTAGCTGGTGGCCGATGCTTTCTTTTCTTTTTTTTTCTTGGAAAGGATAATACGGCCGGTTACTCAACCGCTAGTGATAAGTCAGACTATTGATACGGATTGCCTACTGCCTGTTGGCAAAACCGGCAGTGATGTCAGGTTGGCAACCGACGGTGATTATTGATTTTGTAATAGTGTACCAGCCGCAGGTGCCACGTGTGAGATTTCACCAATTTTTTGGAGGCTATATCCTGAAAATTAAAGGTAGACCCTAACCCAGAGTCAAAATCACAAAGCCGTACAGTTTTCTTGACCCGTTGTTCTTGAGAAAATTTACATGGGCACATCAGTAAATAACATCTGCACTGAGAAAATGAAAAGGTAGAATGATTTTATACACATAATTCATGTACTCATTTTTTTGATAACGGATAAAATCTGACTTCAGGCCATTTCAAAGAAGAGGCATAAGTCCAAATCATTATACAAATGCTTACCAACTCCATGAACTAAAGCTTAACAGTAAAAGTTAATAGAAAAAAACAAAAGGCCATCCATGGAGCCGAAAAGGTCCATCGACCTTGACGCTAAGCAGGATTCATCTACTCATAGGGTCAGTTCTGAGTCATCCTGCAATGGTGATGATTGGATATAACCAAATATCTATTCTCCAGTCAATGTTGATGATTGCAGAAACATAGGAGAGAGTTCAACGAAAGCAGAGAAGCAAGATGCAAAAGTTGTACCCAGCATATCTTCATCTTTTCTTGCAGACATATAAAAAGTTGACCAGTTTGCATGAATTTCAGATGTAATGTTTTTTTTGAAAAACAAGATTTTGGTCATATTTGGCGATCGGCAATCTGTATTCTAGTCCAGTCCGCATTCATCTGAAATTAAGAAGACGACGAAATTAAGGTCAGATGAAAGGGGAATGGGAGAGAAGCAAGAAATAACAAACAGCCAGAGATATAGCAGACCTGGATTTTTCATCCGCATATCTGATGCTTGGGAAGATTGGGATGGATTTCAACTGCATGCCTCAGCGCAGCCTCCAATTCCTTTACCTCTTCCTTGCTAACGCCTCTAGAACGCAAATAAATTTTGACATCCTGCAGTGATCACAGGTTCCTCAGGCCCAACTCAGGACCATCACCATTGCAGGTGATTTGTCTAGCCGCCTGTACATAGAACTCAAAGTTAAGGATTTCCAGCCTCGGCATAGCTCCTTGCTGAAACACTATAGGCCCTATAGATCCCCCGAACAGGAAGAATACAAGGCATGGGAATGATCCAGCACCAATGTTAGAATATGATCCGAATTTTCATGTGAGTCTTGCGGGGACGGCTGGAGGGCCCGCAGTTTGGATTATATATTTAGCGGATTTGTTCCCGTATTTGACTGCAGTCAGTTCGTTCTATAAATACATCTTGTAAGCCGCACGGGAAGAGCTGACCACTTATTGTATTCCCTGCGTTTTGTAAACTCTCCTCATATAGCGAAGATCGCCGGTTGACGCCCGTGGTTTTTTCCCGCAAGGGTTTCCACGTAAAAATCTATGTGTCGACAGAATATCGTCAACAGTCCCCTGAGGGGTATCCAATGAAGGTAGATTGATCGGCAGAGGTGCGCGTAATCAAGAACAAGAAGACAACAGAGACACAAGAGTTAGACAGGTTCGGGCCGTCTGCACGACTTAATACCCTACTCCTGTAGTCTGTTGGTTTGTATTGGCTATCGTATGATATTGCGTGTGTTTTGAGGGGCTCTCCTATCCTCCTTATATAGCCGGGGGTAGGGTTACAAGTCGGTTAGATCTAGGAGATAACCGGTAAGTAATAACAGGTTACAGAAAATCACAGGATCGAGCATATCCTAACAGATCTTGTTGCATCTTCATGATATCGCCCTTGATGTCTTGCGGTACATGCCGAGCAGTACCGTGCACCGTAAGCCTTCGTCTTGTGGGCTGGACCACCCCTGGCGGTGCAGCCTATGTAGCCTGCCGTGGGTATCCGGGATCATACCCCCACAGCTAGTCCTCGAGCATCTTGTATCCGCTGTGCAATGCCATCTTGAGCTTATCCGAGCAGGTGTAAACAAAGCCGAGTAGTCAGACTTATAGTACAACCACCCAAATGAGTCGCCGAGTAGTTGTGGACCGTAACCGACCAGCGTAACTGTCCGGCCGAGCCCGGGCTTACCCAAGTAAGGTTTGCTAGAAGGATGTAAGGAGCTCAAGTTCAAAATCAAAATTTTCCTCGCTGTGAACCAAGTGTGCCCACTTAGAGTCCAACTACGAGAAAAGGGAGATAATCTTCTTCAACTTCGGGAGGCATGGAGTCTTCCAATGAACAGATTAAAGAAAAAACACTCACCGCAAGGTGAAGTGTGCCCACTTAGTCCCCGAGTCTGACAATAGGTGACGTGGTCACGTGGTGCCAGGGTCCAGAAAAGTAGAAGAAAGACGGAAGACCAGCCGAATAGGCAACCAGTCCATGGGCTGAGCCCTGAAATGAAAAGTGCACATTCACCGCAAGGTGAAGTGTGCCCACTTAGTCCCCGAGCCTGCTAGAAGATTTTGAAGATTATCTTGTAGCAGGGTCAAAGAATTTGTAATGAAAGCTTGCCAACGTTATCTGCCATGTACTTCACAAGACCCCAGACGTGCTACCCAAGATCAGCACCCTGGTCCGAACAGCATGGAGCAATTTGATAGCACATCGATGAGACGTAGCAAGATCCGACCACCAAGGGAGTCTCCAGCTTAGCTAGCGACACATGCACGAAGAATCCAAACACCACGGAGTCCCTAGCGTAGCTGACGAGCCCCCAGCGTAGCTGACGATGAAGCCCATGTGATGAGCAGTCGAACCAACTGGTCGGCAGCGAAGTGAACGCCGAGTAGGAGTGACTACCGAGCAGTCCGACCAGTTGGTTGGCGGTGAAGTCCGTCCGATAGGTGGTCTGACCACCCGAACGATGATCATCTTGTCCAGTCCCTGAACGTAAGCTCGTTGACCGAACCGCGGCCCTGTGAAACAAATGTGTAGAATGGGTAGTGCATGATGTAAAAATAAAATATATGAACTCCGGAGAAGAATCAGCAATGATGATGAAATAGCGTATGTAGCTAGGCGATCAGTTGGTGTGAACACTTAGTGTTATTCTAAAGATGTGTTTATATTTAATATAAACCGTCCGACCAGTTAGTGTGTAGCTGAGTCTCCAGCCCTAGCTAGCCTGTTAACCATAACGCAGAGCACGGAGCTCGTGTGCGTGTAGGAAGAACAAAGCGTCGCCAAGGAGCCACTACCGGCCACCCATAACGCAGAGGGCAGACGCTCGTGAACGTGTAGGGAGAAGCCGGAGACATGGCCGTCTCTAAAAACATCCGAGCGTCAACATGACTGTTCGGAGATTTGCCTTAGGCGTAGTTTGCATGTCATCTTTAAGATGGTATACATAGAAATTAAATGGAGTATCCGAAAGATACTAAACATAGAGAATGACCAAAGAAATAATAATTGGAGAAGCACCGAGGAGAAAATTGTATTAAATACGTATATAGGAAGGGTACTTATCTTTGGTCAGAACGGTTGGTCGGTGGCGTATGATGTTATCTAGTCGGCGTCGATGAAATTGCCCGGCCATTGAGCTTTTTGGGCTGTCGTCATGGCGCTGGTCACGGTTATCATAGTGTCATTTTTCGCGGCGATCATCATTGCGATGCAGCAGGCGATCGGAGCGAGTAGTCCGGACCATGTCGTCCTTATATTACTGGTCGGCGAATTTGTCCCTTAGGGCATCCTGACGGATGGTGGCCGTATCCCCTGGAGTTTTTCGATTGACTTTCGATAGATCAGAACCGAAAGGTGGTCGGTGCCAAACCGGAGTGGTCAGAGTCAATTCCGTGAAGGAGAGGCAGTCAACAAGCTTCTGGCTGACCTAATCAATGGAAGCGATCAGTCGTCATTGCCGACCTGCTTCCTCGAGTAGCGGGGCAGCAGGCAGCGAGTTGTTGGTGAAGACGACCTCGGAAGCGGTTCTGAGATCGGATCTGCTGTTGCAGGCGTTGGTGTGGTCGGCGCAGAATCGATTTGCACCGGCTTGAAGATCTCTCCGTCTCCGTCAACATTGATGACCCAGGAGATCGATCCTACCGTAAAGATCTGGCCGGGCTCTGGAGAGGACGAGAGCTTGAAAAGTGTACCATCTTGTTCGTTATGGAAACAGCATGAACACCCCTACCTGGCATGCCAACTGTCGACAGAATATCGTCGGCAGTCCTCCAAGGGGTATCCCATGAAGGTAGATTGATCGGCAGAGGTACGCGTAATCAAGAACAAGAAGGCAACAGAGACACAAGAGTTAGACAGGTTCAGGCCTTTGCACGACGTAATACCCTACTCCTATGGTCTGTTAGTCTGTATTGGCTATCGTATGATATTGCGTGTGTTTTGAGGGGGTCCCCTACCCGCCTTATATAGCCAGGGGGTAGGATTACAAGTCGGTTAGATCTAGGAGATAACCGATAAGTAATAATAGGTTACATGAATCACGGGATCGGGCATATCCTAACAGATCTTGTAGCATCTTCATGATATGGCCCTTGATGTCTTGCAGTACACGCCGAGCAGTACCGTGCACTGTAAGCCTTCGTCTTGTGGGCTGGACCACCACTGGCGGCGTAGCCCATGTAGCCTGCTGTGGGTATCCGGGGTCGTACCCCACATTATGTTCATCATGATTTGCATTATTTGCTTACAAGTGGTATCGGAGCCGGACACGAGATTGAGAAAAAAAATTAGGGTTTTATTCGCTGTTCATCATGCTGCCGCCGCCGTCATCGGATCCATCTGCAAGCCGGCGTGCTTCCCTGCTATTCGACTAATTCATCGCGCCGCCGCCCGTGCAGAGTCAGAATCGATTTTGCCGTGGCTGAGTTTGTTTTGGAGTTGGCCTGTTCATCTGATCTACTCCATATAAAAAGCTGCAGCACCGTCTGTGGCGTTTGCAGCCGAAGAAAATCAGGCTTTGTTCGGCTTGTCTATAAGTCGCTTGTGCCAAATTGGATGGTTGATTTGTTGTGAGAGAAAAATACTGTAGCATAATTGATAAGTTCAATATGGTGCTGCCGTCCTGTTCCTGGCGTGTTGCTGCGCACGTGGGTCGAGGAGATCATCACATCGTGTGGCCTATCTTCCGCGAGAGAAAAATCAGATTGGGTGAATTTGCTGCGCACGGGGACTGAGGCAGGAGACAAGCAGTCCTATTGCCGTTGGGTGCTGTGATTTTTGGTGGAATTTTGCTAAGTGCACACGGTGAAAGCTACAAGGAGATCTCTTTCTTTAGTTTATTGCTGAATGTACATAGATATTGTACCAGGCTACAGGTTTTTTTTGCTAGGGTTACACCTAAATTTCTGCAGATTATTTTTCTTCTGGTTATTGCTGTTATTTTCTTCACCATATCGATGAAGTATGATATTCCTCAACTGGATCACGACACAAGGTTCGCTCTATGGCAAGTCAAGATGCGGGCTATTCTTACGCAGGCTGAAGTTGATGATGCTCTTGATAAATTCGGTAACAAGGATTCCAAATCTTGGACCGACGAGGAGAAGAGAAAAGATCGTAAGGCCTTGACTCAAATTCAACTTCATCTTTCAAATAATATTTTGCAAGATTGTTTGCAGGAGAAAACTGCAGCTGCGCTATGGCTCAAGTTAGAGTCAATTTGCATGTCTAAGGATTTGACAAGCAAGATGCAATTTGAAGATGAAGTTATATACGCACAAGTTGCAAGAGGGTGGTTCTGTGCTTAACCATCTTACGGTCTTCAAGGAGATCCTTTTTGATCTACAGGCTATGGAGGTAGATTATGATGATGAGGATTTGGGTCTCATTCTTTTGTGCTCTTTGCCTAGTTCTTTTGCAAACTTCAGAGATACATTGTTATATAGTCATGATACTCTAACACTTGATGAAGTTTCTAAGGCTTTGCTCTCCAAGGAAAAGATGAAAGAGATGGTGTCTTGTGAAGGTTCTGCTTCCAATGGAGAAGCGTTGTCTATTCGTGGGAGGACAGAAAATAAATCAAACAATGGCAATAGAGGCAAAAGTTCTAATGGTTATAAAGGCCGATCAAAATCTCAAAGCAAGGGAGATAAATTCTGCAAGTATTGCAAGAAAGATAATCACTTTATAACCAAGTGTTATAAGTTAAAGAATAAAGAGAAGAGAACTAGCACATATAGAGAGAGATAAATCCAATGATGAAGGTAATGCTTCTGTTGCTGCTTCTAAGGCAGATAATTCTACTGGTGATAAGCTTGTTGCTTTTGCTGGATGTGCAAATAATGGTGATGAATGGATTCTTGATTCCGCTGCATCTTTTCATATATACATTAATAGACATTGGTTTGTCACCTATGATTATCTCTAAGGTGGAGGTTCTGTTAGATTGGGTGATGACAGTCCACGTGATATTGTTGGCATTGGATCTGTTCAAATTAAGATGTATGATGGCATTGTCAGAACTTTGACTGACGTGAGGCATATTCTAGATATGAGCAAGAATCTTATTTCTCTGAGTACTCTTCATAGTAAAGGGTACAAGTACTCTGGTGGAGATGGAGTTTTAAAGGTGTCAAAAGGTTCTCTTGTTGTTATGAAAGGTGAATTGAAATCTGCAAACTTGTACCATCTTCGTGGTACTACAATTATAGGTGATGCTGTTGTAATTTCCAATTCATTATCTAATTCTGATGCTACTAGTCTTTGGCACATGCGTCTTGGACATATGAGTGAACAAGCATTGCATGAATTGTGCAAGAGAGGGCTTCTTGAGGAACATAACATCAGTAAGTTGAAGTTTTGTGAGCATTGTGTGTTTGGCAAACACAAGAGGGTTTCGTTTAATACCTCTACTCATAAAAGTAAATGTATTCTTGATTATGTGCATTCTAATTTATGGGGACCATCTCGCAAGCCTTCTATTGGTGGTTCTCGTTATATGTTGACAATCATTAATGATTATTCTCGTAAGGTATGGCCTTATTTGTTGAAAGATAAATCAGAAGCATTTTCAGCATTTAAAGAGTGGAAGGTTATGATTGAAAATCAAACTGAGAAGAAGGTTAAAAAGCTTCACACTGATAATGGGATGGAATTATGTTCTAATGAATTTAAAGCATATTGCAAGTCCCAAGGCATTGTTAGGCACTACACTATTCCTTATACACCTCAATAGAATGGTGTAGCTGAGCGTTGGAACAGAACTATCATCTCTAAGGCCCATTGCATGTTGTCTAATTTGGGTTTGGATAGGCGTTTTTGCGCTGAAGCTACTTCCACTACTTGCTATCTTATTAATTGTTCACCCTGCATTACTCTTGGTAAGAAAACTACAATTGAGGTACGGTCTGGTTCTCTAGCTGATTATTCACAATTGACAGTTTTTTGTTGTACCGCCTATGCGCATGTTGATAATGGTAAATTGGAGCCTAGAGCTGTTAAATGCATATTTCTTGGTTATCAACCTAGTGTTAAAGGTTATAAATTATGGAAACCCCTGACTTGGAAGGTTGTGCTTAGTAGAAATGTTATCTTAAATGAATCTACTATGTTTTATGACAACCTATCTGTTGATGCTCCTGTTGAGGGAAAAAAGTGTGCAGGTGGAGCACTTAATTGATGCACCAGATGTTGATAATGTTGTTGTCCAAGATGCACCTATTGCTAAAATTTCTCCAATTGTTGATAATTCATCTGTTGTTGAGCATTCTTCTCCAGTTGTGTAGTCTCCACAACGTTCTAATGCTGTTGATAGGGACAGAAGGCAGCCCAAACTAGTTAAAAGGTTGATTGAAGAATGCAATGTCGCATATGCTATGAGTGTTGCAGAAGAGATTGAAGGTAATTGTAACACCCTAAAATTTGCAACATTTTGAAAATAGGTGAATTGGATTTATTTATGCATTAGTGTGCGCATGTAGCATAGAAAAATAATAAATTTTATCAAATTAAAATCAAATATAAGGTTTACCTACATGTTTATGCATTCATGCTGATGCATATTATTTTTGTATTGTGTGGTTTGAAATCAGATTTCAAATTGATTTGAATTTGCATTCAAAAGTTGTTTGGAAATTAGTTTGGAAAATAGAAAAGGTTTTCATTTTCCCTTCCTTGATTTTGGCCCGCCGTAGCCAGGTCGTCCTGCTCTCCTCGGCCTGTTGGTCAGCCGCCCCTCTCCTCTTCGCTTTTCGCGTGGCCTGCTCTCCCCTCCCCCGTGGCCCAGTTCCCCGCCACATCGCGCCCGCGCCGTTCCCTCTCCCCTCTCGCTGATGGCCCAGCCCCACATGTCAGCAAAGTCGTCTTCCTCCTCGCGCATGACCGGGTCAGACACTGCCATCGTCGGGAATCCGCGCCGCTCACGCCCCCTCCTTGTCTTGTGCTCCAAGCCGCTTCTGGCTATAAAAATTGGATGCCAGCATCGTGTCATGCCTATCTCGAGCTTCGAAGCCACAACTGCCCTTGCATCGCGCCGAGCCTTGCTAACCCTAGCACCATCGCTATCTCCACTGCCTCGCCGAGCACCACGCTGCTCTCGTCCGCTCCACGCCTTGGTAAGTTACCTAGACGAGTTTGCCTTGCTCTCCTATAGCTTATGGTGTTTTTGGTTTGCTATTTCTTGGTCTATAGACTGTAATCCCAGAGCGCCGCCTGTCTTCGGCCATGGAGTCGTCGTGGAGCTTGCCGACGTCTCACATCTCTTCCAGATCTGTTTTGAGCTGTTCAATCGGAGATCAAGGGCCCAGATTAGAAGATCCCCCTTCACTGCAAAATTTGCAAAAAGGCCCATACAATTAATTGAATCATAACTTGTCGTCCCTGAACTTTTGTTAAAGAGACCCTGTCTTTTCTTCAAATTGTGGCCACAGTCCTTGTTTAGGTTTAATATCATATTTTAATTATTTTAAATCTGAAAATCAAGTTTCATCTATTTACAAGACTGCCACTATCTTCTGTAGGCTATAAAATCTTCATTTTAACACCGATTTGATCCGTTCAACTTGTGTGAGGTTCGTAATTCCATAATCTACATGTTCATACTACTGTTAAGTATGTTTTCAACTTTTAAAATTTGAGGTTAGATTTAATCTATTATTTTACTAAAGGAAATCTTGTTTAATTCATAACTTCTTTGTTTTAGCTCTGATTTTTGTGATTTTCACGTCTGTGTGTTCGTAGTGAGATGCAGATTTATTTTACAAACTTTTCATCTTGATTTTATGATGTTGGTGTACTGTTCTAATCTATAGCTTTCATTTGCAATGCATGATTGCTTCTAGATGCTTGTATGTTGCTGTGATTATCGAGTATAGACGGTGAGCAATTCGTGGGTGACCAGGAGTATTACTTTGACGAGAAGGATCAGCAGGAGCATGTTGTTCAAGGCAAGTATAGCATGGGATTATCCTTGTTTCCTATCAACTTTAATACATTTAATTCATGTTGCTTGTGTCACCTTGATAGGGATTCCCTAGAATTGAACTTATACCTTGTCACCTATGGGCTATGCATTGAGTAGCTTTGCTAGTGCTAAATTAAACCATGATCTTGTTACTTGACTAATGGTATATGCAATAAACATTAAAATATGACATTTTAGCAACTTGGAAACAGGGGGCTAGAGTGTTTAGCTACTTTCTAAATGCTTCAGATTCCTCTCCCTAAGGACTTATCTGTAAGTGATCATCCGGGACTTATAGTACAGCTGTGAGGGCTACATGGCTCTAGCTTTAGCTTAGTAGGATGACCTTTTCTAGCTTGTTAGCAGTTGCCTTTATGATGCAAGAGGGGTGTGTTTTAAGTTGGATATAGTGCAGCCTCTGTTCGTCAGTGTATAGGTTGCGTGTCAATGTGCCTGTCGGAACGGGAGCCATACATTCATAGGGCGCAGAAACCTAGCGGCCCTAACTTGTTAGATGAACCTTTGAAAGGGTTCATAGTGAACCCTGCCTGCTCATCTTGGAAGTGTTTTGGGAGTTATAAACCTAGGCATTTGGGTATCACGACTCACAGTGAAAGTGTACAACGTCTGCAAAGTGTAAAACTGGTATATCAGCCGTGCTCACGGTCACGAGCGGCCTTAGAACCCTTATGGAATAGATGATCACTAAGAATTATCTGTTTATGCTATTCATTATTCATGTTTACATTGATCATGTGTTTTACTTTGGGATTGAAACAACTTTTTCCTACTCTTATGCTAAAATTGTGACAATTGAAAGCTAAATGCTGTTAAACCTATGTCAAGCCTTTTGAGCCTCATGAACCCCATGTTACACTTGTTGAGTACGACATGTGCTTACGCTTGTATATTTTCATTATTTGGATAAAAATCCTAGATGGGTAACATATGGCTATGGTAATGATGACTTTCTGGAGGATTACTAGACTTGTGGTCAACCACTTGACGTCCCTGTGATATAGAGCTTTCGCGAGAGATGTTTTCTTTATACTTCCGCTACATTTATGTGAAGACTCTGTCTTATTATTCGTGATGTAATAAACATTGTGTTGATACTATTTATAATTTGTCAGCTTATATGTGTGACTGATCTCTGGGCGAACATAAGATTTTGCATCCTATTTTATCCTTAGAATCGGGTGTGATATATTGGTATCAGAGCCGTGTTGACTATAGGACGTAAGCCTAGTTAGCAATGGTCGTTTTAGCTTCTTTTGCCTCGCTCATTTCATGCTTTCCATCTCACCCTTGTTATTTGCTAAATTTTATGCTTCTTTTGCCTCACTCTGTTATGAAAATTATTGCTTCTAATCTGAGTAAATCTAATTCTGTAGATGTCTCGTGCCAATAAGACTGCTCGCATCAGCACCAGAGGCTACTACCCACCTCGTGGCTTGTATGAGTCCATAGAGCCATGTGAGGAGGAGGAACCCCAAGAGCAAGAAGTTTACTCGCCAGCACCTGCTCCTATGCCTGAGCTATTCTGGGAAGAGCCCGAAGAAGAAGAACCCAAAGAAGTGGAGGTCGTTGCATTATCTGATGATGACGATGAGGAGAATGCCGTTCAAGAGGATGAGCTGATCCCTCCTCTGGGATGGACTATGAAGGTCTGGTACAAGCTAGGGTGTGAATCCTCCGTCTCACACCACCGACTTATGGGGATTCTTCAGACTTACTATGATGATTTGGACGTAGCTGTGGAGTACATCTAGACCGAGCGTACGCACCCTCTGGAGGACACTTATTGAAAGACTAGGGTGTGCATCTCCATCAGGGATGAATAGAAGGAAGCATACCAGCTGGATTCAAACTATGTGCATCACGCTCACTGTGCCACCATGGAGGATAGCAGAGAAAATGCAGCCGCTGCAGCTTGCATGGGTCTTCGTGGTCGTCGATTTGAGGATATGAAGGAGGACCAATATCGATTCCTCCCTCGCCAACACCCTAAATTGGAGTGGGCAATGATGGACCCTCAGGGCATGGATCCGACTACCCAAGTGATGGTACACTTTGGCTGTGAGTGAGTAGCGAAGATTCGGCGACTGGAGGATCAGTTGAAGGCACAACATGAAACCCTTAAGAGATACCGACAAGTGATAAACGAGCAAAGGGTGTGCCTTAACCTGTCAAGGATGTATGAGGAGCTTCCCCATAAATTTCTTCCATAGGTGTTGGAGTCCCTTTTATGTAATAAGACGTTAGTAGCACGGGTCAAGTTGAGTCAAGTCGAGCCTAGTAGTGTGGTGTGAACATTGGTGTGCCTAGTTGATTTGTTATTATGTTTCTGTGTGAGTTAGATTTTTGTAATGAGTACCGAAACTTTGTGGGCATGTCCGCAAGTTCCATAGTTAAGAATATTAAAGTTTGAGTCAATAAATAAATAGTTGGGTTTGGTACATCATGTTCTCTCAGATCTGTTTTTTGTAGCAGTCTGCCTTTATCTCAATGCCAATCTAAATCTACTTGACCAAAAATTATGAAATTTTTATGAAAGCAACTAGACTTAAGTATATTTCTAATTCTTCTGGAATCACCCCTATACCTGATCTGGTTTAAGAGATATAGCTGTTTTAAGTTGAAGTTTTGGCGCAGTCTGGAACCTGGAACAATTTCAGTTGTATCCTGTTTTTAGTAACCTAACGGCAGAATCTGGAAATATGGTCTGAATAAAAGTTGTATATAATTTCTTAATCTTTCCAACCGTATAAAGTACGTCTCTTTTAGATATCTGGAACTCAAGATATGACTGTTTTATCGTGCTGCTGATGTTGGAACTCATCCAGAAAATTTTTAGAATGTATTCTATATCTCTATAAGTGCATATAACTTGGAAATCTCTAAATTTTAAATATTTGTATTGGATGTCTGATGTCTGAAATAGGAAGAGGCCGATGTCATGGAGGTGTTCCCCCACAACCACCACCACCACCGCCACCTACTATTGAGGAACTTCTGGCAGTGCAGACCCAGCTTATGCAAGCTCTGGTGCAGAATCAACCAATTGGTGGAGCACCACATGACAAGTGTGGTGAATTCTTGAAGGGCCGTCCCTCGGTGTTTTCTCATGCCACTGATCCACTGGAAGCAGATGATTGGCTTCGTGCAATAGAAAAGCAACTCAACATAGCGTAGTGCGATGATCGGCAGAAAGTGTTGTACACGTCAGGGCAACTTCAGGGAGAAGCCTAGGACTGGTGGGAGGCATTCGAGTATGGACATCCCGCCAATGCTCCTCCTATAACCTAGCAGGAGTTTAGAGATAATTTTAGATCCTACCACATACCTAAAGGATTGATAGAGCTCAAGCAGGAGGAATTCAGAGCTCTGAAACATGGATCTATGTCTGTGGCGGAGCATCATGACAAATTTGCTCAATTGTAACGTTACGCTCCAAATGAGGTGGCTGATGATGCTGATAAGCAACACCACTTTCTCAAGAGTTTGTATGATGGGCTGCAACTCCAGCTTATGTCCAATACATACCCCAATTTTTAGATGCTGGTGAATCATGCCATTGTTATTGACAATAAGCGCAAACAGATGGAGGCCAAGAAGACGAGGCTTTAGGGACAGGCCTCAGGAAGCAATACTCGTCCGTGTACCAATCCTCAGCAAGGTTTCTAGCAGAGGTACCATGGACCACCCAATCAGTGGAATCATGGTCAGTACCCTTAGCGCAACCTGAATCAGTAGCAAAATGGCAATCAACGTCCCCAGCAGCAGAGTGGCCAGCAAACACCATGACAGGGAGCGCCTAACAAAACTCCCATGAAGACTAGTGCCCCTAGCACTCCCAACAAGTGTTTCCGCTGTGGAAAAGAGGGTCACCTATCGTATAATTGCCCGTAGAAGCCCAACCAGCAAACCCCCTAGAGGCAGAATAGCAACCAGAAGCCCCTGCACTATGGGAAGGTGAACCATGTGTCTACAGAGATGGCGCTTGCGGAACCCGAAGTCATGCTCGGTACATTCGATGTAAACTCAGCTCCTGCCACCGTTCTTTTTTATTCTGGAGCTTCACATTCATTCATATCACAAGCATTTGTTAGAACGCATAGCATAACCTTATGTGCCATTAAAGATCCTATATTAGTAAGATTAGCAGGAGGAAGTATGCAAGCTTCTTATCATTGTCTTCCAACTAGTCTATCCTTAAGGGGGGTAGAGTTCAAAGTGAGACCCATTGTGTTGAGAACATCTAGTATTGATGTGATTCCGCGTATGGAATGGATGAAGCAACAACAAGCAGTCATTCATTGTCAAGAGAAGGTAGTTGTTGTGACCACACCGAATGGGTATAAAATAAGTGTCGATGTTGTAGTACAAGCACAACCAATAGCTACAGTGAACCAACTTGATGAACGCATCAACAAGGACCCAGTAGTGGTTGAGTTTCCGGATGTGTTCCTTGATGACTTGTTAGGTATGCCACCTGACCGTGACATTGAGTTTATTATTGAATTATTACCTATAACTGCACCTATAACTAAGCGTCCATATAGAATAGGGGTTAATGAACTAGAGGAACTTAAGAAACAAATAAAGGAGTTATAGGAGAAAGGTTTTATTCGTCCTAGTTCGTCGCCTTGGGGAGCACCGGTTATATTTGTTAACAAGAAGGATGGTACCCAGAGAATGTGTGTTGATTATCGGTCACTCAATGAGGTTACTATAAATAACAAGTATCCGTTGCCTAGAATTGATGATTTGTTTGATCAGTTGAGAGGTGCTTGTGTTTTATCTAAGGTTGATCTTCGTTCTGGTTATCATCAGTTGAAGATTCGTGCAACTGACATACCCAAGACAACTTTTACTACGAGGTATGGTTTGTATGAGTACACCGTTATGTCCTTTGGTTTGACCAATGCGCCTGCATACTTTATGTACTTGATGAATAAAGTGTTCTTGGAGTTTTTGGATAAGTTTGTGGTGGTATTTATCGATGATATATTGGTATTCTCCAAGACGGAAGAAGAGCATGCTGAACATCTAAGGTTGGTCTTGCAAAAGCTCAGAGAACATAAGTTGTATGCTAAGCGAAGCAAGTGTGAGTTCTGGTTGAAGGAAGTTTCTTTCCTAGGCAATGTTGTCTCTAATGGTGGAATCGCAGTAGATCCAAGCAAGGTGAGAGATGTGTTGAATTGAAAACCATCAACTGATGGGTGAGAGATTTGTAGTTTCTTGGGATTAGCTGGATACTATAGAAGGTTCATAGAAGGTTTCTCTAAACTTGCCAAGCCTATGACAGCTTTGTTGCAGAAAAATGCTAAGTTTGTGTGGTCTGAGAAGTGTCAGACTAACTTTGAAGAATTGAAGAAGAGGTTGACTACAACCCCAGTGTTGGTTTTGCTAGATTTGAGCAAGAGCTTTTTGATCTATTGTGATGCATCTCGTCAAGGTCTCGGATGTGTTCTTATGCAAGAAGGAAGAGTAGTGGCCTATGCATCCCGATAGTTGAAGCAAGCATGATCTAAACTATCATTCTTATGATTTGGAGTTAGCAGCAGTGGTTCATGCTCTGAAAATATGGAGACACTATCTTATCGGACATAAGAGTGATATTTACACTGATCACTAGAGTTTGAAGTACATATTCACTCAGACAAATCTAAATATGAGACAGTGACGATGGTTGGAGTTGATTAAAGATTATGATCTGGAGGTACACTATCATCCTAGAAAGATGAACGTTGTTGCCAATGCTCTTAGCAGGAAAAGTTATGCCAATGAGGTGCAAGTGGCACCTATGTCAAGTGAGTTGTGTGCTGAATTTGAGCGACTAAACTTGGGTTTTGTCACTAATGCAGTGGAGTTGGTGATATAACCTACACTGGAGCAAGAGATACGTAAGGACCAGTTATAGGATGCAAAGTTGAAAGAGATAGCGAAAAACATAGTGATTGGCAAGGCACCAGGATTCCATATGGATGACAATGGAACTCTGTGGTTAGGGAAAAGACTATGTGTGCCTGAGAATAAGGCTATACGAGATGCAATTCTTCATGAGGCACATGAGTCCGCTTATTTTATTCACCCTAGGAGTACCAAGATGTACTTGGATCTAAAAGAAAAGTATTGGTGGTACGGACTGAAGAGAGATGTTGCTGAGTATGTTGCTTTATGTGATACATGTCAGAGAGTCAAGGCTGAACATCAAAGACCTACAGGATTGTTACAACCAATGAAGATATCTGAGTGGAAGTGGGAAGAAGTTGGTATGGATTTTATTGTTGGGTTACCCCACACTCAGGGAGGTTATGATTCAATATGGGTGATAGTGGATCAATTAACTAAAGTTGCTCACTTTATACCATTCTAGACTACTTATAATGGACCGAGATTAGCCCAATTATATCTGGAAAGAATAGTATGTCTACATGGAGTTCCTAAGAAAATTGTGTCTGATCGAGGTACTCAATTTATGTCTCATTTTTGGCAGCAAGTACATAGTTCATTGGGAACAAAGCTGAATTTTAGTACAACATATCATCCTCAGACAGATGGGCAAACTGAGAGGATTAATCAGATATTAGAGGACATGTTGAGAGCTTGTGCATTGTAGTACGGTACAAGTTGGGACAAGAGTTTGCCTTATGCAGAGTTTTCGTATAACAACAGTTATCAGAAGAGTCTCAATATGGCACCTTTCAAAGCTTTGTATGGACGAAAGTGTAGAACTCCATTGTTTTGGAATCAAACGGGAGAAACTCAAGTGTTCGAACCGGATGTTTTAAGAGACGCAAAAGAGCAAGTAAGGATGATTAGAGATAACTTGAGAGTGGCTCAGTCTAGACAGGAGAGTTATGCTGACACTCAGAGAAGAGAATTGGTTTTTGAAATAGGGGATTATGTTTACCTAAAAGTATCACCTATGAGAGGTGTGAGAAGGTTTAACATGAAAGGAAAGTTAGCACCAAGGTATATTAGGTCCTTCAAGATTTTAGAGAGACGTGGAGAAGTAGCTTAACAGTTGGAATTGCCCGAGAGTTTGTTAGGTGTACATGATGTGTTTCATGTGTCTCAATGGAAGAAATATTTGCGTATACCTGAGGAGTAGATACCGTTAGAGGAGCTTACAGTAAAGGAAGATCTCACCTATGAGGAATTTCCGGTAAAGATTTTGGAGACAGCAGAAAGAGTTACAAGGAGCCGAGCTATAAAGATGTGTAAGGTTCAGTGGAATCGGTATACAGAAGATGAGGCTACTTGGGAAAGAGAAGAGGACTTGAGGAAAACATACCCGCAACTTTTTGAGTAAGCATTGTACGAATCTCGAGGACAAAGTTTATTTTAAGGGTGTAGAATTGTAACACCCTATAATTTGCAACATTTTAAAAATAGGTGAATTGGATTTATTTATGCATTAGTGTGCGCATGTAGCATAGAAAAATAATAAATTTTATCAAATTAAAATCAAATATAAGGTTTACCTACATGTTTATGCATTCATGCTACTGCATACTATTTTTGTATTGTGTGGTTTGAAATCAGATTTCAAATTGATTTGAATTTGCATTCAAAAGTTGTTTGGAAATTAGTTTGGAAAATAGAAAAGGATTTCATTTTCCCTTCCTTGATTTTGGCCCACCGTAGCCAGGTTGGCCTGCTCTCCTCGCCTGTTGGTCAGCCGCCCCGCTCCTCTTCGCTTTCCGCGTGGCCTACTCTCCCCTCCCCCACGACTCAGATGTGGCCCAGTTCCCCGCTGCGTCATGCCCGTGCCGTTCCCTCTCTCCTCTCACTGACAGCCCAGCCCTACATGTCAGTAGCGCTGTCTTCCACCTTGTCTTGTGCTCCAAGCCCAAGAATTCATGCCACTCATGCCCCCTCCTTGTCTTGTGCTCCAAGCGGCTTCTGGCTATAAAAATCAATGCCTGCATCGTGCTACGCCTATCTCGAGCTTTGGAGCCACAGCTACCCTCGCATTGCGCTGAGCCTCACTAACCCTAGCACCACTGCCATCTCTGCCACCTCACTGAGCACCGTGCTGCTCTCATCCGCTCTGCGCCTTGGTAAGCTACCTAGACGAGTTCACCTTGCTCCCCTCTAGCTTCTGGTGTTCTTGGTTTGCTATTTCTTGGTCTGTAGACTGTAATCCCAGAGCGCCGCTTGTCTCTGGCCATGGTGCCGTCGTGGAGCTCACCACCGACCTCGCCAGCGTCTCACATCTCTTCTAGATTTGTTTTGAGCCGTTCAATCTGAGATCAAGGGCCCAGATTAGAAGATACCCCTTCGTTGCAAAATTTACAAAAAGGCCCTTATAATTAATTGAATCTTAACCCGCCGTCCCTGAACTTTTGTTAAAGTGACCTTGTCTTTTCTTCAAATTGTGGCCGTAGTCCTTATTCGGTTTAAAATCAGATTTTAATTATTTTAAATCCAAAAATCAAGTTTCATCTATTTACAAGACTGCCACTATCTTCTGTAGGCCATAAAATCTTCATTTTAACTCTGATTTGATCCGTTCAACTTGCGTTAGGTTCGTAATTCCATAATCTACATGTTCATACTACTGTTAAGTATGTTTTCAACTTTTAAAATTTGAGGTTAGATTTAATCTATTATTTTACTAAAGGAAATCTTGTTTAATTCATAACTTCTTCATTTTAGCTCCGATTTTTGTGATCTTCGCGTCTGTGTGTTCATAGTGAGACGTAGATTTGTTTTACAAACTTTTCATCTTGATTTTATGCTATTGGTGTACTGTTCTAATCTATAGCTTTCGTTTGCTATGCATGATTGCTTTTGGATGCTTGTATGTTGCTATGATTATTGAGTATAGACGGTGAGCAATTCGTGGGTGACCAGGAGTATTATTTTGATGAGCAGGATCAGCAGGAGCATTTTGTTCAAGGCAAGTATAGCATGGGATTATCCTTGTTTCCTATCAACTTTAATACATTTAATTCATGTTGCATGTGTCACCTTGATAGGGATTCCCTAGAATTGAACTTATACCATGTCACCTATGGACTATGCGTTGAGTAGCTTTGCTAGTGCTATATTAAACCATGATCTTGTAACTTGACTAATGATATATGCAATAAACATTAAAATATGACTTTTTAGCAACCTGGAAACAGAGGGCTAGAGTGTTTAGCTACTTTCTAAAGGCTTCAGATTCCTCTCCGTTAGGACTTATCTGTAAGTGATCATCCGGGACTTACAGTACAGCTGTGAGGGCTACATGGCTCTGGCTTTAGCTCAGTATGATGACCTTTTCTGGCTTGTTAGCGGTTACCTTTATGGCGCAAGAGGGGTGTGTTTTCGGTTGGATATAGTGCGGCCTCTGTCCGTCAGTGTATAGGCTGCGCGTCAATGTGCCTATCAGAAGGGGAGCCATACATTCACAGGGCACAGAAACCTAGTGGCCCTAACTTGTTAGATGAACCTTTGAAAGGCTTCATAGTGAACCCTGCCTGCTCACCTTAGAAGTGTTTTGGGAGTTATAAACCCATGCATATGGGTATCATGACTCACAGTGAAAGTGTACAACCTCTGCAAAGTGTAAAACTGGTATATCAGCCGTGCTCACGGTCACGAGCGGCCTTGGAACCCTTATGGAATAGATGATCACTAAGAATTATCCCTTTATGCTATTCATTATTCATGTTTACATTGATCATGTGTTTTACTTTGGGATTGAAACAACTTGTTGCTACTCTTATGCTAAAATTGTGATAATTAAAAGCTGAATGTTGTTAAACTTGTGTCAAGCCTTTTGAGCCTCATGAACCCCATGTTACACTTGTTGAGTACGACATGTGCTTACGCTTGTATATTTTCATTATTTGGATAAAAATCCCAGATAGGTAACAGATGGCTATGGTAATGACGACTTTCCTAAGGATTACTAGACTTGTGCTCAACCAGTTGATGTCCCTGTGATATGGAGCTTTCGCGAGAGATCTTTTCTTATACTTCCGCTACATTTTTGTGAAGACTCTATCTTATTATCCGTGATGTAATAAACACTTGTGATGATACTATTTATAATTTGTTGGCTTATGTGTGTGACTGATCTCTGGACGCACATAAGATTTTGCATCCCATTTTATTCTTAAAATTGGGTGTGATAGTAATTCAGAACCTTCTAATTATTCTGAGGCTATTACTTCTGCCGATTGCAATAATTGGATGACCACTTTGAAAGATGAGATGGAGTCACTCGAAAAGAATGGTACTTGGGATTTAGTAAAGTTGCCTAAGAATAAAAAGCCTGTCCGTTGTAAATGGATTTTTAAAAGAAAGGAGGGTATTTCTCCAAGTGAGCCATCAAGGTATAAAGCAACGTTGGTTTCTAAAGATTATAGCCAGATTCCAGGTACTGATTTTAATGATGTCTTTTTCCTAGTTGTTAAGCATAGTTCTATTCGCACTTTGCTTAGTATTGTTACCATGCATGATTATGAACTTAAGCAACTGGATGTTAAAACTGCATTCTTACATGGGGAGTTGGAAGAAGACATTTATATGAACCAACTTGAAGGTTTGTTATTCCTGGAAAAGGAAACCTTGTTTGCAAGTTAAAGAAATCTTTTTATGGTTTGAAGCAATCTCCTAGGCAATGGTACAAGAGGTTTGACTCTTTTATGCTCTCTCATGGTTTTAAGCGGTCTGATTATGATAGCTGTGTTTATTTAAAGACTGTTAATGGCTCAGCTATTTATTTGCTTCTTTATGTTGGTGATATGTTGATTGCTGCTAAAGAAAAATCAGAAATAGCTAAATTAAAGGCACAATTGAGTAAAGAATTTGAGATGAAGGACCTAGGTGCAGCGAAGAAAATTCTTGGTATGGAAATTGTTAGAGATAGAAAATCTAGCAAATTATACCTCAGTCAGCGAGGTTATATTGAAAAGGTTATTCGTCATTTCAATATGCATAATGCAAAACCAGTGAGGACTCCATTAGCTGCACATTTCAGATTATCCCCAACTTTATGTCCATAGTCAGATGATGATGTTGAGTACATGTCTAGAGTTCCATATTCCAGTGCAGTTGGTTCTCTTATGTATGCCAAGGTTTATTCTCATCCTGATTTATCTCATACATTGAGTATTGTCAGTAGATTCATGGCTAATAATGGTAAGGAGCATTGGAGGGCCGTTCAATGGATTTTTAGATATTTGCGAGGTACTTCTAATGCCTGTTTGCAAATTGGGAAATCTAGAGATGGACTTGTTGGCTATGTTGATTCTGATTATGCTGGTGATTTGGATAAGAGGAGGTCTCTCACGGGTTCTGTTTTCACAATTGGTGGTTGTGCTGTTAGCTGGAAAGCAAGTTTGTGTAACACCTCTGGTGTTTTGACCTAATACTAAAATTTGACATGTCATCATGTGCATTGCAAAGCATTCATATAGTATAAAGTTTTGAATGCATTCACTAAATAAGGTTTATTTCATAATGTTGTTATTTCATGTGATGTGATTGAAAATCCTAAATAAAGATCATGACTACAAGGGTCAAAATTCATGTGATCATGTGAGGTCATGTGTCTTTTGACTCAAATAACCCTAATGGGCCATGTTACTGGTCAAAAATCAAAATTTAAGTAAAGGAAGACAAATCAAATTTGAATTCAAATTCAAATTATAAAAGTCCTTTTTGCCCCTTTTGACTAATTCAAAATCCATGTGGAATTTGGGGTTGAGGCAAAAAGCAAAGTTGGAGATTATTTTATGTAGATCAACTTTGGTATTCAAAGTTTTTCAAGTTTACATATAAAATTTGGAGTAATTTTGAAATGATTCAAATGCTCAAATGCACCCCAAATTCAAATTTCAAAATGGAGGCAGAATTTGAAAATATTTCTAGAAGCAAAGTTGTAGAGTTTGAAAAATTGAACAACTTTCATTTTTGGAGATTTTCAACTTCTTTAGAAAATTTGTGAGTAATTTGAAAAATGGACGCAGTGGCAGTTCTGTAATTATTTCAAAAAATCAACATCCACCTCTCTGCTTGCCGTCGGCGCCACGCGGATGTCGCCGCCGATCGGATTTCGCCGCTTTCACGCGCAGTGACACGCCAATACCTCCGTGGCGAGTTCGCCCGTGTGCTGTCAACACCGCACGCCCTCCTTCTTGTTATAAATAGGAGTACGCCGTCGTCATTCTCGTTTTTCCCCTTCTGCTCTGCTCCGCCACCAGCTTGCTCCGTCGCTCGCCATAGCCTCCGTCGAGCAGCATCCGTCGTGCCCATCTACGCCTACGCGATCGCCTTGGCCCTGCGCTTCTCTGCGGCTTGCCTACGCCGCTTGGGTTGGCCGGAGTCGCCCGGCGCAACGCTTTCTTCCCCGAGACCGGCCGGAGCTCCGCCACCATCGCCTCGACGTGGCCAGGCCATTCCAGACCATCTCTGTCTTCACCAAGCCCACTGACGTGACCGTGGTGAGCCACTGAACGTGATGTTCACTTTGCTTTTGACTCTACCGCTGTCTTGCTGGGGTTACGCCGTGAGCCGACGTGCTCGAGCCGCCATGGCCGGCGTGGAGTCTTCTCCGGTGTACCTTCTGCCATTCCAAGAGCGGGGATGGGTTCGTAGGAGTGTGTAGGTCATTTAGGTGAGGTCTGCCTCGCCGGAGCATCACCGTCGGCGCATTTTGGGGCCGGCCAGTGAGGGCAGCGCTGCCGTGATCAGTGTGGGTCGCTGACGAGTGGGGTCGGTCTGTCAGTGTGAGTGAGGAAGAAGAACAGTGCAATTTTGTATTTTCTGAAATTGTGAATAGTGCTGAAACTTTGGGAATTTGTAGGAAATTCATCCTAGCTCCAAAAATTCTGAAATTTTGTGTGTAGCTTCTGTACATGCTCTAGTATGGTTCAAAAATTTTAAAATTGAAATTTGAATATATTTTTAATGTTCAAATATTCAGTCCATTAATTGATAAATGCAATTTCCATGATTTTTGTAGGTCACTGTATAATTCCAAAAATTATGAAATTTGTTTTGGTACACTAATTTGTCATAAGGAAGCTTACATAAAATTTTCAGGTGATTTGGAACAAGTTCATTTTTGGGCTTAATTCCAAATTAATTCAAAAATAAATAAAGGCAAACCCTAAGTGTTTGATTAGTGTTGGATCTTGTTTTGGTCATGTTTTGTGACTAGTAGGGTTTCAAGATCCATTTGGTCAAGTCACATGTGTGGTTCTTAATGGTAGGATTGCAAGTTGGTTTTGTTGGCTTGCAACTGTACCGTGAAATAAAATCATTTGCGGGGTGTTTTTACATTTCATGTACCATGAAAGCATCATGTTTACATTATCATCATGTTAAAGCATATGTTATCGTTTCATGTAGAACCCGAGAGTGAAACGATTCTAGTTGAACAAGTTCCGGAAGAATCCCCGGTTGTCATGGGATTCGATAATCGTGGTACTGATCCGGAACCTGAGATTGTCAATGAAGGCAAGCCCTGGTTTATGCATTAAGCCATTACCTTGTTACTTTGAAAAGTTTATCACCTATGTTACTTATTGCATTAAGTTGATCAATTCAAATATTACCTACTTGATGCATTGCCTACCTTGTTACTTGTTTACCATCCTTGAAGATGTTTTTATTTACAAAGGCGTAGAATGCTTAGTATGCTTTATGATAGGCTTTCAAAGTAAAAGTTTTGATACAATCAAAGGTGGCATACTGGCCAAAGAAAGAAAGAAGGTAGAATGAACTAGAGACTAGTCGGGTGACTTATCTTGAATGTTGGGTAATGTTGCCGACTATGTCTCTTAAAGGCCACTCATTGTGGATCTTCTGAACGAGACACTTTGTAGTACTGGTCACATACTCCGGTAAGCCTACTTCGGCTAACCCGATACTAAGACAAATGCCCACGCACTGGGAGTGGAGAGATGGTGGGAGTAGCGTGTACCCTCGTGGCTGGAATGTGGCCGGATTTGAGGTGTGCTGTGCTCTCGGGTGGCGTGGAGACGTTTAGTATAGGAGGATCCGGTAGCGAGGATGATATATGCAAGATTAAGTTCTACATATGTCGTGTGATAAGGAATCCCCAGCTGGGACTTGAATCAATTCGAATTGCCGGTGCTCCGCGGATATGGAGACTCGATTCATTACAGAAGCAATGCAGGACTGGTGAATTACTAAAATATGAGAAAAAGAATGGAATGAGAAGGAATGGAATATGGGAAATGTATATTTAGTTGAGATAATGAACTAAAAGGACTTAGGGGTAAAATTTGAGAATAGGATAAATATAGTAAGCTTTTGGCAAAGGACTTTGAATTTTGCTATATCCTTACCTTGTCCCAAACCCCTGCATCTTTAAAAGTCTTACACCCCGTTACGTCGGGTTAGTCTTGTTGAGTACCTTTGTACTCAGGGTTTGTTAACCCTTGTTGTAGGTGAGTCCCATGCGCAGGCTTGTTTTGGTCCCTGCTGCATGTCTGTGTTCGAAGTCAACGACGATGAGGAGTAATGAATGGCCTTTGGACAAGGCACTAGTTTGTATGATAAATAAAGTTAATGTAATATTATCCTGCTACTATGGTTGTATGACACTTATGGTATTGTAAGTTTGAAAACAACTGGTTTGTAACTATGTTATCTTAAGACTTCCGCTATCTTTTACTCTGGTATTTATATTTGAATAAACTGTTGTAATTTGCAATGACTGTGATGGGGATCCTGTTTGAAAAGAGAATCGTGGATGATTCGGGTTTCCCGAGGACACCCGATAGACCTGTTGAGTTGTTGGGAACTCGTGTACGCTATCCGAGGTCTGTTAAGACAACGATAGGTGCACGTGGGCCCGATTCCTTAGGAGGTTCTGCCACAATTTGCAGGCTACTATTGCTTTGTCTACTAAGAAGCTGAGTATATGGCTATTTCTAAAGCTTGTAAAGAAGCTATTTGGTTGAGAGGTTTATACTCTGAACTTTGCGAGTTACTTCTTACATTACTATACATTGTGATAGCTAGAGTGCTATTTGTCTGACTAAAGATCAGATGTTTCAAGCCTGTTCCTGGAGCTAAGTTTGAGCTATGCTCAGGCTTAGTTGGTATTACAGTTTAAGTCCTAGTGACTTTTAGCGTTGGTGATTATTTATTATTGAAGTGAATTGATTGATGATACTTCATTTGCTACAAGATGGAATTCATCTCAAGGTGGAGTTTGTTGGAATATGATCCTAATTCTAACGTGAGTCTTGCGGGGACGGCTGGAGGTCCCGCGGTTTGGGTTATATATTTAGCGGATTTGTTTCCATATTTGACTGCAGTCAATCCATCCTATAAATGAATCTTGTAAGCCGCACAGGAAGAGCTGACGACTCATTGTATTCCCTACGTTTTGTAAACTCTCCTCATATAGTGAAGATCGCCGGTTGGCGTCCATGGGTTTTTCCCGCAAGGGTTTTCCATGTAAAAATCTGTGTCTCATGATTCGCATTATTTGCTAACAACCAATGATGAATCCCCCAAGGGTTCCAAGATTTTTTGGATCCACCGACAATTGTAGTAGATGGAGTGCTCGCAACCTCCCAAGGGTTTCGAGGTTGACCTGCCCTAAATCCCTCACGGCAATGGATAGGTATACAAGGTCTAGTAGATAAGACTCATTCATCCATGTTGGCAGTGTTGAGAACCAGCATGGCCATTCTATATCCAATCTATAGAGATGTCGAGGAGCGACCCAGGCATCCAATCCACCAAAGTCCCATTGATGATCTCCAAAGATCTTGATGTATAGATATTGGATATTTTGCAGCTTGTGTAGGCATTCCACTAGCTTCCCACTCCAGCCAATGAACAGCAAAATATGAAGCACCCTCAGTTCCATTAGCTGTCCCAACTCTTCTATAATGTCAATGGAGACGGTAATGTCTAAAGTTGAAAGCACCTCAAGGTTTGTTAGGCTCCCAATCCCATTTGGCACTCTTGTAAACTCATCAATGTACAGGCACATCAAGTTTGTGAGCGAACAACAGTTGACGGCAATATAAACATATTGTTGCCCCTCACATCCAAAGTTTGTAGGAATTCTAGGTTTCCTATTTCTTCAGGAAGCTGAGCAATGTGTGTGGCACATAGTCCTAGGTACCTCAAGTGAAATAAATTCTCAAGGTACTCGAGGCTATAACCGCTTGAAAGAACACAATCTTGTAAATTCAGGACACGTAAAACTTTGAATTTTGTAAGGACCGGCAGTACAAAAAATGCAGACAGAAAGACAATAGCTGACCTTACATGTTGCAAGCTTGTAGTATGTAGAGGCATAGCATTATCATCCTTACTGTAACAACCCAAAAATCCACACACTAAAAATACCAACTACAAAATTTTTCTTAGAACTCCCATGTGATGATGAGTGTCATGTATAGTAACCCAACATAAGAGATGCATTAGGTTTAACCCCAACCCAAGTTAACACATAAGCATGGCATGTCATTTGTTAATTGTGTTTATTTAAATGATAACAAATAAAGTATTGCATACATTGTTAAATCAAATTATGATCTAGAATTCTATTTGCTTTATGTTATGCTTATCAACTCCTTTGAAGTAATAAACCATGAAGCAACTAATTAATCAAAGCAAGGAATAAAAGATTAAAAAGAGAATTATTTCTATTTTTGTATAACAAAACTACACCTATTTTTGTTATACAAAATAGCTAAATAAAATCTCCTAAAACTCCAATAAATTAGGTGCACCAAGTTGGAATTCAAGTTCTAGAACCAAATTCGAATTCAAACAAAAGAGAAGAAATGAAAAACAAAATAGAAAAAGAAGAGAAAGGATGTAGGCCTCGCAAGCCGCCTCGGCCTGCTCGGCCCACGCCAGCCAGCCAGCCCAACCGGCCTGCCAACCCTTTCCCGTCGTCCCAGCGCGCGCGCGGCCCACGAGCCGGCCCAGCGCGATGCCCACGCCCGCGCACCCGTCTGCCTCGCTCGCAGCCACTGCCCGCTGGACCCCGCATGTCAGCCACCCCCGTCTACAGTGTCGTCTTCCTCACCCACGCCTCAACCGCCAACGCGATCGGCGCGCAACAGCGGTGGCAGGGGCGGGCCAGGGGGTCACGCCTGGGGCATGGCCTTGTCCCCTTGGCACCGCGCCCACGCAACCACACACGGCCGTTGGATGGGATGCACGCCTCCGATCCTCCTCAATCTCCAGCCGTCGAATGTCGGGTTCCATGGCCGAGCTTGGCTATAAGAGCCCCGGTCCCGGTTGCCCTAGTGCTCGTCCCATCGCCCCGCTGCCACTTGGTGGCCAACCACTTCACACCGAGAGTAAAAGGCTGAGGAGGAGTTTGAGAGAGGAGAACAGAGCCACTGCCAGGAGGAGGACCGGGAGCACGCCGGAGTTCGGAGCACCGCCGCGGATCAAGCTGGAGTGGACGACACTGCACGGCACTGCTTCTGGAGCTACACGGCCGCAACTCGTCACTGCACCACCATCCTCTCTTCCACAGCACCCACGGTGAGCCCCCGATTCTTCCCCTGCTCGCCGCCGGACCTTGCTACTTCGGCCATGGCGCTCCATACCATGAGCGCGTAGGCCAAGGCCATCCCCGGTCTCTAGGCACACAAGCACAGCACACTCACGCGCACGTCGCGACCACCCCCGAGCCCTTGGACGTTGTAGACCTCTCCAAGTCCCACGGACGCCGTAGCCGAGCACGCATGCCACGCTCACGACGCCGCCGCCATGGCGTAGCCACCACCGGAGCACCATACCACCTCCGAGCACCCGACCACCTCCGAGCACCAGACCACCAGTCCGAGCACCAGACCACCGGTCCGAGCACTCGACCACCGGTCCGAGCACCAGACCACCGGCCAGAGCACCGACCACCATGGCCAGTACTGCTGGGAGCGCCTGGCGCCTCCTTGACTCGCCCGTCCTGTTCGCTAAAGCCACGCGTAACTCACGTGCACACCGTGACCACCCCGCTGGAGCCCCGTAGTGACCCGCGCGCCTCGCCGCCGTCACCATGTTGCCGTGGCCGCCGGGAAGACCCTACTGGCCACCTAGAAACCGGAAGTCCTGCCCTGAGCTCTAGACGCCCTTGCCGTGTCCATACGGATCCGTAGGAGCCTACACTCCCCACTGTGACGCCCCTCCGAGGCCATAGCCCCCACACCGACGCCACCGACGTGATCGGAAGACCGCCGCCATGGCCAAAGCCACCGGAGGCCCTAGAGGACCCCTCGACCTGCCCAACATGCCCGCTGGAGCAGTGTGACACCCACGCGCACCACAGAACTGGCCAATGCCGCTGCACCTGCGCCATTCCCGCACGTCGGTTGTGCTCGAGCCGCCGTTCGCCGTGACCAGTGACTTAGGAGGCACCATCCGTCGCCCTGACCCCACCGTTGCAGTCGCCATGGCGCGGGGAGGCTTTTCCCCATGTCAATTGGATGCCTGAGCCGTTGCGGGAGCTCGCCGGTGAGCACGTCGTCGGTGGGAGCGCGCCGTGGAAGAAACAGAGGAGAAGGGGCAAGTTGAGCAGCGCAGCCCTACACCCGGTGCACATGAGCTGAGCCGAGGGGAAATGACGATGGACTCGGACCACCATAGACCCTGCCTTAGGTCCATGGACCGTGAACTTGGGTCCACCGTGAGCCGCGCTCACGCCCACAGCCAGGAAACGAAGCCCAGTAAGAGCCCAACTGCGCCACATGGCAGCGCCACAGCACGCCACATGTCTGGGTCAGCCCGGCCCAGACCGGTCCAAATCCAGCCCTGTCCAGGCAAGTTTGAACCCAGCCCGTATTGACCGTTGACTTGGCCCCACACGTCAGACGCTGACGTCTTGCTGACGTCAGCTGGACCCCACCTGTCAGCTCAGAACAGAGACGATGACGTCATGATGACGTCAGATGTCAGCATGCCACATAGACCAGTCACTCCATGCCACGTGTCAGCCCCGAATTAATTCAGCCTTTTCCATTTTCAGAAATGAATTAAACTTCGGAAATTCATAACTAATTCATACGACCTCAGAAAAATACGAAACCAGGACCAAAATTCATCTAAAATCGAGCTCTATGCAATGAACCCATGTTTGAGTGCATTTGGCACTTTTGAATTTTCATTGCTTCTTTATGCTACTCTATAGACGTCGCTAACGCGACTATAATGCGAACGTTGCAGACTCGGAGGAGAACCAGACAGACGAGGACCATGAGTACCGTGAGGAGAACGGAGACGACTACACTAAAGGTGCCACATCCCACCCAATCTCATAGCACCTATTACGCATGGCTAACATAGAACTGCTAACGCTTTACTTTACTGCTACAGTCATACTATGATAGGACTTGCATGGTAGTATGCTTACTTGAAGGCCTTTACCTTGACGCAACCTTACCCCCGCATACCCTGCTATTAGGCTAGACACACGCTTACTGCTATATATTTCATTACTTATACTTCTACTACGCTTATACTACATGCGTGGTGGAAACTGGTGTTACCTGGCCTATGGGAAGAGTGCTGCGTGTGTGACTTGGGTGTGTGGAGGGTGAGGGTTGTGTCGACCAAGTTGGAGTACACGACGACAGCACAGGGCAAGTCTTGCTATGGGATGCTACCTGGCACCCCCGAAATGGATACTGTGTTGGGTAAATGGTATATGAGGTGGACACAGGTGTGAACTCGTGATGGGAGGAGCCCGGGATGGAGGTCTTTGTGGTGGCGATAAATGGAAACCCCGATGGAGACATTCTCGCTTGGTCATCCCTAAGGACTTACTAGTACTCAGATTCACCGAAGCCTTACGTACCACTCGCCCTATATGGTGCGGGACGGTGGACTACTTGGTAGGATATTGCCACTCTCGCTAGGTTGATAGCGACGGTGTAAGGAGGTGCAGGCGCGAGGATCCCCCCCCCTTCCGAGACTTAATGGAGACCTTGTGGACCTGGCTCATGACTCATAGTTTTAGCCACCCCAGACTTGACTTGGGGTGAACCAGGGCTGAATGGTAGGGTGGCATTATCCTAGGCTAGCAAGCGGCTGGAATCAGCCTAGTTGACGACGGTCAGTGACGAAGGCGGATCTTGTGGTTATGTAAAACGTCTGCAGAGTGTATGGTTGATCGATTGATACATGTGCCGACTTGTCGGCTATGGACCTTTCCTGGGTTTTGCTTAAACTAGATAATGAGATGAGTCCTTCTCTTCTCCCCCCGTGAGAGAGAGTCGGTCGTAGCCAGGGGCTACGGGCCTTGAGACAGTGCCGAGAGGGAGTTGGCCTGTTGACTGAGCGATGGTATGGTTATGGTGATGATACGGAGATGGTGGTATATTGATCCCAGGATCGAAACCTGGCTCGGAAAAGGGAATGGAGTGGAATGTGTGTGGGAATGGTGTTAAAAACTTGACAAACTATTATTATTTACTTGATATGCTAATGCATAGGAAACCCTAGCTTTATAGGTTCCTTTGACTATGTCCAACTTGCATCCAATTTCTACAAAGCAATGCTCATAGGGATGGGAGTGGCCAGTACAAATCATACTGATAAATTTTGGCACACAGGTTCTGCTGAGGAGTATAGCTCCGAGGAGTTTGACGGATGAGGGGTTCGTGCCTACGCTCGAGTTTGGCGATCTTATCTTCAAGCTGTTCTGAATGAATGCTACTTTTGATTCCGCCAATGCGGCGATGTAATAAATTATGTAATTCCGCACTATTTGTACTCTGATATTATCATTGTATGGATGTGATATTCGACTGAAATTTGGGTAATATGATCTACAACGGTCTTATTACACTTCGACGCTGTGGATTTCCCTTCGCGGAAATCGGGGTCGCTTCAGTTGGTATCAGAGCCATACTTGACCATAGGATGAAACCCTTAGAAATGGACGATAGAATAGGCGTGAACAGCCATTCTTTCAGTTATATACCGACCCTGCATTTACTTTTATGCAAGGCTTATCTATTATTGACCTGCTAACACCCGTTCCTTAAAACATGCAGATGGCAACGAACGTCGACTGGCCGCCTCTAGGACCGCTACCTCTGGACCACACCAAGCTTACCTTTGACCTACGTGAGCTCAGGGGTTTTGCACAGACCCTCTGCCGAGTTCTCATCACGTTAGGAGTCCCCGACGAGCTTGTCAAGGTCACCTGCACCGGGAAGCTAGCTCAGGAAGGAGGAATTGAAGGACCGATTGTCGCCTTAGTCGAGTTCCCAGCTAGCACTACCTTACCTTCTGTCCCAGCTTTCACCGATTTGACTATAGAGGACACAGTCGAGGAGGGACTGCAAGCTATCTCACATAAGGCACTTCGCAGAGTGATGAGGGACCACTACGAGCACCTGAAGACGACAGAGTTTCGTCTACTTCCCCAGGCCCTCGACCTCAGCCTTACCCCTAGTGAGCAGAGTTTCATAGCCGGTAGAGTTATCCTTGCCGAGGAGGATAGATGCCTTCGCGTCTCAGCTATTCACCTACTGGAGCAGGACAGATACGTGACCTAGCTGGAGCAGAGGAGACGTCAGGACCAGGCCCTTCAGTGGGAGTACCAGGAGTGAGACTCGCAGGGAGCACAGGAGCGAGTTAATCTACTTGAGACAGTTACCAAGCTACAGGACGAGCTCAACCGTCGTGAGGAAGTCCACAGAGCCAAGGTCGCTGACTTACAGGACAAAGCAGCTGACCTAGGCAATAGGAACTGCTACCTTGATAGCAAGGTCTTAGAGTTATAGAGTGAGTTGGATGATAAGAAGGCCGAGTTCAACCGCAGAAGAGACAAAGAGAGATCCAAGGGGATTGATATGCTGAAGATCTAATCTCGGAATAAGACCATGACTCAAGAGCTAGAGGAGTTCAGGAAGAAGGCCGTTCGTAACCAGGGTCACCTGATCGAGGCACTCAGGCAGACCAAGTACCTACAGGACAAGTGTGAGAGGACATGGCAGGCTTGGCAGAAGTCTGACAGGAAGCGCCTCAGGGAGATGAAGGGTATGTGGGATCAGCTACCCAAGGAGATACGCAGCAAGACGAAGCCTAGGATAGAGGAGTTTGAGTTAGCCCCGACTCGCCTCAACCTAGACGCCTGCCCCACCCTACCTGGAGCCAAGCCTACTAAGGAGCTCACTGAGGCCTTGAAGTACGTGTCCCGACTTCACAAGTCTGACGAGGAGATCGAGATCGAGAACATTCGTATCCCAGCTGCGGTGTACGAGTTAGAGTAGATGACCCTGCGTGGTCATGAGTCATGTCAGTAGCTTCCATAAGTTGTACCCCATGCTGTACCCCTTATGAGATGAGACATTATGCGTAGTACGATTCTCGCACATCTTCAAGTGTAGCTACTGGAGATGATGCTATGTAATAAAACCCATGTAATGAGTGTTTTGGATCTTATTGCATCTTATGGATCTTATTGCATCTTTGTAATGAGTGTTGGATAGTACAAATGTTTTTCTTTAAATCGTCAAAATCATGTAATCATATCAAATTATAAGCACTTATGGCACAAGCTCTAAAGATTCCTATGATTCGTGTTGCAGATGCCGAACCGCCGATCTAATCGCCTGATGAACCGTGGACGTGCGCCCACCCCTGAACCAGTTGAACCAAATGGGGGATGTGGTGGCAACAACCGTGGCCATGGCCGTGGACATGGACGTGGAGGGATACCCTTCCACCTAGAGAATACTCCGCCGCCTGAGGAGAACATTCCACCACCACCACCACCGAACCTAGCAGAAGTGATGGCACAATAGACCCAGCTTCTTGTAGATCTTGTTGAAGGAGCAAACCATCGCCAGGGAGGTCAGCAGTATGACTTCCAAAGGAAGCTGGAAGGATTCCTAAAGCTAAGACCACCTACCTATGATGGCACCGACCCTGACCCGCTTGTAGCCGATGACTGGCTCAAGGAGATGGAGAAGAAGCTTGACCTCACTACTTTCACCGACGATGAGTGTGTTGGAGCAGCCGCACACCAGCTCATAGGTGCAGCACGAGTCTGGTGGGACAGTTTTAGTGATTCCCATGAGGACCCTGCCAACATCCCGTGGGATGAGTTCGCCGAAGCATTCACTGAGTATCACATTCCCAAGGGTATCATGGAGGCCAAAGCTGAGGAGTTCCGCAACATCAAGATGGGAAAGCACAGGGTGACTGAGTACACTACTCGTTTCACCAACCTTCTACGCTATGCACCTTCCTATGTTGTGAACTCTAAGAAGGAGAAGCTGTACTATTACCGCAAGGGACTTAACCCACACATCAAGCTGAAGTTTGGCGGTATTGAGAGCAACACATTGCGTGCTCTGGTGGATCGCTGCATCCAGATTGAGAAGGACCATGCTGAAGCTAGAGAAGAGTATAGGGAGAGGAAGCGTAAGCCTGAGGAGTCATTCCGTGGACGTGATTGCAAGAGGTTCCATATAGATGCACCATCCAGGGAACGCTCTCGCCACAACAGGGATGACAACCCTGGATCGAGTAGGGGTAGTGGAGGCTACACCGCCAAATAATCCTGCCCTGCTCAGGATCGTTACACCCGGGACCGTTATGCTCAGGACTGCAACACTCAGGACCGTTTCAATCGTCCCCGCTCAGCGAATGAACGCCTAGCACAGAACCGCTCTGCACCAAGCACTGGAAACTAGAAGGCAACCGCGCTAACCCCTACAGGCGGTACGCCTTTCACCTATTTTGCCTGTGGCCAACCGGGTCACAAAACCGTTGAATGCCCACAGAACTCAGCTGCTCAGAAGTCTCAGTTCAAGGGATCTGCCACCTGTGGACGTCTCAACCATCTGGACGCCGAGGAAGCATAGGCTGCCCCTGACATTGTGTACGGTATGTTTTTAGTTAATGGCAATACTGCATCAGTTCTATTTGACTCTGGAGCAACTTGTTCATACATATCATCCAAGTTTGCACGAGAACATGACCTGCTTGTAACCCCACATGAGCAGCCTATCATCACCAGTTCACCTTTAGGAGACCTAAAATGCACCCACATCTGTAAGGGAGTGAGTCTTACCATTGAGGGTCTTATCTTTAAAGCCGACCTAACCCTGTTACCTTCCACTAACCTAGATGTCATCTTAGGCATGGATTGGCTAACCAGTCACCGAGGTATCATATCATGTTCACCTAGATATGTCCAAGTGACCCACCCATCAGGCCAAGCCATTAGATGTGAACCCCAGTCCAGAAAGTCCACCTCTATCCTGTGTGCCCTTAAAGCCAGTTCATAATCACAGAAAGAGGAGAAGACAGTTCATGATGTGCCGATGGTCAGAGACTATCCCGATGTATTCCCTGAAGAATTACCAGGTATGCCACCAGACCGTGATGTAGAGTTCATCATTGATCTTTTGCCGGGAACGAGACCCATTGCCAAGAGACCCTATCGCATGTCAGTTGATGAACTGGCCGAGCTCAAGAAATAGCTTGATGAGCTCATCTTGAAGGGATATATCAGACCCAGTGCTTCACCCTGGGGATCCCCTGTTCTATTTGTTAAGAAGAAGGATGGCTCGATGAGAATGTGCATTGATTACCGGAACTTGAACGCAGTCACCATCAAGAACAAATACCCCCTGCCAAGGATTGATGATCTGCTTGATCAGCTTCGAGGTGCCAAGTATTTCTCCAAGATTCACCTCAGATCCGGTTATCATCAGATGAAGATTCGAGAGAGTGACATCCCGAAGACAGCTTTCGTGACTAGGTATGGGCAGTTTGAGTTCACCGTGGTGTCCTTTGGACTCACGAACGCTCTCGCCTACTTCATGAACATGATGAATAAGGTTTTCATGGATGATCTGGATAAGTTTGTGGTGGTATTCATCGATGACATCCTTGTCTATTCATCCACCACTAAAGAACACGAACATCATCTGAGAACGGTGCTTGAGAAACTAGCCCAACATCAGCTCTACGCAAAGTTCAGCAAATGTGAATTTTGGCTATAGGAAGTTGCCTTCTTAGGCCATGTACTATCAGCTGAAGGTGTCGTAGTTGACCCAGCCAAAATTGAAGCCGTGAAAGAATGGGATCAACCTCATAATGTGACAGAAATCAGAAGTTTCTTGGGATTGGCTGGATATTATCGTCGATTCATTGAGAACTTCTCCAAGATAGCCCGTCCAATGACCAACCTTCTGAAGAAGACTAAGGAGTTTGAATGGACGCCCGTGTGCGAGCAAAGCTTCTAGGAACTGAAACTGAAGCTTACCACAACTCCTGTGCTAGCATTGCCTGATATCAGCAAAGATTTCGTGGTCTATTGTGATGCATCCCATCAAGGACTTGGTTGTGTACTGAAGCAAGATGGAAGAGTGATAGCATATGCGTCTCGACAGTTGAAAGAACACGAGAACCGTTACCCAACTCATGATCTAGAATTAGCAGTTGTGCACACCTTGAAGATCTGGAGACACTACTTGATAGGCAACAAGTGTGATATCTATACAGATCACAAGAGCTTGAAGTACTTTTTCACTCAGGAAGATCTAAATATGAGGCAATGCCAATGGCTAGAGTTGATCAAGGACTATAACCTAGAAATTCATTATCATCCGGGAAAAGCTAATGTAGTCGCAGATGCTCTCAGTCGCAAGAGTTACTGTCACGCCTTAATCACTGAATCCGTACCACCTGAGCTCAAAGAAGAGATTGATGATTTCCAACTTGAGATACTACCGCATGACTTGTTGAATGAGCTCCGCATACAGTATGATCTCACAGATCGCATCTGTCAAGCTCAGAAAAGTTGTGAAGAGATTGAGTATCTCCGTGGTCTGATGAAACTAGGCTACAAGACCAACCACCAAGAAGATGAACAAGGAACCATCTGGTTCAAGAACAGAATCTATGTTCCATCTGACCAAGCACTACGAGAGGAAATTCTATCAGAAGCTCACGATTCCAAATACTGTATTCACCCTAGAGGTTCAAAGATGTATCAAGACCTGAAGAAACACTTCTGGTGGAAAGGCATGAAGACAGACATTGCAGGACATGTGGCACATTGTGACACCTGCAACAGAGTCAAGGCTGAACATCAAAGGCCTGCAGGATTGCTAAAGCCTCTTGACGTTCCCGAGTGGAAATGGGAGAACATATCCATGGATTTCATAGTTGGATTGCCCCGCTCACAGAAAGGCAATGATTCCATCTGGGTGATTGTTGATCGTTTGACCAAGATTGCTCACTTTGTACCAGTTAAGACCAAGACCAATGCCGAAAAATTAGCGGATCTATATGTTGAGCATATTCTCAGACTTCATGGAGCTCCCTCTAGCATTGTATTTGATCGTGGTCCTCAGTTTGTGTCCCGATTCTGGGAAGCTCTGCACAAGTCCATTGGAACCAAACTTGATTTCAGTACCGCTTATCACCCATAGATAGATGGACAGACAGAACGAGTAAATCAGATCTTAGAAGACATGCTTCGCGCTAGTGTACTGAATTATGGCTCTGATTGGGAGAAATGCCTACCTTATGCAGAGTTCTCTTACAACAATAGCTACCAAGCTAGTATCAAGATGTCGCCGTTTGAAGCTCTGTATGGCAGACCTTGTAAGACACCTTTGATGTGGTCCCAACCAGGGGAAATAATGTTCTTTGACTCCGCTAAGATTCAAGATGCAGAAGAAGGAGTTGCGCAAGTGAAGGAGAATTTGAGAATTGCTCGAAGTCGATACAAGAGCTATGCTGACAAAAGGAGAAGAGAACTTGAGTTCAATATGGGAGATTTTGTCTATCTCAAGGTATCCCCGCTACGTGGAACTGTCAGATTCCATGTGAAAGGAAAGCTTGCCCCTAGGTTTGTTGGCCCATACAAGATTTGTAAGAGGATTGGAAAGCTCGCCTATAAACTTGAGCTACCCGAGGAATTGATGGGTGTACATCCCGTATTCCATGTCTCACAGCTACGCAAGTGTTTGAGAGTGCCCGATGAAGTAATTCCAACGGAAACACTTGACATTCAAGATACACTTGAGTATAAAGAACATCCTATTGGAATTCTGGGCAGAGATACCAAAGAGACCCGAAGCAAGACTATTCCTATGTGCAAGATCTAATGGAGCAATCACACAGAGAGAGAAGCAACATGGGAGAAAGAGTCTGACCTCCGGCTACGATATCCTTACCTCTTCGAAGAGTACGTTACGCTTAATCTCGGGGACGAGATTCTGTTAAGGGGGTAGGACTGTAACAACCCAAAAATCCACACACGAAAAATACCAACTACAAAAATTTTCTTAGAACTCCCTTGTGATGATGAGTGTCATGTATAGTAACCCAACCTAAGAGATGCATTAGGTTTAACCCCAACCCAAGTTAACACATAAGCATGGCATGTCATTTGTTAATTGTGTTTATTTAAATGATAACAAATAAAGTATTGCATACATTGTTAAATCAAATTATGATCTGGAATTCTATTTGCTTTATGTTATGCTTATCAACTCCTTTGAAGTAATAAACCATGAAGCAACTAATTAATCAAAGCAAGGAATAAAAGATTAAAAAGAGAATTATTTCTATTTTTGTATAACAAAACTACACCTATTTTTGTTATACAAAATAGCTAAATAAAATCTCCTAAAACTCCAATAAATTAGGTGCACCAAGTTGGAATTCAAGTTCTAGAACCAAATTTGAATTCAAACAAAAGAGAAGAAATGAAAAACAAAATAGAAAAAGAAGAGAAAGGATGTAGGCCTCGCAAGCCGCCTCGGCTTGCTCGGCCCACACCAGCCAGCCAGCCCAACCGGCCTGCCAACCCTTCCCGTCGTCCCAGCGCGCGCGCGGCCCACGAGCCAGCCCAGCGCGACACCCACGCCCGCGCACCCGTCTGCCTCGCTCGCAGCCACTGCCCGCTGGACCCCGCATGTCAGCCACCCCCATCTACAGTGTCGTCTTCCTCACCCATGCCTCAACCGCCTACGCGACCGGCGCCCGACAGCGGTGGCAGGGGCGGGCTAGGGGGTCATGCCCGGGGCATGGCCTTGTCCCCTTGGCGCCGCGCCCATGCAACCACACACGGCCGTTGGATGGGATGCACGCCTCTGATCCTCCTCAATCTCCAGCCGTCGAACGTCGGGTTCCATGGCCGAGCTTTGCTATAAGAGCCCCGATCCCGGTTGCCCTAGCGCTCGTCCCATCGCCCCGCCGCCACTTGGTGGCCAACCACTTCACACCGAGAGTAAAAGGCCGAGGAGGAGTTCGAGAGAGGAGAACAGAGCCACTACCGGGAGGAGGACTGGGAGCACGCCGGAGTTCGGAGCACCGCCACGGATCAAGCCAGAGCGGACGACACTGCACGGCACTGCTTCCGGAGCTACACGGCCGCAACTCGTCACTGCACCACCATCCTCTCTTCCACAGCACCCACGGTGAGCCCCCGATTCTTCCCCTGCTCGCCGCCGGACCTTGCTACTTCGGCCATGGTGCTCCATACCATGAGCGCGTAGGCCAAGGCCATCCCCGGTCTCTAGGCACACAAGCACAGCACACTCACGCGCACGTCGCGACCACCCCCGAGCCCTTGGACGTTGTAGACCTCTCCAAGTCCCACGGACGCCGTGGCCGAGCACGTATGCCACGCTCACGACGCCGCCGCCATGGCGCAGCCACCACCGGAGCACCAGACCACCTCTGAGCACCAGACCACCTCCGAGCACCGGACCACTAGTCCGAGCACCAGACCACCGGTCTGAGCACCAGACCACCGCCCAGAGCACCGACCACCATGGCCAGTACTGCTGGGAGCGCCTGGCGCCTCCTTGACTCGCCCGTCCTGTTCGCTGAAGCCACGGGTAACTCACACGCACGCTGTGACCACCCCGCTGGAGCCCCGTAGTGACCCGCGCGCCTCTCTGTCTTCACCATGTCGCCGTGGCCACTGGGAAGACCCTACCGGCCACCTGGAAACTGGAAGTCCTGCCCTGAGCTCTGGACGCCCTTGCCATGTCCATACGGATCCGTAGGAGCCTACACTCCCCACTATGACGCCCCTCTGAGGCCATAGCCCCCACACCGATGCCGCCGACATGATCGGAAGACCGCCGCCATGGCCAAAGCCACCGGAGGCCCTGGAGGACCCCTCGACCTGCCCACCATGCCTGCTGGAGCAGTGTGACGCCCATGCGCACCACAGAACCGGCCAATGCCGCTGCACCCGCGCCATTCCCGCACGCCGGTTGTGCTCGAGCCGCCGTTCGCCGTGACCAGTGACTTAGGAGGCACCATCCGTCGCCCTGACCCCACCGTTGCAGTCGTCATGGCGCGGGGAGGCTTTTCCCCACCTCAATTGGATGCCTGTGCCGTTGCGGGAGCTCGCCGGTGAGCACGTCGCCGGCGGGAGCGCGCCGTGGAAGAAACAGAGGAGAAGGGGCGAGTTGAGCAGCGCAGCCCTGCACCCGGTGCACATTAGCCAAGCCGAGGGGAAATGACGATGGACTCGGACCACCATGGACCCTGACTTAGGTCCATGGATCGTGAACTTGGGTCCACCGTGAGCCGCGCTCACGCCCACAGCCAGGAAACGAAGCCTAGTAAGAGCCCAACTGTGCCACGTGGCAGCGCCACAGCACGCCACATGTCCGGGTCAGCCCAGCCCAGACCGGCCCAAATCCAGCCCTGTCCAGGCCTAGTTTGAACTTAGCCCGTATTGACCGTTGACCGATCAATGTTGACCGTTGACCTGGCCCCACACGTCAGACGCTGACGTCAGCTGGACCCCACCTGTCAGCTCGGAACCGAGACGATGACATCATGATGACGTCATGCTGACGTCAGCATGCCACGTAGACCAGTCACTGCGTGCCACGTGTCAGCCCCGAATTAATTCAGCCTTTTCCATTTTCAGAAATGAATTAAACTTCAGAAATTCATAACTAATTCATACGACCTCAGAAAAATACGAAACCAAGACCAAAATTCATCTAAAATCGAGCTCTACGCAATGAACCCATGTTTGAGTGCATTTGACACTTTTGAATTTTCATTGCTTCTTTGTGCTACTCTATAGACGTCACTAACGCGACTATAATGCGAACGTTGCAGACTCGGAGGAGAACCAGACAGACGAGGACCGTGAGTACCGTGAGGAGAACGGAGACGACTACACTGAAGGTGCCACATCCCACCCAATCTCATAGCACCTATTACGCATGGCTAACATAGAACTGCTAACACTTTACTTTACTGCTACAGTCATACTATGATAGGACTTGCATGGTAGTATGCTTACTTGAAGGCCTTTACCTTGACGCAACCTTACCCCCGCATACCCTGATATTAGGCTAGACACACGCTTACTGCTATATATTTCATTACTTATACTTCTACTACGCTTATACTACGTGCGTGGTGGAAACTGGTGTTACCTGGCCTATGGGAAGAGTGCTGCGTGTGTGACTTGGGTGTGTGGAGGGTGAGGGTTGTGTCGACCAAGTTGGAGTACACGACGAGCCTGGGGCAAGTCTTGCTATGGGATGCTACCTGGGCACCCCTGGAAATGGATACCTGTGGTGGGTAAATGGTATATGAGGTGGACCTGGGTGTGAACCTGTGATGGGAGGAGCCCGGGATGGAGGTGCTGTGGTGGCACGATAAATGGAAACCCTGATGGAGACATTCTGGCTTGGTCATCCCTAAGGACTTACTAGTACTCAGATTCACCGGGAAGCCTTACGTACCACTCGCCCTATATGGTGCGGGACGGCTGGGCTACTTGGTAGGATATTGCCACTACTGCTAGGTTGATAGCGGACAATGTAAGGAGGTACGGGGCGCGGAGGATCCCCCCCACACCCTTCCGAGACTTCATGGAGACCTTGTGGACCCGGCTCATGACTCATAGTTTCAGCCACCCCAGACTTGACTTGGGGTGAACCAGGGCTGAATGGTAGGGTAGCATTATCCTAGGCTAGCAAGCGGCCGGAATTAGCCTAGTTGACGATGGTCAGTGAGGAAGGCGGATCTTGTGGTTATGTAAAACCTCTGCAGAGTGTATGGTTGATCGATCGATACATGTGCCGACTTGTCGGCTATGGACCTTTCCTGGGTTTCGCTTAAACTAGATAATGAGATGAGTCCTTCTCTTCTTCCCCTGTGAGAGAGAGTCGGTCGTAGCCAGGGGCTACGGGCCTTGAGACAGTGCCGAGAGGGAGTTGGCCTATCGACTGAGCGATGGTATGGTTATGGTGATGATACGGAGATGGTGGTATATCGATCCTAGGATCGAAACCTGGCTCGGAAAAGGGAATGGAGTGGAATGTGTGTGGGAATGGTGTTAAAAACTTGACAAACTATTATTATTTACTTGATATGCTAATGCATAGGAAACCCTAGCTTTATAGGTTCCTTTGACTATGTCCAACTTGCATCCAATTTTCACAAAGTAATGCTCATAGGGATGGGAGTGGCCAGTACAAATCATATTGATAAATTTTGGCACATAGGTTCTGCTGAGGAGTATAGCTCCGAGGAGTTTTGGCGATCTTATCTTCAAGCTGTTCTGAATGAATGCTACTTTTGATTCCGCCAATGCGGCGATGTAATAAATTATGTAATTCCGCACTATTTGTACTCTGATATTATCGTTGTATGGATGTGATATTCGACTGGAATTTGGGTAATATGATCTACAATGGTCTTATTACACTTCGACGCTGTGGATTTCCCTTCGCGGAAATCGGGGTCGCTTCACTTACCATATCGAAGAGACAACCTCCGAAATATCTTTGATGTAGACGTGTAGTACCCACCATTTAATATAGTAACCAAATTTTCTTCACTTGACAAGGAGCAAATCAGATCGTGCACCATATCATGTACACGACAAGCATATATCAAGCCAGTGCACCTCTCATATATAGGTTGTATCATACTTCTGTTTATGAGTTCACTGATGTAACTCTCTCCAACTGAAAATAGGCTCTTACCTTCTTCTTCACATTGGATGAAGCCTTCAGCCATCCACATCCATATTAAAGGGTAAAGTACTTGACCGGTTTCGTATTAAATGATCTTTTTCAATTTCATAATCTTCTGGAAACATGCTTAAATATAATAAGCAAGTTCTCAGATGGAAGGGCATTTCATAATAGCTAAGTGACAATATCGTTCTCATATTAACCACGCATCAGTGCTATCGCAAAGACCAGTACCAATAGAATTGTAGACATCATACCAATCAATCTTATTTCTTGCTTTAGAAGCTAGCAGACTAGCTATTGTAACAATAGCCAAGGGCACATTTCTCTAGTATTCTCTCGGATACTTTAGCCAGCTCCTCATCCGGACATTTTTCTGTCTTCAATGTTGTCCTTGTTTTCGTTACCAAATATTCTTATATACAACAACTTTTGGGAGTTACTTTGGGAAAGGGGTTTCAACTTGTAAGCATCACCAACTTCTTCAGCAACACCAAAATTATGTGTTGTGATAATTATATATCCAACATCATTATCAGGCAAAGCGGATTTAATCATTAGCCGAATCGAGATATCCCATATGTCATCAATAACAAGCAAATACCTACACACGGATCGAATTATTAACAGAAACTAATGAAATTATGATAGGAAGTTCAATTATTGTTCATGTACCAAATTGTGCAAGTTAAGCTAACTCGAACATTACCAATGAACTGATGAGTTAGACTAGATTAACATGTCCATAGACAAAACAAGTCGACTCAGGCTCTGTTAGCATGGCTCCAAAGGGCTCCGGCTCCTTGGTACAGTGTGCGAAGGAGTCAGAGTCGGTGTTGCAAGAAATAGTGGCTTCACTAGCTTCTAGTTGAGAGAAAAACTGCTCCTTGCTACGGTGCACAAAGGAGCCGAAGTCGGAGCCCTCTAGAACTCTACCAAATGGGGAGAATCCTAGCCAAAAACTACAAAAAAATAATCATTGTCTGCTCATATTATTTCCACTTAACGGTGATGTTAAAAACATAAGTGGTTGTTTTTTATTTAACTAGGACATGTATGCACATTTCTCATTGACCTTATTTAGCTCTAGGCCCTAGTATTATTATTGGAGGGAAAAATTCAACAGCGGCAAAAAAAAAATCATATGTACTCCCTCCATTCCAAATATAATATGTTTTGGATTTTATAGATACACATCTTTTGCTATGAACTTAGATATACTCCCTCCATACTTAAAATTAAAGTTGTTTTGGAGGGTGAGTCAGATGTTCACAATTCAAGTCATTTTGCATGCTTTAACAACATTTTGGATGAAGTTGACCCGAGCCTTCGTCTCCCATTTTGGATGGAGTAAATTCACACACTGCACAAAAAAAATAGCAACCCAGCGTGGGATGGAACCTAGGACCTCACGTCTGGCCTTCACAGGGCTAACTAGTCTGGCAGGGAGTGTTTGTTGAATGGGAGAAACCTGAAATCCTATTTAATAAGGGGCAAACAGGGGAAAATGTACCCAATTAATTACTCCTTGGTATCATAATCCAAAACAACTTGATTTTTGAGTATGGAGGGAGTACACAATGTCTAGATACATAGTAGAAATAATGTATCTAAAAAAGCGAAAAGTTTTATAATTTAGAATGGAGGGAGTGTGTCCTAATGGGAGGAATGCTTCGTGCTTCCATACCTTTTATGTTGCAGAAATTCTCTGAGTACATTGATGAGCTGCAGCTCGTCAAGAAATGTTTCACTGACGCTGTCATTGAATTTATTCCTGTCAAGTTGATAGAGGATGCCTTGGTCATCAAACCCATACTTCGGTGACGACGGGGAATGTACTTTCTCGTGTAAGGCAGTTTTGCTAACTCATTGCCCTTGCCACACATCATGAATGTGTCAATGCTATCCTCCATGTCATAAGACAGCTCCCTCAAATCCCTGGCCCAGATCTTGTCTTGAATGCTAAGCTAGTCTGCCGGTATGTTGGAGACCATCTCAAAGGCAGCTTTCATGCTCTCGAGCTCAGCTTGTAGAAACATGATCTCTGCCCTCACCCTCTCTTGCGGATTGTACTCCCCGGTGAGGAGATCACCAAGTTTGGTGTCAACGGATCAAGCCGAGGAGCTGCAGCCGCCCCCTGTTTTTTTTTTGTTCCGAGTTGCTCCCGGGTTGGTGCTCGCTAGCTGCTGCCTTAGCAGCTGGAACAGATGGGAGGGGACAGGTTATCGTGATGCTACAGCAAAAGGCCAAAATATTGGTCCACCGCATTTTACCCAAACAAGCCCGAAAGGACTCCAAGAAGGAGACACCGGCCACGTCGCTCTAATTTTTTTCCGCCGTCGGATTCTCGAATCGATGGCCTAGATCTCTTGAAGCTGATTCTCGTCCGGAGCAGCTTCCCGTCGTCCTCTCCGGCTTCTTCGAATTCTTCGCACTCTTATTTACCTTATACGGCTTCTTCTCAGAATCCAACGAGACGAATATAATACCCAGCTTCGGATTTCCCTTCCCAAGACTTCTGCTTCTCCTTCCCCTTCCTCGCTCTCTCTCGTCCGCTCCCTCCCTCTCCCGATCCCCCTTCCTCGCTCTCTCTCGTCCGCTCCCTCCCTCTCCCGATCTCTCCCGACGCGCGGCCAGGGCGGCCACCGGCGCCAGCAGCGCGGCGCGGCGAAACCTAGCTGCCTCTTCTTCCTCGCCGGCCCCCCTGCGCTGCATGCGGTCCGCGCCCGCTCGACGAAACCCTAGCTGCGTCTTTCTCGCCGGCAGCAACGGCGGCCAAGTTCGCCAGCTTTGTATGGCGGTGCATCACCATCTTCTTCCCCTACCCCTCTCCTTCTTCCTCTCCCTCTCCGTGTGGTGCCAAAGGCGCGGTACGAGGCGAGCACCCTACCCGGTGCGAGCGCGCACCGTAGCGTAGCGATGCGCACGTGCGGTGGCGTGGGCAAGCGTGCGCCCTCCATGCGTGGCCATGGGGCGGCGCAGGCCCGGTGCACCCTCTGGCGGGCCACGTCGGTGAGCGCGGCTTTGGGGCAACTGGGCGGAGCGCGCCACGGCTCCAACACGAGCAGACCAACAAGGACCACCTCATGGCTTTCCCGGCTATTCCTCTCTCGCCCATCTTCCCCTTCCTCCGTTCCAGATACTTATTGGTGAGGCTCCATTTTTCTGCCTCCCCTCGTGCTCTTCCTGCTGCACACCACAGATGAAATTATTTGAGGGGTATTTTTCACCTTTGTCCCTTTCCTCTTTGGTCTCGAGGATTCCATTCGAATCCTCTTCGATTCTTGGTGATTCGAACTGAATCGTCTCCAATTTTTGCGGATTACAGGAGGAACACGCTGATAGAGAAACGAGGTACTGACCAATCAGTTCTTTTGAGGAAACATATAAGCTGATGACTTTCTTGTGCTTTTGTCCAATCTGTAATTTTCTATGTATATGGCCAGATACTCCTACAACATGATCAGGTGATGATCTATAATATCTGATGATTACATCATAAATTATGTCTAACTTTTACAGCAATGATCACGGGAGATCTTTCCTTCTTGTGTTTTTCTTTTTCTAGAATTCACCGTATTTTCGGTGAGTTCCGTTCTTAATGTTTGACTGATTTGGTGTGTTCGAGTTTTATTAGAATCAAATTGGGTTTGAACCCATTCCTGGTGAATTTTTGACAGCCTCCGTTTGTACACTGCATACTATTGTGCTTTTGAAACAATGGTTTTCACATACACAGCAATAGCAAAAGCAGCACTCTTCTAATTTTCAGAACCGTGACTCCTTCCCAGCAACAGTTACCTACTCATTGTCCTTATCTAATTTTCCCACCTTTTATTGGTTTGTTTTTTTGGTGGATTTGAGAGTTGTTTAGTCAGCAGGCTTATGTACTGTTCCGAAACTTATTGAGAAGCAATAGTTGGCAGGCTGCTTTGGTTTCTCAGTCTAGCTGCAATGCAGCGTGTGCTATTCCTCCGACCGCCAGATAGCTGCTGACTGAGTTTGGACAACAAGTTCAATCCGCTGAACCTGGTAGCTGCATCTCCTTTCAGTGTTTTAGTCATCGGGAGTAGTAGGATTTCGGTGCCTGCAATCTACCAGGAAAACATCAGTTGTAGCTAGGCCAATATTATCTATGCACTCCGTAGCTTGTGTAACAAATTTGTACTATTCTGGAATTCCGAATACAGGTATCTTATTTGCATTTGCTTTTTTCAGTTCCTAATTCCCATGACTCTACACAAAGGAAGTTATCAGTCATGGTTGATCCTATCTGTTTTACCTTGAATCGTTGCATCCATTGTAAAATGCTTATCTACTTTTTCCTGTTTAAAACTGAAAGCTGAGTGCTGATCAGGTACTTCTTTGCATCCATTTAGAATCCACTGTTCTCTATTTTCATACATAAAAATAAATGTATTGTCTTCTATCTCCTGCTTGTTTCAAAGTTCTGCTACACACATATTAGAGGTTCATAGTATGATAGTACAAGTCTTGAATTTCCATTGGTAGTTCTAGATTTGCTTACCACATTAACAAGCAATTTATCCATTGCAAACTTGGGATCAAAAGAACAAAATCAATGATGCTTTGTACATTCACTAAAATATTGTGTTTCTTGTGCTTACTCACACTTAAATTTGAAGCTCCCTCTTCATGACACTGCTTAACTGCTAATATCGATTTATTGTACAGAGTATTGCTTCATCTGGTTGATCTGCTATTTTTTTTATAATGCCTCTTCTGAGAAGATTACATTTTAAGTTTACATAAGCTAGCCTTGTATCTTGCTTCCAGTAATTTGTTAACATGGTGATACACTCTATTTTTTCAGAGAAACAAGAGCCAGTGAGGAAGCTGATGGAGACCTCAGGTATCTATGAATCTTTTTTCTAGATCTCTGAATGTCTTCCCTCCTAATGCTACAGCTGTCATATCCTCCATTAATTATTATATGCCTTTAATACGTTGGGGCTAAAGAGAATTCAGGGTGTAGCTTTTTTAGAGCAAAGTGGTGCTGGAGGTTTTGTCGGTATCAAATTGAAAAATCCTGAAATGAAACGTGTGTGTGCTTCTATGGAATAATTGCATTATGGTTCTACCTCTGCTTTCTATTAGGTAACTAAAGGTACCTGTACAGATAAAAAGTGGTATGCATTTCCATCAATTTTGTACCATTAAATGGTGCATTAACAACTGTGTTCCCTGGACTAGATATAGTGGCCTGATCCTATTCATGGCTGCTGATATGCAGGTTTTTTCCCTTATCAGGATCTCGGGTTGATGATATTTGTAGCTCATTCTAAGGTATCCTGTTTCTTTGATGTTAGGTTCTCATAGTACATGCTCATTTCTTTTTATTAATCTTACATATAGTGCCATGATCCTTTTCATGGACAAGTGCTCTGCCAATTTCAGTTTTTCAATGGTTCTTCCATAAACATACCATGTCACAATTTTTTGAGTGCCTCATCTAACCCTCTATTCGGCTGGGGCCTCCTGGGCAGCCAGCCCGGACACGTCGCCCCCAAATCCCTGATTGGTCCAGCCGTCAGCTCCAGCCTCTTCTATTGGTCCACCTCCGCTGCTTCCTTCACTTGGCCATCAGCCGACCATGTCGCTAGAAAAACCCTAGCCACATCTCCACGAAATATCTCCCGTCTCCCCCTCGCATCGGCAAAAAAAAGAACCTTCTCTCGCTCTCTCCGTCTCTCTCGATGCCACAGCAACGCCGGAGGACACCGGCCACGCTGGCGCCTCCGCCTCTCCACTTCCCCTCTCCTTTTCTCCCTCTCTCCCTCCTCACGCGCGCAGTGCGACGACGGCGGTGGCACGGTTGCCGTACGGACGCGGGCCCTGCAGCACGACGGTAGCGCGAGGCGGCACGCACCGGCAGGCCAGCGGCACGGGCGGTGGCCGCCCCCTGCGACGACGGTGCATCGGCGTGGCTGTGGCCATGGTGCTGCACCCTGCCGCCGGTCCGTTTGTGGTCCACAAGTGTAAGTAAATGGTCTTATTTCTTTGCTTTACGGTTAGGGATTCACTAAGATTTGGGGATTTTGATTTCTATGGTTGTTGTTCTCAGTGTAGATGTGCTTTCCTATTTAATTGTGGTACGAAAAAAAACACCCAGTATGTCTGGAGACTGAATATGCATGGTTGCCTCTAAAACTTTTTCTGGTATTATGAATGATGAACTTGCTAGGATCACGCAAAGCAAATGTTATATTTACATAGTCTACTCTACGAAATTGATGGTAAATTTATTTAGTTCGTCTTTGAAATTTTCAATGCAACATATATATGTTCCATGGTCTACACTTGCCATTTCAGTTTCTCTGTAGTTTGTATAGCTGATGTGAGGTTTAGCCCGCAACTTAAGTATTTACTTCCTGTTGTGTTTTTTATAGCTAATATACATGCTCTTCTTACAAATTTATTATAGCACTACAATATTTTCCCATCAATCTATCTATTTGATTTCTCATCCAATGTTGACTTCTCTCTTATCTGTGCACTCTATAATCGTAGTCAGACTACTTTTCTTTTTTTCTTCTTGTGACGTATAAACGGAATTCACCCATATATGCTTCTGTGCAGAACCTCCCAATTTTTTTAAATTTGACACGTCGCTCATTTCATTGACACCAGCTTTATGTACTCTAATTGTTTGTGTTTTTTTATGTACCTTACGATCCGAAAGGTATGCCACTTCATGGTTACAAAAATGTTGCTCCATTTTTTCTGTAGTGACTCTTTTTTTTTGGCTTCCAGCATGATTCAGATTCAGGTACTTATAACAGTTGTTATGCCTTTTCATAGTCAACATTGATTTTCTTGTGTAGTTTCCCTTTGTCGATATGTGTAGACTGACTGTCAATGTATTCTTCTTATATACGTATATAGGAGTAGGCCATTTCGGGTGATATTGTAGGTTCAGAGGTAGACACCAAGGGTCAGCACATACGGCAAGGTGCTGCGTTTGTCAGATAGGACAATGCCATTTCTGCTGCAGTTTTAGATTGCTACTGTCCAGCTTCCAATTGGAAGAACAAACATATGACTTCACAAAAAGATCTGACAAACTGACTGTGATATTTATTCTTTGCATTCAGTTCCAGTTCATCTTGTGGTTCGTACTAATTAAGAGAAAAGAAAAAGACAGTTCTTCAGCCAATACAAATGCCTTCATGCCATAGCCCAACAAGTATAAACCAAATTTGCACTGAGCTTAAGCATAGTGTGAACTTACCTATCCCTACGAACGCGCGCAATGGCCGCAGAAGGTGTGCGCGACGGGATGCTCCTGCATCGGCACACCTCCCCGCTTCCCACGCGCCGGCAGCGCGCGGTGCATCATCGTCACCCCCCGCATCCCGGCGTGCCAGCTAGGCCCGCGCCTTGGTGGGGCGCGACGGCACCCCTGGGCTGCGGCGCAGCCCGCCCTCTGCTCCATTCGCTTCTTGCCGTCTCTCAGGTGAGACAAGACACATGTTTCTCTCTTTATTTCCCTCTCTTGATTGCTACAGGTTCACAGGTTCATTCCATTTGTACCAAAGCCAGGTCCTTTACATGCTTTTGGCTTCGACATAACTAGGTGTGAAGTGTGAAAAAGAAACCATGGATACGCTGTGTTCTTTGCTTCGATTTACTAATGTGTTTTATACTGATTTGTACATCCTAAGATTAAATTACCACATGTGGCTATATGCTTGCCGTGATGTGGTAATATGCCTTATATTATACTGAAGGATTACATTAATTGAATGCCTCTAATTACCGTGTTTCCTACTACGTAATCATACCATTGTATTTATTACAGTGATATTTTCCTGCCAAGGATATTGCATTCTTAGTTTATTAGTCACATCGATTTGAATTTACGAGCACGTTGAGGTATGGAGCTAATGCACACCATTTTTTTCCCAGTGCTGCATTGGATCAGCGATGATGTCAACTCTCCTATTTTCAATTGAGAGGGTGGCATATTTTCTTTCAGTGATCAAAGTAAATTATCTGAAGCCATGCAAATCTACTTCTATCATGAAAAAAGGGGGTAGAATGGCCACTCTTGGTAAGAAAAACTCGTCCAATGTTTTTTCTTAATACCTCTAAGTTCTACTGTGCACTCTGCTTCATAGATTCTATTTCTTCTGTTATTCAATAACATGGGTTTACAAAATCCATTTGTCCTTTTCAAATATATACTGATAGTTTAAAATAGTGAGAAAGTTATCGTAGCTTATTGACTTATCTGAAAACCATTGTTCCATTCTTTTGCCAAAGTAATTGTTATTTTCCTGTGAGATGACACAAATAGTATGGTAAATGCTTCCAACAATTGTTTCTGTTCATTGCCGCTTGATTGCTGTGCTTCTCCTATGATTGTGTCTGTGGGATGCCTGTTATTTGAGATCTTATAACAATTTGATTGGTTCAGTAAAGTTGTTTGGGCCGTTTACTGCAAATATATGCTTACTGCTTGAGCTCAACACATCCGGTGAAACAACAAGGGTGGCTTCTAATCCAACAGCTATGTATTCTAATAAGACAACAGTCATGGTATTTAACTATAACACCATCTTGCTACAGATTTCTTATACATTTACTCATTATCATACTGGATAACAAATTGTGTGGTTGGCATCGTTCATTTCGATTAAGCTATATACCTATACACTATGATTTGCTATTTTTTAGATGCTCTTTCTACCTAATAACTAGGTCTGTTGTGTACGTAGTTCTATTTGTCAGTGCAATTCTCTATTTTAGTAGTATGTGGGGTTTCTTTTATCTCTTTTCGAAGATATTTATATATGATTTCCAATATTTTTTTCCTATGCTCCATGTAGGTCTGAATCATCTGGAGTTGAGGTTTGGGTGGGTTCTCTGCACCTAAATTCTCTAAGATTTGGTTAGTGCCTTCAAGCTTTCTCTCATCCTTTATTTTTTAATCTTGTGTGTGCTATTGTCAGCTTAGATGTTTATTCTTTCTTTCAATAGTTCTTCAGGACCAGGCTGTTTATTCTTTCTTTCAATAGTTCTTCCTCTACTGTGGGTACCAACAACAGCATGTAAAATGCAGAGTAGTAGTGAATTTCAAAACTCTCGTTCGAGATTCCTATACTCATGCTCAGGTAACTGAATGATCTAATGTTTTGGAATTAATGATCTGCTCCCTTGTCCTACACTTCTAATGAAAAAATCTACGTGCTTTACTGCTGTGACAAAACTATTTACTCTAAATGATTTTTTTTAATCTATACAGCACACATGCCTGCTGTGATTTTGAAAGGATAAATTTTCAAACTATAGTGCAATGTTTTCGTCCTGTTGGTTCCCTTCTTGGCAGAGAAGTTGGTACTGGCTAGCTGGTAAATGTCTCATTCCACAGATTTATCAAGTAGAAGTATTTTGTTAGTTACAATTTCTTATGAACATTGATTCATTAAGATCAGAGGTGCAGTGTCATTTCAATTGTATAATATACCTACTATTTTTTCTGGCATTATGCTATTCATCTATTTCTCCATGCTTATGGTAATTACTGACGCCACATATACAGGCCATTTAATCATACGATATTTTATATTTAGCCAACATATGCAGGCTAGGTTACGATACTTATGTTCGTTGGTGCTTTAGATAGTGTAAATTGAAAGCATGAAAAAATCTCTCTTGCAGCATGTCTCTTCAGTTTTCCAAAGTTAATCATCTACAGTTAGCTTTTAATATTGCAAGGTAATTACTCTCCAGGTTGCTACCATGTGCCAGTTGTTTGCATATATTGGGGAAAGGAAAGTGACATCATTTGTGTTGCTTCCTTTCCGAATCATAGTGTTCTTCTTCTGTATTTTATGTGCCTTGCTTTTTGACCCCGTGCTTTATCCTTGAGGCCGCGGCCTGTCACCAGCTAACATGCTTATGAATTCTATGTGTTTGTGGAGCTATTCCCATTCCAGGTAAAAATTAACTAATCCTGTTTTTTAGGACGCCTTCCTCTTTGTCGGTTTTCGATGTCTGAGTTAGTGCCATTCATCATATGTGCCAGTTCGTCTTTTGGCTAAATATTTGTCATTCGTTACTTGCAGTTTTTGGTTTAGGTTCCCTTTTCTTCTAGCATATATTAGTACTTCTTAGACTTTTAAAAATTCACACTTCTACATTTATAATAGAAAGCATACATCCCTACAAAAAATTATGTCAGCCTAAGTGTTAAAAACTATCATGTGTAAAAACAAAAAAAAAAAGACCCATCATGACACCTTAATGACAAAATGCTGCTCTCTTCCTACCCAGCCTGCTACTGTACTTTGCCCCCCCCACCCCCCTCCAAAAAAAGGGAGAAGATATAATTAACCTATTTCTTCCCTAACGTTTACTAATTCGTTATGTTCCTTCCTATAGCAGGTGACTGACGGCAACCAGCAAGATGCCTGCTCCAGCGTTTTCAAGACATGCGAATGGTTATATTTCCAACGGCAAAGGCACCCGTCGTTCCCTTACCATATCCACCCTATGTATATAGGAACAGTCCCAGCCTAAAAAGAACCCAGGCTACTTAAAAAAATGACGCTCGAACTGATCTTTGTATATCATATCGCAGCTTCAGGTGCAAGTAGCCTACTATGGCTGTGTAATGGCACCGACTATGTACCAGCTGTTTACTTAACCACTCTCCGTTCATTCTTCAAAGAACTACATACATATGTTCGGATGTGAACTACCAGGTACCATGCTCAAACTGGTATTCTTGTGTCTTTTTCATACATCCAGCATATTTCCTCCGTCTTCGAAATGTTTCCTCGTGTCCCCCTACGTGCGCGAGGGTGCGCGCCTTCTACTAGTTAACTATCTATTCCACCCATGATATCGACGCCCTCTCTTCTTCCACATGCCGCAGCATCTTCTCCTTGCGCCGGGTCCCCTACTCGTGACAGCTTTTTCTAGGCCCTCCCATAGTGGCCATATCATCTTCTTTCTCCGTTTTCATGTCCGTAAATCTACTGTAGAGCATCATTTAATATTGATATTTGCCGATAAACACTATGCAATATTGATTTTTTTTTATAGAAGACGCTTTTCAATTATAGCAATTAGTAGCTCTTAGACACTACGATTATTAAATTTTGGAGAAATTACTAAAACTTTATTGTGTGAACAAATGCTTGGAGTTTAGGGTCAGGTTTTTACGTGGGATCCACATGTACATCTATCCACACTGATCTCCACAAAACATACGAAACTGTATGGCATGTCATTTCTATCAATTTTGCTAAAACTTTTGCCTGGAACATGAGGCTTTAATTCTTTTAATGTGGGGCCCACATTTAGCCATACTAATTGCAGTATCACTGACAAGTACATGGCCCATTAGCTGAAGGAATTATCAAGACATTTAGTATCCTCCCCATTCATTTTGCGCTTAAAATTGATAGAAATTTGAGCCGAGCTATAGTACATGTGCTCTGTGCAAAAAGCTATGGGTGCTTGACACAAATTCGACCAGTAGTAGCGTGTGCTCTCCGCACAGATTCAACATTCTTTAGTGAACCGTGGACACTTGAAGCGATAAACAAACCAACAGAAGAATTGTGACTGGGCACGTTGTACTGATGCACAGAACAGAGCGCACCGAAAACACAGGATGCGGTCACCACTGTCCGCACACCAAAGCAGAGCATGTCGCTAAAATACCCCCGTTTTTTCCCCCTTCATTTCTGTGTTTGAGGTTCATCAGGCCGGCACATTGGCCTACCACTTCCCATAGGAAGATCCCAGATTTGCCCGGCACCGCATCATTGAGATCAACAGGCGAAATTTGTGCTTGGATAAAAGTGTGACATCTGCCTAGAACGACCTCCAAGTTAGCTGTAAGCGTGTGCTAGACACACATCATAGTACTGCAGTGCTTAATCAACCAAATGTAATCCGCACAAGTTATCATTTTACAGGATAGGACTCATACGAGACTGCAGCCATTAGAGTACATGCTTTTACTTCAACAATCACACATCTGATTCTGTCCTGTCCATGTTATTAACATTTCAGCTAATGATACAGACCTTAATTAATGTACTATTTGAGGCTCCTTGTGTTCCAAAGATATAACATATTTAATACATTCAGGTTAGAGGTTGCAATTCTAACTAACAATCTAGGTTGCAGAGAGATAATGCCCTGGATTTGGATAAAAACTTTTATTTGTTATTATTAAGGCAGTCTTTTGACACATGTAGTTTCCTAAATAGTTGAAGGCTATATCCCTGCACATGTCACACATGTAACCAAAATATAGTATATTATCAAGGGAATCTTTTGACAAATACTCCCTCTTTCCCATAATAGAGCAAAATACACCAGCGGCCTCTAAACTTGGCACTGGATGTCATCTAGGTCACTTAACTTCCAAAATGCACATACACATGCATGAGCTAGGCCCACGCTACGTCACATGTCCAAACGGGTCGAAGCTAGACCCGTTTGCTGGCATGGCGGTCCACGCTAGCACCAGCAATACCAGACCAGCCCCAAAATTTAGCAAAGTGTGTCATCTAGGTCCCTAAACTTTTAAAATGCACATCCACATACATGAACTAGGCCTACGCTACGTCGCAGTCCAAATGGGTCTAGGCTAGACCTATTTCCTGACATGGTGGTCCACGCTTGCACTGGTTGTTGGTGATATCCAGATTTTGACAATAACATATATCTATTTGCTTGTCAATAGTTTTAATAGAACAAAATCGTTATGCATGTAGAGAATATGATTATATAACCCTATAGATAACAACTACTCAAAAAATAACATATATAATAAAATTTTCAATAACTAAATATATCAAAAATCAATAGAACTATAAATAATACTTATCAATAAATAGTTTAAAATATATAAACAAAACTTCATACGTACAAATCGATGGCATGAATGCTTCCATACCTTTTGGGTTTAAGAAATTCTCTGAGTACATTGATGAGCCTCCTCTCCTCCAATATTTCTTCATTGATGTTCTTGCCGAGGTCGTAGAGGAAGCCCTTGAATAATTTCTTCAAGTCTGGAGTTTGAGATACCGAAACAAAAGCGCAACAATCAAATAGCGCCCCAATCTTTTCATACACTGCATTAGCAAGAGTTGTCTTTCCGAGGCACCCAAATCCGACAATGGATACTATCCTGCCTTGCTGCAAGGGCACTCCATTGTCACCCATTAAAATCTTGACTAACTCATCTGTGGTCTCATCAATGCCAACAAGCTCTTTAATCTCTGCATACTGAGAAAACAAACGTGGGTCCACGATAGTTGTGGCAGCCTTATCAACACCATGGCTGACCTCATATCTGCGCCGCCGTTTGTGCACCTCTACCACACGGCTCTTGATGTCTTCGATTTCAGTAGCAATCCCATGGTGGACCCTAGCCTTTCTAAAAAAGCCAACACTTCTGTCAATGAGCTTCCTAATGCCATGAAGCTTGGTTGATTCATCGTCACTGCCACCCACCATGAATGTGTCAATGCTACCCTCTATATCATAGGATAGCTCCCTCAAATCCTTGGCCCAGATCTTGTCCTGAATGTCAAGCTGGTCTACCGGTGTGTTGGAGACCTTCTCAAGGGCACCTTTCGTGCTCCGGAGCTCAGGTTGGAGAAACTGGATCTCCCCGTTTCACCCCCATTTGCAGATTGTACTCCCCAGCGAGGAGATCACTGAGTTTGGTGATGACGCGTGACACTGCCCCCGTTACGACATCCATTGATCTATCATCGAGGAACCAAAGGAGTGTGACTACTAGGTTCCCATGCACAAGTCTGTGCTGTGCTGACCAGTGACAACTCACGAGTCACGAAAATGAATGAGAGCGATGAAAGCTACTCCCTAATAAATTAATTCTTAAATTTCTTTAAGTAAAACATTTTTTATGTTTGATCAAATTTGTAGAAAAAGAGTATAAATGTTTATCAAACCAAATAAATATATCATGATATATCTAATGATACTAATTTGGTTCGATAAATCTTAACACACTTATATTTCTATAAATTCGGTCAAGCTTAAACAAATTTAGCTTAAGATAACTCTAGAAATTAATTTATTCAGCGACACATAGAGTAGTAGTAAGACACACCCTGGATGTGTATGGAGCGGCTGCCGGTTTGGGAATCCAGCGGCTGCTCTGGACTGAATCACTGGATCGATCGTTGTTGAAGCTCCCAGGATCTGTCTTGGAGGGAAGAAAGATAGGAAGGAGACTAAGGCAATAACAGAGGAGAGATGTAGTTCATTAGGAAGGAGATGAAGGCAAGCTTAGTAGTACTAGTAGGGATTCATATTCGGATCGGTCGTTCCTGTCGTTCCTTTTGTCTCAATCCGTCCGTGCTCACCAACCATGCCGGCCAATCCTATGGTAGTACTTATTGTTTACGACAAATATGATTTTCTTCTTGATTGCAGGGTTTACAATACCGGTAAGAAAAAAATTCGGTCCCCAGCGATAAATACGAAATTTCGGAAATTTCGGAAATATCGGTTCAAATTTAAATAAATTTAAATTGAGTTTTAAACAAATTTGGCATCATTTCACTAGAAAAACTCTATAATCCATCATCCATCATAAATTTATATAACATCGATGAAATAACATAATATATCACGGAAGTAGAGCCATTGTAATACAAAGTTGTGTTGACGGTGGGCGAGCTGCATATACTAGTGCCGTCCAATGTGTGAGTGAGAAAATTAAATAAATTTGAAGAAATTTAGGGCTTTGATAAGACTAGATGATATGGAGGGTCATTTTAGTGTGGTTTGGTGTAATTTTAGAGTGAAAGATGAATTTAACCGAAAAATTTTGACCGATACAAAAAAAATTCGGACCTCAGCTGAAAAAGGCGATATTTACATTAAATTGTAAACCCTGCTTGATCGTAATATACTTATATAAAAGGCACCTCCTCCCAGCTTTTTCTCCTCCCAGCTTTTTCTCCCAGTTACTATGCTTGCTTAAGAATTCTGCTTTTTCTCCAGATGTGATGAGTTGAATAATTAATTAACTGGCGTCAGTGAGTTATTGGCCGCAACAGATCACCCCAATGGGAGCGGACACAGAACAGAGCCCATAGAAACAGAGCATGCTTCGTAGCTGCAACAATATGCCCTATGAGATTTCTCCTTCTCCGTCGAAAAAGGTAGACTCCGTTCCCTCAAAAAAAGAAAAGAAAAGGTAGACTCCTAACAAACTGTACAATAAATGCAATGTAGTACAAACTAGGCAAACTATCACAGCTCGCAAATGAGACGTCACCAATATTTTGGTGATAGAATCTGAAATCTGAAAAAGAAATATTCCCAAGACTAGAGTTGTAATCGCAAATCTGTATATTTTTTCATGCCCCGTGCCCATAGACAACTGAGTAAGCAACATATGCTTTTTGAATCAAGCAAAGGGAGCTGTTGATTTTTATTAAAATGAAAATCTAGACCGGACAATGCAACAGAGGAACAATGAGTCCCAAAAGGTCAGTCAACCCAAAAATTTAAAATGTTACGAGTCTATCTTCGTGAGCAGACATCACTAATGAGAAATGTACAATTCACCGCACTAAGAAGTCCTTGAGAAGAAGTAATTAGCAGGCTATGAAGACCTCCAAGTTAGCAGCATGCGTGCACAAAACATACACCTTTACTGAGCTTAATCAAACAGGATAGACTCCTGAACATCCATGTGACCATACAAAATGTGGAACCAATTCAATTCAATGTACTAAAAACTAAGCAAATGAATTTGCCTTTTGAGAGCCTCAAGTATCGAAACCAATTGCACTCAACAGGAACGTTAACACACCCTGCTAACGTTTACGCATCTTGTTTCTCGAGGACAGTTACTTCAAATTGCCGCCAACAAGTTCCGGTCGCAACAAACAATGTTAGCAAGGTCACCGTTTGTAGGTTTGCGAGGCCCGACTCTGCTAGTGAAACAGGGGATTATTTGTGATGTGAGAGAAACAGGGGAAGCAAGGCAATAGAGAAGAATTGCAGCAAGCGAATTTTTCACCTGTTTTCTCTGGGCATCATTCGTTTATCTGAAATTGAGACAGAAAAAGAATAAATTAATCTCATAGAAAGAGAAAAGGACCAGAAGCAATACGGAAGAATTTGAGCAAGCAGTACCTTCGTTCTTTATTTCAAGGCTGGGATGATTGGGATGGATGTTACTGGCATGCCACAGCATAGCCTTCCATTCCTTCGCCTCCTCAATGCTAGCGCCTTCATCATCCAACCAAACATGGATCTCCTGGAGCGATGGCAAGAGACCCAGGCCAAAGTCGAGACCAACACCATCGTTGCTGCCGATTTCAATGGGCCCCCGTTGGCATTGCTCCTTGCTGGAACACTACAGGACCCACAAATCCACGGAAGTCGCAGTATGTTAGGCATGCAAAAGAACCGGCACCAACGACGAATTCCCCAAGGATTCCGAGTTCCTGTGGCCCACAATCAGATCTAGACGGCAGAGAGCATGTAAGTTCCCAAGGATGTCGAGATCACGCTGTTGCACCTCCCTCTCCCTTACGGCAATGGATAGGGAGGAGAGGCACCGCAGATGCAATGTATTCATCCACGCTGGCAGCGTCGAGAACCAGCAGGCCCGTCGTGTATACAAACCATGGAGACATCGAGGGGCGACCCAGGCATCCAATCCACCCATGTTCCACTCACCACCCAGGACCTGGATATTAAGATATTGTATCTTTTGCTGCTTTGGTAGGCATCATATTCTTATCATCTCCGCTTGCTGGCAGCATGGCACTGCCATTTGTTTTTATTATTTACTTGAATTCCTATACAACCACTTTAGCTTTGATCCTCCCGCTAACTAAAACGAATCTTCCTTTTTTGTCAAAGTAAAGCACTGATTTTTGGAGGCGTCATATTTTTCTAGCTGGTGTTGGCTAAAAAACCTACCCTATATAAATTGTTTTAGAGACACATGGCCTTTTCTAGCTGCGGTGGGTGGAGTTTGTGACTGTGAACCGTGGTTCGTAATCCCAACCGCCTCTGAAAATAGATGGCATTTTTAGGGTGGCATGAAACACCACATGCCACAACAATTAATTTTCGCCATGGTTGGTAATATTATCTTCTCAAAAAAATAGGTGTAACACACAAAAAATACAAGTTTTAAAATAAAACTGGATATAGACAAATTATAGCGCTAGACAAGATCTAAAACTTTGTAGCGACAAAAAAATCATTTGCCAATTTATTGACACAGATGTACGTCTTAATTTCTCATATTTTGAAATTTGAATTTTCAAAATTTTCAAACAACCTCGAATGGAGACATGGCTGACACTAAAGTTATAGTGCTCAGATATCTAAAACATTTCAATTGAAAAAATCTAAAACTTTGCGGAAAATGCTGGGCCAACTAAGTTCCTAAGTGCATGTCTGGTCACGGCCCATGTAAACTACTATACTATATAGACCAGGAGGTTTTAACTTTTCATGGTATCAAGCTCATTGGCCATACTATAGTATAGCACATTGATGATAAGTTATGGATAAGCTAGTTTGGTACGGCTTAATAGCTGCGATGAGGTCGAACCATATATGGAGTAAGTATGATATTTTATATGCTAAAAGTTTCTAATAATCCTTATATGTCCTACAACATATATAGACAAAAGTTTAGAGAAAGAATGGGCACGTGGAATAATCTAGTCACGCTACGCGGGACAATAAAAACACTGACATGTGGTCCATAAAAAACTGACGTGCGAACGAACCAGGACACTACTCATGGTCCAATAAAAAAGTAACACATGGATAAACACCGTCATGACATGTGTGCCAAAAACACACGACACATATGGAGAACTGGGACAGGACACGTGGTGGAGTAAAAGCACGAAACATGTAAGAGGGACCCACATGTTCGTTATTTTTAAATTTTATTTAAATATAATAAACATAAAGCACGGTTTAATCAAAAGTTTTCTAGAAACCTCTTGTGGATGTAATAAACCGTTGTATCCAATAGGGGATTTTTATTTTTTTAATCTTTTTAATCAATATTTTAATATTAACCGCTGCCAAATGTGACCCTTTTGATCGTGCCAGCCGCACTGGTTGATAGTTTCGCTCTGTCGTTCCACATACAGTAGCGTGATAAAGGGCGCCACGGTAGCGTGGAACGTTGACCCGTTCCTACGTGGCGTCGCGCCACCCCACCTGGCACGATAGGCGGGTATACAGGCGCGGCCCCAGCTTCTTTCCTCCTTCGTGCCTTCTTCTCTAGGTTCTTTTCGCTTGTTACGTTCTTTCGGAGCTTCCTTCTCCCTATTCTCTTTCTCCCTTGCTTTTTGTCTCATCCATCTCGCCGGCTTTGGGCTTTTGGTTGTCGATGGTGTCATGGAAGAGGTATGACTCGCTCACCCTTTTAACTTTTCGCATTGATTTGAAGGTTGTAGACTGCTGTAAGCAAGAGTGCAAGACTGAATTTTGTTTGGTTTAAAACAAGTTTGTTTGGCCAATGGTGCCTAATATATTGTGACTACCAAACCATCTATGAACGAACCAACCAAATCAAGGTAGAAAGCATTAGTACCTGCCACACCGGATGACGGGAGCCAGCAAGGGGGTGGCTGGCGGCGCAAGGAGTTGGTCCGCCCAATCACCCGTATGGCAAAGAAGCAGTCCCTCAAGTGAACGGGCAGGCACGAACGGAGCTATGTGGGGCCAAACCGGGTCCTGCCCCCCCTTCTCCGGTCAGATCACTCTGAAGGTTTGCATGTCGCTGCATGCATGTAATTAATTCATGCCGCTCTCGTAGCATGCTTGTTGTTGCTGATGAGTGGATCACAGCTTACAAGTATGTAAATCCGCACATTGTTTATTCTTCTTTGACAGAATTCCAATTGTTCATTGCAGTCTATATAGATAGAACTTGAAAAAAACAAAGATTTTCCACAGAATTCTAATTGTCTATACTACTATTGGTAAATACTTTAGCAGTGTAGCTTTGAATTGCCCCCCCCCCCTACACATTCATGCAAGCTCCGCCACTGCTGGCAGGGCAGGCTGAGAGGAAGGAAAATGGGCTTGGCCCGCGACTTGTATAATGACACCTAGAGTAATTAAGCTACGTCTGCTCATACGTTTATTACAACCTGAAATAAAATCGTCGTAATTAATTTTAAGTGGACATGAGGAATTAGGGCACACACAACGCGTCCCTTTGTGCCGTGTCCATCCTCTGAACTTTGCAAAAAAAAAAACAACTCCGTGAGGGCAAAGAGACGGCCCCCTCGTCGCCTCGCAAGACGATGGCAAGGGCCTGTGCTCCCAGGCGGACTCGGATCTGGCTACGGGAGTGGGGATACGTGGAGTAGTTTCTTCAGTGCGCGCCACCTTCCTTTCCCTCCGCATCCCGCCTCTTCCACAGCAAGTGTCGAGTGCGGTGGCGAAGAGCGCAGGAGCACGGAGCTCGCTACAAAGAGCAAGGGCGCGGGCGACGGCAAAGTGATGGTCCTAATCTCCGGCGACCAATGGAGGAGCGAGAGATTTAGAAGGGCGCCAAGGACACTCGCTGGAGCTGCAGACCGTGGCGGCTAAGAGGAAGGACCTGCCCATGCTCATCTGGACCTCCAGCGCCTGCCGGTGTTCAAGCACGCCACCGTGTCGGATGCACGCCGGGTCGATTGCGATATGCAGGGCTTGGGATGGCCATGTTCAGTTTAGGTGTTTGCCAATTTTCTGAAACTGCGGTGCTTCTGTTGCTTGTATCACTGCACACTAGTGTGCTGCAAAACTATTGATGTTTTGTGTCACCAATTAGGCAACTAGCGTGCAAAAATATTGATTAGAACAAAATTAACTTTGAGCATTCGTTCTACATTTCAGGCTGCTCTACCTCAAGGAATTGTGCTTTTTCAGTAGGTCTATTTCATCAGATTTAGCACAACAGGCTCTAAGATAGTACTGTAGACTAAAAAATAGTGATCCATTATTTATCGGATAGCAACATAATGGTATACAAAATGATGTTCATGTTTGATCCTAGCTACATCGAGTACTTCAGATTGTACGACCTCTCTTTTGAGTATTAAACAGCTTGCAGACGACTCTCTGTCAGCTTGTACAACCTGTTTTTGAGTTATGTGTACATCAGATTCGAAGCTCTTGGAGATGACCCCGTCTGTGGGCTGTACATGCCCTTATTTTTGGGTCACCAGCTCACCACGGATGCAGCGGCGACAGTCCTACGGGATGAACAGCTGTCCAAATTGACAATCGAACGCCAAACCGAACCAACGGCGGCGGTGAAGTAGTGTCGCCCTGTTCGCTTGAACTTATTAGCCATGGTACGTTGTTTTTCTCTCACAACAAAATAGCATTAACCGGCTTATCACCGCGAGAAACCATCACCGAACAACCTCATAGGACAATTGTTGATGTTTGACCACCGATAGCCCGACACGGGGTACCCGGGCAAGATGTTCGGCTTCAACAGATGCGTAACTTCGACGGTTAACGCAAGAGATGACGATTTATCCTGAAATCAATCCTCGATCGTGGATCGAGTAATAGCCCCCACGTCCAATCGGCGTTAGCCTTTATGTTGGATTGATTGTAAAGTGTTGTGTTGTACAATTGTTGTCTCGAACCCCTATCCAAGGAGCCCTGCCCTCCTTTATATAGTCAGGAGGCCAGAGTCCTAGTCGGTTTACAATGAGAGTTCCTAGTAGGATTACAGAGTAATACTGCCACTAAGATTACAGGAGAAGAATCCTAATTAGACTAGGTCCTCTCCCTTCCTTGCGGGGTATCCCATGGATCCCGCACCGACAAAGCCCCCGAGTACTTCATGGTTGAGTTCGGAAAGCCTCGTCTTGTTCCTTCAAGTCTCGCCGAAAGGTGAACAAGCGTCGTCCGAGTGCTTTCTTGAGCGAAACCGTGTAGCGCTTCATGAGATCTTTACGTGGTGTGTACCTTTTTGAAGAAAAAAGTACCCCCATTTGGATGTAGCCCCTGAACCTCTTGCTGATTGGCACAAGAAGCTTTGAGGGTCTTTTCTTGAAATCTCCCTGACTCTTCGTCTAAAGGTTCCCGAGCATATACCCGTTTTCTTTGTTAAAAAGAGCTTAGATTTAGTTATGTCCGGGTTCTTTTTATCTTTTGGCCTTGAAGTCGTCTGTCTTGAAGAAGTCTTCTGAGTGACGTGCGCTTTTTTTTTAAAAAAGCGCACTCACTGAGTGTAGCCCCGAGCCTCTTGCTATTTGGAATAAAAGTTGAGGGTCTTGAATCTGAGTTGTTCAAAGAATTGTATACCTTTCCTTTTGCAGCCCCCAAGCATATATTCGGGTTGTTTTGTTCAGAAGAACTTCGGATGCAAGGTCTTGGCGTATTCTCCGATAGTGTGTCATGTCGATGTGTAGTCGTATGGTGGTGGTTGAGTGTAAATGCCTTTTGTTCACGGGTTATACTGTGTTGGTATATTCTCCCAAATATGCTTGCTGTTTGAGTACTGTTCCTTCATGCCTGAGTTCTCTTTCATTGAATTTTGTCTTTTCACTGTGTCCTTTGTTAGGCTTGTTTCGTTGGTGCTCCTGGTCCATGTGCACCGCTCTTTCGGTCTATAAATATCTTCCTAGAGTGCCGTTTTTGATTCATTGAGCATTTTGTTGCTTGTTCTGAAGTCTCTATAGTCATGAATATGGTAGTTTGTGAAGTAGAGCAGCCTCCCCATGTGTGTTTTGTAGTTCCCGTGTGTCTTGTCGTAGTGAAGGAAGTCTTGTGATAGGGATTAGAGGTAGGCTAATCCCAGTAGCAAAGATTATACCAGGATGTACATGGCGATTTGGAGAAAGTCTTGTGGTGTGGGCTTGCCTTCATCTGGCGCCCTGGTTGATCCTCGCCGCCTCGCCCCGAGACTGCTCTAGTGTAGATCAACACCATATCCAAGATCACATCGCCTTGGGTAGACAGATGCCTGCCGCCTTCTCTCGCTCCATGTTGTCCCGCCGCGTCGCTGCTAATTTCCGCTTTGGATGCACCGTGATCCGTCCTTTGAAGAAAATAGTGTAGCCGAGGGCGGTTTGTCCTTCCGAGTAGCGATTTGGGACACGTGAGTCGCTCCAGAGCCTAGCCGTGTGTCCGGTTCCTCTTTGCTACTTTGCTTTTCATGGTACCGAAGTTCGTTGGGAATTATAAGATTTGTAATCTTCTATTTTTTGAAGTCGCTTGTAATGGAAAGAATCTTGTCTTCCGAGTTGTCATTCATTTTTCTCGCTATAGCCCCGGTTGTTCATGAGATTCCCGAAGTTCTTTTCCGTAAGAACCGAAGTTCTTATGTTCCTTGTGAGGTAGCCCTTCCTTTCTTCATGGTTGACGGTTGTTTTTTGCGGTATTCGATAACTCTACCGTAGTGCCGGATGGATAAGTCTGAAATCACCTGCTGAATTGTACCGCTGTGTGGATTTGTGCCCTCCGTCATTTTAGCCACGTCAAGAATGGACCATTGCGTTTCACACGGTGCTTTAACGGGTCTCGATGGGCCATTTTATCACCAGTAAAATCTATTTAAAGACCCTTTATCTTCTTTTTTCTTTATCGCCTTCTCTTGCCTTTGAAACCCTAGCTCTCATAAATCCGTTGTCGCCATTGCACGCCGCCATTGCCTTAGCGCCGCCGTCAAACTTTCTCTTCCCTAGTTGCTTTTTTTGCCTCCGTTAGTACATGGGTAAGAAGAAAAAACTGCGAGCAAGTCCCAGCCTAACTTCGTGGACGAGGAGTCATCACTTTCCGTGATTGAGAACCAAGAGTTCATGGCCATGAGGGCTGCCCAAAAGGCTTGGTCGGCTCGATGACAACCAAGATCAACTTCGGGAACTTGTCAACGATGGTTTGATCCAGCAGCAAAGGCCTTTGCTTTGAATGGAGAGTTCCAAAGCGAGCATCGGGTCCTTGTTCTAGGTCCCGTGAGATCATTCTTTTCGTCTCTCTTCATTCGTGGCTTGGACTTTGCCTTCCCCGCCTCTCGCCTTTCTTCATCAATTTCTCAACTATTTTGGGATTTGCCTCAATCATCTTGCTCCTAATGCAGCCTCCTTCACCTTTCTGTCTTTGTTCATCTTTGTGAAGCTTTCCTTGAATTCCCCCTTCTTTCTCTCTTCGCTACTTCTTTCGTTCTGAAATCCCCAACCCGCCAATGAAGACACCAAAGTGTTCTTGGTGGTCAGATTCAATTTCACCAGTGGTCTTAACAAAGAAGTTCTTTGACTATGACCGGTTGATTTTGTGAGGGATTAGGCGTGTCAATCGGTTTTATGCCACCAATCTGATTCCTTCTCTTGTTGTTCATTCTCGGATCTGATCCCTTGGTTAATGACCGATGGGATAAGAACCTGTGACGATCGCCGAGGTTCGTGCAATCCAAATATTTCTTGATAGGATAAGTATTCTGAAATAGCAGGGGCTTGAACGGTTTCGGTATTGTCTCGAGTTTTCTTCGTCACCGAAGTTCAAATTCTAAAGGAGCGAGAGCACCTTGGCTTCGAGTATTCTAGGGCTAAGGATCCTTCACGCATGGTCCTAGCCCTTGAGTTGACCAACGAGGAGGTACTCGAGCGTCTCCAAAAGATGCTGAAAGGAGCAAGCATTGTCCCGATTACTATCTCCGAGTTCTCTGCCAACAACCCACCTCCAGCTGTAAGTCGCTTATTCTTCGTGCAAAAAGCTGTGCGGGTACTTTCTGTATTTCTTTTGTTGTATCCATTTTTGCTTAACTTTCCTTGTCTTGTTTTATTCTTTTCGTAGGAATTGAGCGCAACTTTGTTGACCCGATCCCTCTTGATGTCCTCCCTGCCATGGTGAATACTGGGTAGAACCTTGCTGGGGCTTCTATAACCAGTAAGTTCCCAATCACCACAATGTTTCCTGGGGTTTCTTCTAGATTTGTTGATGTATATGAAGAATATGTTCCTCGTCCAGTCCCTCGAGGTCCTCGTAGTGTCTCGAAGAGGGGGCGAATGGATGGTTCTTCATCTGGTCTGCCTGCTTCCAAGAAGTCTCGCAAGCCAAGTACTCATCCAGGTACTCTAGTTGTAGCTAGCATGCTCTTAGGTGAGCATATTAATACTCTCTGTCCCTTTGTTTTCTTGTTTTTATCTTGAACCGAGTACTTTTGTTCTTTTTTCAGCGGGTGCCCTGGTGGCCTTGGTCGAGACCAAGGAGGAAGAGGATGATGATGTACCCCTTATCATGCGGCGGTGAGTTGTTTTCATATTTTCCCCGCCATGTGAATTCCTCCTTTTTGTTTTGACTTTAGTCTTGATCTTTTGTAGTAATCGAACGTCGTATGGGTTCTTCTAAGGCTCCTTGCAGTGTTTCCTCTCAGAGTCGGTGTTAAGTTCTTCGATAGCTTTGGTACTGAGTTCTTCCGTAGCTCGCACCGAGTTCTTCCGGGGCTCCGTGCACCGCTATATACTACTTTGCCGCCGCCAAGTGGCGGGGACATTTTTGCCACCGTGGTTCCCCTCAGAGGTCTTCTTTTTGCTTTGCGAAGAAGAAGATAGTCAAGTGAGTGGATTCTGGTTTTGTCTCTTTGCTTCTATTTTCCTTTTCTCTTGTTCTCATTAGCGAAGTTCTGTTATCAACTTTTAGGCCTTCGCCTTCTCTCGTCCCCTGTCGACTTCTTCTCAAATTTTTGTTGTGCCATCGAGTACCGAGCCTCAGGACTCGCAGTACACTATTAGTGAAGTGGTTGTGGGGGCGACAAGGCTTTCTGGCGACGATGCCGCTGCTGACTTGGTTGCCCCGGAGGTGACCGTGGCCATTGCGGTGGGTCCTTCTGAGGGATTGGCCTTGGCTTCCGGGGAGATTGCTCTGGTCATGCCTTCGTCGCCTCGGCTGGCTTCTCCTTCTCCTTCTCTTGCCTTTGGTGGTCCGCCTTTTGTCGATGATGTGGTGCAGCAGCTTGATGCCACTCATCGGCTATCGGAGTTAATCACGCCTGGGAAGCTTATCGTCCTTTACGACTTCTTTTGGAGAAAAGCTCTGTAAGTTTTTTCACCGCCCTTCTTTGGATGTTCGCTTTTCTTCCGTCCTCATGCCTTGTTTTTCTTTGTCTTCTTTTTTTGCTCAGTCCTTCTCTCATGATCATACCGGCTTTTTTTCTCGCCTAAAATGAGAAAAAGTTGTCTTCCAAGTGAGTGCCCTAAAGCTGATCTTGACCTCCTCCGGCCGAGATGGAGGTCGGGTGTCAAATGCATCGAGGAGGAGGAAAATCTCTTCGTGTCCCAAGGTTGTTGAGACTAAGAAGCAGAGGGGCTCAAAAGAATTCGGAAGCCGTGAAGAACTTGGAGGCCGTGGAAGAAAGAATGCAACGATATTATGGGTCCTTTTTGTTTCCTTCTGCATTCAAACTCTCCTTTCTGGCGACTTGTTGTTTGTTGCCTTGCCCAACTCTCCTGGGTCGAAAAGCGTAAGCTCTGAGGGCGTTGATGAAATGAAGACTCTTGTTCGCACGAGTCACAACAAGGCTGAGGAGGTAATTACTCATGCTGAGGAGGAACTTGCGCTTGCTAAGTTGATTAGGCGTGGAGTTGATAGAGATCTTGTGCAGGCCCAAAAAACTATTGAAGACTTGTCTGGCAAGTTGGCGATGGCTACTGAAAACTAGAAAGCTTTGTGGAAATCCTTTCATTCAGTAGCCGACGTTCTCCGAACTCCAGATGATGATGGGCAATCTTGGGCTCATTAATTCCTCAATTCTCACTCGCTTCAAAGAGTTTGTGAAGAGGTGCGCCCAACTGTGTACCAAGAATGTCCTGGCCCAGGTCCAGGTTCTTGCTCCAGTGACTCCTTTGTCCAAGATAGCAGAGGAAGCTGATAGTCAAGAGTACATTGATGCCATTAAGAGGATGGAACCTGAGGTTGAAGACTTAGCTAGTAGAATTGTAGATAATCTTTATATTGTTATCTCTCCTCCTGATGATGAGGCTTAATGTATTTGACCTTTATGCCCGTGCCTTGTAATATGACATTATGCTTCTTTTGAATGAAGATTTTTTGTTGATGTCTTCTTTGCCTGGATGCCTTGTTTATTCCTTGGATGATTTGTCCAATTGGTCGAGTTACTTGACTTGCCGAGTACTTTGTCTTGCCTTCGCCTTTTTGCTCTTGTAAACAACGTCATGCGCAGCTATCTTGACAAACTTTCTTGATTTGTCGAGTACTTTTCTGTCCCATGTGAACAACTTGTTTTATATTGTGTTGACAACCTTTCTTGATCCGTCGAGTGATTTTCTCTGTCCCATGTGAACAACTTGCTTTTTATATTGTGTTGACAACCTTTCTTGATCTATCGAGTGCTTGTCTGATTTGTTTCCAGTACTTTTCCCTCGTCCCCATGTAAACAACTCGTTATATATATAGATCTTTATGTTGACAACCTTTCTTGATCCGTCGAGTGCTTGTCCGGCCTTCTTCTCGTGCCATGTAAACAACTCGTTATATGTAGGTCTTTTGTTCTTGGTATCTCCAAAGGTAGCCCCGAGCCTCTTGCTATTTGGAACAAGTAGTTGGAGGGTCTTGTCTTGAAATTGCTCTGGTCTATGCCCAGGCTTAGTTTCAGTATTTTGCTTTTTGTTTCGGGTGTTAGCTCGTTAGCTACCCTCGTCAGCAGTGCTCAAGCGTTTTTCAAATTGCTTTTCCTCTCTACCGGATGCTCAGCGTATTTTCACCATTTTGCTTTTTATTTTGGGTGTTAGCTTGTTAGCTACCCTCATTGGGGGCTCAAGCCGTCTTTTCAAATATTTTGCTTCTACCGGGATGCTCAGCGCCTTTTTTTAGCCATTTTGCATTTTATTTCGTGTGTTAGCTTGTTAGCTACCCTCATCGGCGGGCTCAAGCGTCTTTTCAAATTTATTTTGCTTCTTACGGGATGCTCGAGACGCCTTTTTAGCCATTTTGCATTTTATTTCGGTGTTAGCTTGTTAGCTACCCTCATCGGCGGGCTCAAGCGCCTTTTTCTCGCTATTTTCTCTCTACCGGATGCTCGTGCATATTTTCACCATTTTGCTTTTTATTTCGGTTTTAGCTTGTTGGCTACCCTTATCGGCGGGCTCAAGCGCCTTTTTTCACTTTATTTTGCTCTCGGCGGGATGCTCGTATCGCCTTTTTCACCCATTTTTGCATTTTATTTCGGTGTTAGCTTGTTAGCTACCCTCATCGGCGGGCTCAAGCGCCTTTTTCACTATTTTTTTCTCTCCGGATGCTCAGCGCGTCTTTTCAGCCATTTTGCATTTAAGAAACAACTCGGATGAAGCCATGATGAGACATATGTTTGTCGAGAAAGAATCATCTTTATTGATCATGAATATTGATATGTCACAATGATACATATGTTTTTTGGTGAGCGCTATCTTTGTTGATCATGAACGTTGATCTCTTGTGTCTTGTATACATATTTTCCCTTGAGTTGTTTTTTTGCATAGAATCTTCGTAGCTGACTGATGTGCCATGTATTGTTGACTTCTTTTCCGTCTTTAGTTATGAGCTTGTATGTGCCTGGTCCGATGACTTTTGTGATGATAAAAGGACCTTCCCATGGACTGAGTAGTTTGTGGCGTCCGTCGGTTTTTTGTATTCTTCTTAGTACTAGGTCTCCGACTTGTAATGATCGAGACTGGGTATTTTTGTTGTAGTGGCGCCTTAGTCCTTGGAGGTATCTTGCTGATTGTAGGGTAGCGTTTACTCTGACTTCTTCTGTACTATTGAGTTCTAATCTTCGGGTGTGTTCTACTTCTCCTTCGTCATATTGCTCTATCCTTGGTGATGTCCAGATCAAGTCTGTGGGTAGTACGGCTTCTGATCCGTACACCAGGAAGAAAGGTGAGTATCCGGTGGCTCTGCTTATTTGAGTCCGTAGCCCCCATACAACCTTGGGTAATTCTTCAATCCATTTTGATCCATAGTCAACTAGTTCTTCATACAGTCTTGGTTTCAATCCGCTAGTATGAGTCCATTAGCCGCTTTCACCGTCCCGCTGGCTTCTAGATGTGCGAATCGATGCGTAATCAATGCCGAAGCCACAACTCGCGCTCAACTTTTGAATTCATTGTCAGAAGGGAGAACCCAAGTCTGTGATGATTCGATTGGCATGCCGGGGCGATGCATAATGTCTTGATGAACTTCGATCGCTTTGGTCTGCGCTTATATTTTTATGCGAGTGGTTTGTATTCGATCCACTTGGTGAACTTGTCAATTGCTATAAAGATGTACTCAAACCGCCTTTGCTTTCTTGAGAGGTCCTACTTGATCCAGTCCCCAGCAGGAGAAAGGCCAAGCGGGTGGGATGCAGATGAGGTTGTGGGCTGGCACATGAGCCTGTCTTGCGAACATCTAACAACTTTTGCATCTTCTGACGAGTTCTTCTACGTCTTTTAAAGCGGTTGGCCAGTAGAAACCAGTGCAAAACGCTTTGCCGACTAGTGTTTTTGAAGCGGCGTGATTTCCACAGCAACCTGAGTGTATTTCGTCTAGGATTTGTTTGTTTTCTTCAAATGAGACGCATTTTAGGAGTACTTCTGATGATGCGGCTCTTCCCAGATAGCTTGTCTCCTACTAGGACGTAATTTTGCTTCTCGCGAAACGACTCGTGTGGCTTCCTGCTTTTTCACCGGCAACTTATTCTCTTTGATGTAATCAATAAAAACCGGATCCATGAAGTGGTGATTACCAAGATCCGGGTGCCTTTTGCTATGATTTGAGGGGTTATTTCATCGGGTTGTTTGATAGAGGGGGCTGATAACTCCTCTATGAAAACACCGGGTGGGACCTCTGCCCTGTCTGATCCAAGTTTGGCGAGGACATCTGCTGTAATGTTGGAATCCCGCAGGACATGTAGAATTTCTAATCCTTGGAAATATTTTTCAAGTTTTCAGATTTCAGCACAGTAAGCACCCATGTTTTCTTTGGTGCAATCCCAATCTTTGTTGACTTGGTTGATGACTACTGCCGAATCGCCGTATACGAGTAGTCGCTTGATTCCGAGGGTAATAACCACTCTTAGCCCGTGGATGAGAGCTTCGTATTCTGCTCCATTGTTGGTAGCTTGCCATAATATCTGAAGGACATACTTGAGTTGTTTTCCATCTAGAGAAATTAGGAGGATGCCTGCACCAGCTCCGCCTAGTTTGAGTGATCCATCAAAGTACATCTTCCAATGATCAAGGATGGTGCTTGACACGGGTTGTTGAATTTATGTCCATTCGGCATCAAAATCAGTAAGGGCTTGAGATTTAATTGCTCTCCGCGGGGTGAAATCGATGTTGAGAGCACCGAGTTCAACCGCCCACTTGGATATGCGCCCAGTTGCGTCTTTGTTGTGTAAGATGTCTCCTAGTGGGAAATCTGTCACCACGGTAATCTTGTGGCTTTCAAAATAGTGACGAAGCTTGCGTGAGTGATCAGTAGGGTGTAGAGTAGTTTTTGCACATGCGGGTACCGGATTTTTGATTCTGACAGTACTTCGCTAATGTAGTATACTGGGCGTTGTACTTTATAAACGCGCCCTTCTTCTTCTCTTTCCACTACTATCGCCGTGCTGACTACAGTAGAAGTTGCCACAATGTATAGCATCATGTCTTCGTCTTTCTTTGGAGGTGTGAGGACTGGTGAGGATGTGAGGTATGCCTTTAGTTTCTTGAAAGCTTCATTGGCTTCTTTCGTCCACTCAAACTTGTCTGTCTTCTTTAGTAGTTTAAAGAAAGGTAATCCTTTTTCGCCGAGTCTTGAAATGAAACAATTGAGTGCCGCCATGCAGCCTGTTAGTTTGTGTATATCTTTGACGCTTCGAGGAGGGCCCATCTCTGTTATGGCTCGAATTTGCTTGGCGCTTGCTTTGATTCCACGATGACTGACCAAGAATCCGAGTAGTTGTCCCAAGGAACTCAATAATACACACTTGTTTGGGTTCAATTTTCACCTCCACCTTTTCGATTCTCAAGGTTTGTTTTAAGTCTTCAATCGCTCGTCCCGGGTTCTTTGTTTTTACAACCACATCATCCACGTATGCTTCTATGTTTTCGTCGATCTAATCACCAATGCATGTTTGGATGGCTCTTTGGTAAGTGGCTCCAGCATTCTTAAGTCCAAACGACATGGTCCTATAGCAAAGAGGGCGCCGTACAGAGTGATGAAAGATGTCTTTGCTTTGGTCCCGTTCTTTTTAATGCGATCCGGTGATATCCTAATAGCAATCAAGAAAGGATAATAGGCGAGATCCTCATTGTTGAATCAACTATCCGATCAATGCATGGTAGCCCAAACGGATCCTTTGGGCAGTGTTTGTTGAGATCTATGTAGTCAACACACATGCGCCACTCGTCTGTGTTCTTTTTTCTCGCATCAGTAATCGGATTTGCTAGCCAATCTGGATGGAGGATTTCCGATGAATCCAAATGCCATTAGTTTTGTAATTTTCTTTTTTATTGCTGCCTTCTTATCGGGAGAGAATCGTCAGAAGTCGTTGCTTCACAGTGCTTGGAGCCTTCATTGACATCAATTCCGTGGTTTTACCAACTCTCTTGGGACCCCTGGCATGTCGGTCGGCTTCCAAGCGAAGATATCATTGTTGTCTCGAAGAAAGTTGGTGAGCGTGAGTTCCTATTTTGCTGATAGGTGGGCACTGATGGTTGACGTTTTTGAGGGATCACTGGTGCCTAGGTCGATTTGCTTGACGTCGGCTTCTTTTGGTGGTGCTAGGATGCTTGGTCTTTTTTAGCCAGATTCTAGTTCTTCTTGGCTTATTTCTACGGCAATAGTGGCTATTTCTTTTCTTCCATTGTTTGCCTGTGCTTTTGCTGCAATTTGGATTGCTTGAACATCACAGTCAAATGCACACTTTAAATCACTTCGAAGAGAAAGAACGCCGTTAGGCCCTAGCATCTTAAGCAACAGGTACGGATAATGCGGTATTGCCATGAATTTTGCTAGTGCTGGGCGCCCGAGGATTGCGTGATATGATGAATCGAAGTCCACAACTTCAAACTTGATGAATTCTGTGCGGTAGATCGAGGGAGTCCCAAAAGTAACTGGTAGAGTGATTTGTGCAAGTGGCATCGCTGCCTTGCCAGGTACTATGCCATAAAAAGGTGTGCTTGTTGGTGTGATCACCTCGACGAGTTGTAGTCCCATCTTCCTTAGGGTTTCTGAAAAAATAATGTTGAGTCCGACTCCTCCATCGATTAGTACTTTCGTAACAGTCATACCGGCAATGGCTGGATCTAGAACCAGTGGGTAATGGCCTGCATTTCCTACGCCGGTCCATTGGTCTTCTTTGAAAATTGGATTGATACTCGACCAATTGAGATATCTTGGTGTAGCGTGTCTCTCACGCCATGATGGTTCGTCACACTAGTTTTTCTTGATGTTTGCTTTCGAATCGGAACCCCTAAAAGATTATCGCCATCGTCCCTCTAGATTTTTGGAGTCCCTTGTCTTCATGGTTGTCTCCTTCTTTTTCCGATTGTCTTCTTTATTGTTTCCTTTGCTATCTTTTCTAGTGTATTTTCATTGAAGGTGTAGCAATTTCCGATGGTGTGTTTTCCATTGGGGTACAAGGCAACGATGTTCTCAATGTCATCATATCTTCCGGGCTTGGTAAATTTCTTTGATTTGTCACCATTGCTATCGTGTTGTCTAGACCTCGCTTTCTCCCGATGTCTCGTTGTTTCAAGGATTTTGCCCGTCTGGTTGTCTCTGTTGTTTCTATCCGGGAATCTTTCTTTGTTTTTTCCTCTACAAGAATCATCTTTTCTCATGTTTCTTCTAAATTCTTCATTGTTTCTTGGGTTTTCTTTGCGTAAGTCTTGAAATTGCCACCTAGCCACGATTCCGTGAGAGAAAGCTTCGATTACTTCGCTGTGTGATGTCATGTACTTGAGCTCGTAGTTCGCCAAATCGTCGATAGTAATTTCTAGACTTTCACCTCCTTTCTCGCTTGAGTCCTTTTAATTCTATGTGGGTGATTGGATGTGTAATAATTTTGCGAAATTTTCACAGTAAAGCTCTTTTGCAAGTCTTCCCAATTTCGATTGATCCTGGATTCAATTTGTCAAACCATTGAAGTGGCATGGTTTCTAGGGCCATGGGAAAGAACAAGGTTTTGATGTCATCGCCTCCTCCGCCAATTCAATCGATTGTTGAGTAAATCCCGAGCCATTGCTTTGGTTCGGTCTTGCCATCATACTTGGAGTGGTTGGACGGCTTAAACTTGTGAGGTAGTCGATTGAAGCAAGTCTGCTTTGCAAAACAGGGGAATCATGTCGTATGCTCGCTTCAGATATTCCGATTCTCATGCTTCTTCTTGCCAACTATCGCCTTGGTGAGAGTAGTTCTGTGTGGTGTCCGAGTAGGTGCTTTGCTTCCGCCTTTCTTGGTTGTTCGACTCAGCTTGTTTTGACTATGATTCCTTTGGCTCTCTCCGCTGTGACTTCCACCGGTCCAAGTCTTTGAAAGCGGACTTCATTTGATTTTGATCTTCCCTGCTCATGAGATGTTGCTCTTCCATCGTGGTGTCCTAAATACATCGCTTGATCAAGAAAGTCTCGAGATGTTCTTGTTTTTCGTTGGGATATGAGGTCGCCTCAGAGTTCTTCTAGTGCTTCTCGGATCTTATCGTAGGGTGTATTCGCTGCTCGTCCTTCTTCGACCTCTCGTTCTGATTTTCTTCTATTGTACTCGGCTAGGTCTGATTCATATTTGATCCAAGTGTCCTTTCGCTGCTTAGCACGGCGTTGACGCCCTTGTTTCAATTTGTTCTTTTTCTTCTCGTCTTGCCTCCGACTTCTCGGCCTCACCATCGTGCCTCGGATAAACGGTGATATGTTGGACTTGATTCATCTCAAGACCTTACGCTCAAGGTGCTTCGGGGATCAATGGTGATCGAGGACGGCGAATCATGAATACTTCTCTAGCATGAGTTGTTCTATCATCGTCGTTGATTTCCGCATCGCCAGAGCTGTTGACAACTTCAAGATATAGGTTTCAAAGTCATAGATCGAATCTCCTTCTTGGTAGGGTAGAATTGCTGTTGTCGATCGTCAACTAGTTGGGTGCCGCCATCCTCGTGAACGATACACCGCTAGTGAATGATGCGCCTTGAGATGTTATGGTTAAAACGAGGGCTTCGGCTCCCTTCAGCCGGCATTCTAAGCATGGGATAAGTGGATCATTCGGCCATGTCCGATAAGATGTTGCCATGTTGTGGAGTCCGAACGGAAGAGGACCCGACTTTTTGAAGTACTGGTGTACTCCGGTAGTATTCTTGACAAAGTTGATGTCATGTTCGAGCTTTGTCAAAAAGAACTCGGTTTTCCGAAAGAACTCGGATAAGACTTCGTTTCGGAAGCGGAACTTGAGTTTGAATCGGATGCATGAAGTCGCGAAATCTGAGTCGGATTGGACATTATGAGCTATGTGAATCTTCCAACACCTGATCTGTTGTTGTCGCCAAATGGAAAAGTCCTGATGATGATCTCGAATCTTCGAGGAGACGGCCTTGAGCTTGCCATCGTCGTCACCTCGCAGATCCATGAACCAAGATGAAGGTCGATCCTTCAAGAAGATCATGTTGTCGAGGTCGATCGAGCTCTCGGATGCAAAGTCGCCGAAAGCCCCCTACCGGGCGCACCGTCGATGTTTGACCATCGATAGCCTCGCCACGGGGTACCCGGGCAAGATATGTTCAGCCAAATAGTATGCAGAACTCGACGGTTAACGCAAGAGACAATGATTTATCCCGGTTCAGTGCTCTCGATCGTGGATCAAGTAATAGCCCTCACGCCTAGTCGGCGCTAGCCTTTATGCGTTGGATTGATTGTAAAGTGTTATGTTGTACAATTGTTGTCCGAACTCCCCTATCAAGGAGCCCCGCCTTCTTTATATAGTCAGAGGCCGAGTCCTAGTCGGTTCACAATGAGAGTTCCTAGTAGGATTACAGAGTAATACCACTACTAAGATTACAGGAGAAGAATTCTAATTAGACTAGGTCTTCTCTCTTCCTTATGGGGTATCCTGTGGATCCCGCACCAACAACAATATGGAATAAAATCGCTATATTTAGTTTTAAGTGGACAACAGAAATTATTGGGTCACCAGCTCACTGCGGAGCAGCAGGCGATGACAGTCCTGTAGATAGAACAGAGCAGAACAGAGCACACCGAAACAGAGCCTACGGGCCTACATACTGTCCAATATGTAATCACATTGCACGCCAAAACAGTGCATGTTTCGTAATTGGAAAAAAAAATGCTACTACTATATCAGCTGTCTTAAACCAGAAAGCAGCAGCCATGCGTACTGGCATCTATGTTGGGACGTCTCACAGACTCACAAACTGCTCAAGGTCGCACAAAGCAGCAAATTAAATTGGTGCAAAAACAACATCACGTTCTTTTTTTTTTGTCGAACATCCTACACACGCGCGTAGATTCCTACTGTAGAATAAATACACCGTAGAAGCTAAGAGCATCTCTAGCAGTTCTCCAATATCTCCGCTATCCCCATAAAACTGTTATATTAGGGACAACAATTTTTTCCTTGCTTCGCAGTTCTCCAAGACTTCCCTTTTTTTTGTCACCAATATTTATCTCATCTCCCTCAAATAAAGCGGGAGATACAACTCCCCCGCTACCATGGGGACCACCCCAACTAGCACTTTTCAGCCATATTTCCTCTTAGGCCAGTCTAGGTGGGAGTTTCATTAGAGTTTTATTTTCATTTAATGGCATGCCACATGCATTTTTGATGACATGTCAATGTTTTAATGAAGAGAGAAGAAATGAGTTTAATAGGGATGAAACTCTTTTGACACGATTAGCAAATCTCTATGAGTCTTAGAATTAAATGTCTATGAAATCATGGAATGAAACTTTGCATTGAGAGTAGGTGTTTCATCTAAGTTTCATTTCATTCTATATGACTTGGTAGTCTTGGAAACAACGCAATGAAACTCTCCACTGAGACTGGCCTTACACTCCTGTGAGGCCCACCTTCCATATGGGTATTTAGTGGAGATATATTGACATAATGCTGCAGCAACTCCACCAATATCGACAAAAGATAATATTGGGCTACCCCAATACATACATATTGGGAATAGATTACTGGGGAACTGCTGGAGATGCTCAAAGCAAATTACTTTTGCTTTATACTGTATATACCTTCACAAAAAAATGCTTTACGAAGCAGCCTTAACAAATAGAACCATTATTGCAATCAACTGGTACTCCCTGTAATGTGAGGTTTGCGGAATCTAAGTACTGGAATAGTGATCTTATTGACACAGCCTTTCCTTCAGTCATCTCACAAACCTGGAGAGCTATCTCTCATGGCCTAGATCTCCTGAAAAGGGGCTCATATGGAGAGTTGGTAATGGGGATAAAATTCATATCTGAGGCATAATTGGATACCAAGGCAAATTGGTCTCCAAGTTACAGGAAAAAGACGCCCCTGCCGCCTAAGGCCTTGTTTAGATGCCATCCAAATTACAAGTTTTTTCACTCTCTCCATCACATTAATTTTTAGCCATTGCATGGAGTATTAAATGTTGATAAAAAAAATAACTAATTATACAGTTTAGTTGAAAATCACGAGATGAATCTTTTGAGCCTAGTTGGTCCACGATTAGACAATATTTGCCAAATAAGACGAAAGTGGTACTATTCATCGGGTTCATTTTTTGCAAAGTGAACGAGGCCTAAAAGAGTTGGCGAACATTTAAATGAGTCTAGAACCCAATGGGACTGGAATCGTGGATCATTTTTTCCTCCCACATGACAGAGAGGCGATTTTGAAGATAAAAGTCCATGGTCCGAATCGTGGGATCTACTTGCTTGGCACTATGAAAAATCAGGTATATTCACAGTCCGCAGTGCTTACCCCAGCTTGCTGTACAATTGAAGGACAGAGAAATTCTTCCTGCTGCAGTAGCAGCAGAATTCTTCGGGGAATAGGTCCTTGTGGAACTCGATCTGAAGCTAAATGTACCACAGAAAATAAAAGTCTTTCTATGGCGAGTTGTGAACCATGGCTTGGCAACGAGGCTAAACAAATGGAAACGCTCTTTAGAAAAGGATAGCTTGTGTGAGTTGTGTGGGCTGCAGGTTGAATCGGAATTCCATGCTTTGGTAATGTGCGATCATGCAAGAAACCTGCGCTCTGCTATGAGAAAATTCTGGGCATTGCCAAGTGAGGAGCTGCTATCTTTACTGGACCAATTTGGTTACTTTTCTTCTGAGCCATATCCCCAAGAAAATGGCGGAGTTAACGGCTATCATGTTATGGAGGACATGGTTCTTGAGAAATGAGGTGGTCCATGGTGCTAAACTAATACATGTGTCTGTATCTGTCAATTTTCTACTTAATTATGCTGATTCTTTGCAATTGCTTATTGCCTGACACCGAAGGAGGAGATTTTTTTTTTTAATTTTAACCCTTTTTAATATAATTTTAAATCTCACACTGCCTTTTTTAAAACTAACACTTTTGGCCGCCGCTTATTGCCATAGCGCGCCAAATGTTCGTGGCTGCGCCATGCATGGCGGCGCCGACAGAGGCCTTTACGTGGCGACGACCATCACCATCGATCACGACGTGGTAAGGCTCGCCACGCGCCATCGATCTTATACGCAAGCGTTGCTACCGATCCATGGCGCGGGCAGAGGCTGGTATAACCACCGCCACGCTTCTCTGCCCGAGTAGTCGGCGTTCATGAGAACGCCAGCAAGGCAGTGCTGCCAAGCTCAAGGCGCGCTGCGTGGGCCGAGGATCGCCGCCATCACGCCAGCACGTAGGCGCGCCTCCCTCCAGCCTGCCTCCATCCCTCCTCGTCCTCGCTTAAGGTTCTGACACATATTTTATTTTCGCTTAAGTAATGGATATGATATTATGAATGGAGTTAAGGTTAGCGTAAAAATTTTGTTTGGAAACTATGGTGAAGATATAAATTTGAGTTTGTCAATGTTAAGGTTAATTATTTAGTTAGAAGTATGTTTGCCATGTATTTTTTGTTGCTATAATTGTTGTTTATAATATTTTAGTTCCATTGGAAATGATTACATTTTTCATTAATTTATGCTTGTTTTGATTGATGTTTAATTTGAACCGCTTTTATTAGATGGAAGACATGTTTCGGGAGCAATTAGGTAAAAACGGGTCGTTTCTAGAGAAATGTACCCCGACGAGTCTAGCAAAGATGGCCCCATCCTCCTGAACTCCTTGTCCCTAATTGTGATCAGTATCGTCCGCCGACGTGTTTCAATCGAGACATCCTGACACAATGGCTCATTGCTTCTACACGCAAATGTTTTAATATAAGTAATTATTTCAGATATTTTTCTTTTCATTTGTATTACTAGGTTACTAATATTTTGTTGAATTTTGTTGTGTAGGACCATGAGAGGTGCTTTTTCTTTCAAAGGATCGACGGTGCAAGTGCATAAGTTTGACCCTGTACCTCCTTTTCGACGATTGGTGGAGAGGGCGACATCCACGAGAGCACTTCTTGAGCGGTGGGTTCCACCTCCACCTAACCCCCTCCAATGACGGCTAAGGAGAAGCACTTAGTCAAGTAGCTAGACGACTCGAGGAACCTCCTCTCGTGCTATTAAGTGAGACCGAGTCATGATAAACCCCGACAATACGTTGGAGTTTGTGTGTCCAAACAAGCATGAAGTAAGTGCAAAGTGTATTTGTTCAAAAGTTGAGCTATATGTGTCATGTACTAATGTCACGTTATTTAGGTGTATTCAATGGCTAAGTGTCGCTTTCAAGGAGTGGTTGCATGGTCCTAAGAACAAATGGCCCAAGAACCTCCAAAAGCAAAACAAAAGAAGCTAGATGAGCACAGAAAGCGAGCTGGTCACACCGTTGAATCACCGATTGTGGTGTCTAGTGAGGGGGACAAGGAGTAGGACGACACTGCAAGACTGAGCGAGCTCATCGCTATAGCAGAGGCGGGCTTGCCGGGCATGAGGAGGTTAAGGACGACACCGCCAGATCGAAGCGAGCTCATCGCTTCTAGCAGAGGCGGCTTGCCGCTGGAGGAGGCTATGGACGACATCGCCAGACCGAGCTTGCTCATCGCTTAGCAGAGGCGGGCTTGTAGGCGGAGGAGGATGATGACGCGTTTTCACTCAAAGTCACAGATGAAGCGGAGGCCGCTACTATAGGCGTAAAGGCGATCAACAAGAATGTAGGTGACTCTTAGCCACAACAACAGTGGTTGTGGTTGAGGATTGGTACTGACGACGAAGTTGTCGACTCAATATGTTTCTGACCGAGAGTTTTTGATTGTGACATCCGTTAGTTCCATGCATTATTCGATTTGAACTATCGATGTATTGTACCCATGTATCATGTACTGAATTACCCATGATCGATCTTAAGTGATCACAACTGTTTGTATCATGCATTCAAAATTTATAAAACGAACATAATCATTTGCCACATAGGATGGTTCTACCGCGCCATAGGCCACGGCGGTCTGTGCCGCGCCATAGGCCACGGCGGTCTGTGCTGCAGCCAGCAACAATTTAGTTGTTGTCGGTGTTGTGCTAAACTACAAATGCTGTACAAAACGAACATTAAGCTTAATAAATGGACGACGACGAGTTGGCACATAATATTTTCATTTGTTTATGAGTACAAGTTTTCAACGATAATATTCATTCGATATAAGTTCTACGAATGAACTAAGTCCCACGAATGTAAGGATCCCTTGAACGCCTCTTGGAAACCTCGTCGTCCAGTAGAATAAGGGGGTCGTCGTACTCCACATCAAGAAGGGGGTACAACTGGTGCGGCGTGGGAGGGGCCATCTTGTTACAAAATGATAAACAAAGGGTTAGAGTATTCAAACTAATATTTTTCATATAAACATTATGTACCATAGCACAATTTGAACTACTTGTTATGTAATACGAACACAATATAAAATCACCTGTTGTCTTCTATGCCGCCTAGCCTTGTGGCTAGATTGCTTGCAAATGGAGCAAAGATTCCTGCCACGGGTCTCATTGAAGTCTCCCACCAGACATGTCTTCACTGCACTCTCTCATAGCGCCCATGCACCCCTTCAGTTGCTTCTTCTTCCTTCTACCCTTCCCTACCTTCATTAGATCCGGATACAGCACGTAGTCATAACCATTATAAGGTGGCCACTATGTTGGGTCTAGGTATGGCTCGAAGCTCATCTCCCAAATACTAACGGTGTTCGAACGGAGATACAAGGTTGACATATATGGTAGATCCTCATAGTTGTACCCATGAACCTCAGAGGGCCATGATCATATGAGAGCAAGGGGCATGCATGATCCGAGGATGTTGCAACCGCACTCTACCTTCTCAAGATCAACTCGATAGTTTCATCCACCATAATGTTCGTTCGCCTAAGCTTGTGCCACCCTTTGCCCTATACACTAAAAGATATGGCGGCGGGGTCCATACGGCCTCAAGTGTGTCATTGGCCAATTCCTCGGCCTCCTTCAAATGTTCAGCCCTGCCCTTTCCAAAACGCCTCGCTCAGCTATATTTCTCTCGTGTGTTTCCACCTCTTCATAAAATATTCGCAGCACTTATGAAAGGAGAACTCAATAATTCCAGCATATAGGCAACGATCGAACTCCGCCGAATACACGGGCTGAAGGACTCCAAGGAGTTAGTAGTCATGATGCCAAACCTCGAAACCCCCTCGTCATATGCTAACGGCCACCGAGCCTTTTGTTCCATCTACGCCTAACCAACCAAAGGCCTTCCCGATACATTTACCATCTTGTCTAGTTCTCTTTTGTCTCCTTGAACTCGTGCTCAGACGTATACAAACATAGAGCCTTTACTTTGTCACATACCTCCTTCTTCCGGCCGACGCCGCTAGAAATTTTTGGCAAAGTGTCTCATGCACCATCTATGTACTAGAGGCGGAACCCATCTATTTGCTCACCGCAAGATTAAGAAGCCCTACGTGATTGGTCGGAGATCAAACATATAGTGCGAGTTGGGCCAAGCACTTGGACACGAGTAGCCGCATGAACCAAGACCACGATTCATTGTTCTCTCCCTCCGCCAAAGCAAAAGCCACGGGTACTATCTCGTCCTCGTGATCAACAACAAGCAGCCCATCATCAAGGTGCCCCTATACTTTCCTCGCTGTGAAAGTGCCATCAACAAGTACAACCGCCGACAAAATCGAATGCATGTTCTGCTTGCGCCAATGACCGAACACACGATAGAGGACATGCCTCAATGGGTCCCGAAAAACATCCCTCCGTGTCCACAAACCATTTCAAGCTTAGGGTTGTAATAATGCATTACATATAAGATGCGGGCACCCTGTTGTATGCTTCCTCCTGGTACCCCATCGAATCGCGAGAGCGATTTGCTTAGCACGCCAAGCCTTTCCGCATTTACACATCATACCTAACGAATCCAGATATGGATCGTTATAAAGAAGACACCGAGATGTCATTATTGTTATCAACGAGGCCCAATATACGACGTGCAAGGTAACGTGCAATGAGTCATTGATGATTTTCCTTCCCCTATTGTTCAGGCAAGTGTGGGGTTCAACAACTTTAGTTATCTTCCACTTGCCATCACTCTATCTCCTTCGTGCATTTAACCTCCACAGCATAAACCGCTTTTTGCATATCAAGTGGTACCTCAACTCCGGTCCGAATGAGTGACGGTGTACGGTCTATGGTGGTACACAAAGATAGTCCTCAAGGAAGAGTTTTATCTCCGACATTGTGTTGAATATCATCCCTTCCTAAGGGGTTCTTTCTCATGGTTATACAATGAATTCCTACACAACCGGAGATCGGTATCACAAATCGCCATATCCGCCATGCTTCGACATCCCTATAGTTCGAAATGCCCCGAAAGGTACGCTCTGACCTTAGCTGCTCAAGCTCACCAGGTAAGGTGGTGGTGGAATATACCATCGCGCTTCGCTAATTTCGCCCATGAATCATAGGGGTTATCATCTGCAAACCAAATCAAGACTAGTCTACCCTCAACATGGACACCATAAAAACCTCGTTCTCAGATCGATAATGGCATAGTATGAACTGCATCGTATGGCATCACCGGTGTTGCCACAAAGATATGTACCTCCTTGGTCATCATCAAATCGTCTCAATCATCGCTAACTACATCACCGATCCTGTCCCTCCTCCTCTTCTTGTTCAACTCATTCACATCAAGTCATTGCTTATACAGCCCATCAGTAGAATGAAACTGCCCTGTCAACCTGATCGTCCAAATCCATGTTATCTTGACTTGCTTCCCCTTCAACACCTAATTTTGTTTATTGCCTCCAAAACCATTAATGGACGGGCCAGCCCTTCACACCATGCACCCTGCACTCCATTCTCCACCACCACCTCAAATACCATGGGCACGTTGGAACCTTGAGAACCCTTGTGTAGCGGGACCAAAGGAGCGTGGTCACAAGGGCATGAGGACATAGTGTGCCCTAGTCTTCCCAAAGATCAAACCTCCCTTGAGTGTGAAATCACCCCAAACTTTATATTCAAACGGACACAAAGGTCGCTGAAGCTAGGAGGTTCATCAAACCATTCCAATTCTTCTTCCATATCCTCAAACATACCATCTTCTCTCCTAACACTTCCTCCGAACAAAACTCTAACACAACAATCCATCTGCAAAAGCATTCCAAGAAACTTCATGAAGTTGTCGAAATCATCGTACGTAATGTCCATACTAACATTATTACATTTTCTAACTATAACTATACTAACTAATCAAATATTAACATCTATACAAGGCTAACTACAACAACTTATTAGACTAAATCCAATGTACAACTAGAGTAAATAACCTGCATTTAACTAAACTACCTTACTTTACTACCTATACTAACTTATTATATTATGTATAACGACTAAACTAACTAACTTTACTAACTATATTAGCTATACTTTGATAATTTTACTAACTTTATTAATCGTATTAACTATATTAGGGTAGCCACCTGCGGTGACCGGAGGTTCGGCGAGGGGAGGCACGCTCGGGTAAGGGCGCCGGTGGTCGCACCGGGTCATGGGGCGTTCGGCAGCGCTGCTTCGCCATCGCCGGGGTGCTTGTCGGCGCGAAGCGTCCAAAGGCGCGCGCGGCGCAGCGCAAAGGGCACTACCTTGTTGTGTTTTCATGAACGCCGATCGCTTTCGCAAGAGGCGCGGGTTGTGGAGCGATACTGGCTCGCCACGCCACGATCGTATGCTGCAATCGTCGCCATTAAGATCGGTGGCGCCGCAGAGCCTTGCCACGCCAGCCGTCAGCGGTGATGGTCGCCATCATCGCAACGCTCGCTGCGGCCGCCATGCATGGCGTAGACAGTATTTGGCCGTGCATGGCAATAGGCACGCCAAAAGTGTTAGTTTTAAAAAACTGACAATGTTAGATTTAAAATTATATTAATAAAAGAGTTAAAATTAAAAAAATCAAGGAGGATATGAAAGGTAAAAACCTATCCTGTCAGAATATGAACAAAGCAGGGATGACAAAGAAAAAGAAAAGCTCGGCAATTATCAGAAAGATGGAAGCCTCCTGAACAAGGATGGGTGAAAGTTAATGTCGATGGAGCATTTAACCAAGATATTGGACGTGCGGGCATTGGTATTGTGATACGGGACAGTGCAGGTGTGCCTGTAATTTGTGCTTGGAAAGGCCATCTTGATGGGATGAATGCAGAGGAGGTTGAAGCCTCAGCTTGCTTAGAAGGGGTGCGATTGGCAACGGAATGGACGCGGAGTAAAACCATTATCGAATCTGACTGTTCATCGGTTATTCAAGCTGCTTGGCGTCCAGGTGTGGATAAATCGCAACTCGGTTTTATTGTAAATGATATAAAACATGTGTCTAGAATGCGAGCAGAGGTGAGATTCCAGTTTGTGAGGAGAGAGCAAAATGAAATCGCTCATGAACTCGCGCAGCTGGCAAAACGCACGTCACACTCAGCAGAGTGGCATGCGCAGGTTCCCCAATGCGTGGAGTCATTGATTGCGAAAGATTGTAACCTATTTCATGAGTAATCAATAGAGCTCTCTCCTTTCTCGCAAAAAAAAAAAAGAATACCCTTGCGCTTTGTTCTTGTTCTTTCCAGGTTTGCTGGATCGCCAACGGAAGATTATTTATTGACCCTGCACGGATGATCGCATTGTTGACGTCAGCAAGCGTTATCAGTACTCGAAACAAGATAGTAGAAAAAAAGAGCAGCCTTTATTACAAGTGTCAGCAAACGACAATAATACCAGATAAACTTAAAATTGAGTAAAATTTAGCACAGTAATAGTGCTTAAGATACCAAATGTAATCCATTCAATTAAATCATTTTAAATGCTCTTCAACATTCGCATAGCCGATTCTGTCAGTTCCAGGTTCTTAACTTTTTTTGTCTAAAAATGCAGGTCATAATCGCTGTAAGTCTCATTGTTCTCCAACGTTTTAAAATTTTAATTAACAAATTCGGTTTAATTAGAGGTTGCAATTTACTAACAAACAACTAATTGCGGGTTGCAGCAAGGTGAATCTGAATCAGAGAAACAGGAGAAATAATGGTTCGCGGAAGGGGAAAACGAAAGAGGCAATAAAAAAACAATTGTAGGCAGCGCACATTCACCTCTTTATGTTGCCCACGCCCACCATTGGCTGATTCGGATGGCTTTGTAGCTGCACAATTAGAAATCCTTTTCCCAATCCATCAACGGCAATCTGAAACCGAGATAGAACCGACGTAGAAGAAAATAAGTTTAGAAGAAAGGGAAACAACAAAAGGATGATTGGATCAATGGATTTCAGAACTATGGTAGGTAGAGTATAGCACACCTGTGCCTTGAACTTGTTTCCTGCTTATCCGAAGTTGTGGTTGATTGGGATGGATTTTAGTGACATGCTTTAGCGCAGCCACCAATTCCTCGTTGTTGGCGGCTTCAGAATCCAAATACAAAAACCTCCTGGAGCGAAGCAAGGTTCCTAGGTCTAAGTCGAGGTCACCGTCATAGCTGCTGGCGATTTCTCTCGCCCCTCGTACGCACAGCCATAACTCAAGGCTTCTAAGATTAGGCATAGCCCCATGCTGATACACCACAGACCCAACAAATCCATGGAACTCGCATTGCTTCAGGCATACAAACGAATCAGCACCAACGACAAACCCCGCAAGGATTCCGAGATCCTTGGTCTACAAGCAGACTTAGATAGCGGAGAGCAGGAAACTTCCTGAGGATGTCGAGATCGGCCTGATGTACCTCCCCTCACTACTGGAGGCGCATGCTTTGCCGAGGACTAGAAACCTCGGTAAAGGCTTTGCCGAGGGCTGCCTCGCAAAGACCCATCGGGAATTTTTAGATCGGCGAGGGTTCTTTTGCCGAGGGCCCTTTATCGGGCACTCGGCAAAGAAAAAACGCTGTCAGATGCCGGGCATCACATATGCTTTTGCCGAGGGCCGACCTCGCAAAGAAATGGTTTTTTTTTTGAATTGTTTGCCGAGGGCCACCCTCGCAAATAAAAGTTTTTATTTTTTAAATCTTTGCCGAGGGCCTCCTCTATGGCCCTCGCAAAGAAATTTTCAGGATTTTTAAAATTCTTTGCCGAGGGCCGTCCTCGGCAAAGAAATGGTTTTTTGAATTTTTAACCCTTTGCCGAGGGCCTACTTCCTCGCCCTCGCAAAAAGAAATTGGCAGGATTTTTAAAAATTTTTGCCGAGGGCCGCCTCCAAGCAAAGAAATGGTTTTTTGAATTTTTATCCTTTGCCGAGGGCCTACCCCCGCCCTCAAGAAAGAAATTGGCAGGATTTTTTCCAAAAATCTTTGCCGAGGGCTATTGCTTGGGCCCTCGGCAAAGGACACTTTTTGCCGAGGGCTCTTGGTCATTGCCCTCGCAAAGAGGCGTAAATTTAAATTTTTTTTTTTTTTTTGCATTCCATCGACACAAGCATTTCATATATATACATATATATATCACATGTAACCCATTTTCTCACAATATATCACAACCATAATTGTGAACCACAAATCACAATATATTACAACAACAAGTCACATGTTCATCATCATTCACATGTTTATTACGACAAGTTAATAAAATTCAAGCACAAGTCACAACCATAAATCACAAATCACGCTTAAAGTCCAACCACATCACCTAGCACGAGTCCTCATCAAGCTAGCCTATGAGACGATGGTGAAGGAAAAGCAGATCACCCGGTGACGCACTAGCGGGTTGATTGGAACCCGTGGACCGAAGTCGCACAAAGGAGCATAGATTGCATGTGAGTAATCCGGAAAACAGCTTTTGAAACTTAGAGATTGCATCTAGTATTGTAGGAATACAAAAGATTAGAATCAATTGAAAATTTTGGCAAGACTTCCTCACACGGGAGGTTTCCAAAACTCCAGAAGAAACGACGGCATTTAACGCCGACATCCACAACGGCACGAACGCCGACATCCACAACGGCATGAAGGCCGCATATACATGCAAAGCACAAGCTTAAAAGTGAACTTTCATACTTACAGGAGTAGCCGCAGTGAGTAGGAGGTGGAGGAGCTGAAAACCGCATTGTGCACACCCGATGCTTGCCCAAGACTTTGCATGATCACCATCATCTCCGCCATCTGCTTCGCACGGCCTCGAACGCGACCTTTCTCGGGCCTGCAACAGGCGGTTAGTCCTCTGCTTCGCTTCTTGACTTTGCCTTTTTGTTTCTTGCAGCTCGCCCGCAATATTTCACCCAATGTATCAAGAATGCAAATCTAATTTAGGTGTTTAAATATGTACGTATTTATGAGTAAAACAGAATTACCTGGAGTGCTTGGACCTCGCTGCAGCAGGCCGAGACGGCCGTGGACGTCTGGGCTGGCCGGAGCTCGTGCTCGTGCTCGGATAGCGCCGAGGAGGGAAAAGGTGGAGTCGATGGCGCCGCCTCGCAATCCACAAACCGCCTGCGCTTGTCTCCTCCGAGCCTCATGATCGCCTCTCGCATCAATGGGCTCAAGGCGATATTGTAATCTTCCCCATAGATCCCCATCGCTGACGGTACTTTGGACTTTAGTGTACACGCTCGGGTCGGAGTACACCTGGGCGGGCAGCCGGGTCAAGGAGACAGAGGACGACGCCCGCCCATGTGAGACATAGCCCACGCAGAGAACTCCGAGATCTCCTCGCCTCAAAAGCGCAGCCTCCCATGAGAAAGACGGAAGATGGTGAGAAATCAAATAGAATTGAGCGTCAAAATAAATGAAAGAAATCACTTACGATGCTTGTTTGTATCCGGGAGGCTACGATCGCTTTGATGGTGAGTTGACCTGCCTCATCGTGACGCTGCTCCTCACGCCTCTCGTATGCGTGTCAACAAAGTCCTGTGGATAACCACTTGTCCACGATCATGGCCCAAAGACTCGTGATAATGCATCGGCACCACCAGTGGAATCACCTACAAGTCATCGAGTATTTGATATATAAGAAGAAATTGAACCTACTTAATATCGTAACGAATCATTATGAATGTTATTCGCCACCTCAAGGTAATCGGGTCCCGGTCAACAGAATCCGCCTTGCTTGAGGCTTGGGAGGAACCGCCAAGCACCGACCAGTAGTAGTCTATGTGGGCCTCGACGCCCCATGGTGGTGCATCTCGGTGACGTACTTCCTACAAGCCGCATGGCCCGCCTCGATCCGGCTGGGCCTCAAGTCCTTCTTTGGCCTTGAAATATTTCTCAAGATACAAAACCAATGTATCCATTCATTATTTCAATAAAAGATTTAACCAATGAATGCGATGTATTAAGCAATGTTAAAGCGCGAGAGACTTACCCAAACTCCGCCAATACTCGCCCCTACTTGTTATGGTAAGTGTCATCCGTGACTCAGCCACAGCACTGTCCCCAGCTTGAGGCCGGGGCCCCGCAGACCACTGCTTCTTCTGGACAGCTTGCACAATGCCGGGTACCATTTCTTGCACAAAACACCAAGGATGTTTCATGGGTGCGTGCGTCCTGAGTACCCGACAAAACCAACCAGCCCTCGCACAAGTGATTAAGAAAATTTATCGCTTTCTTTAAGATTTCCAACATATCTTATGAAGTAGTTGTGATAACATCCATAGTTACTTACCTCTTGCCATAGGTCAGAACATACATCGAGCGGGCAGTGAGGAAGCGGAACCGAGGGAGGCTCATGGGACCTCGCCAGAGAGAGTCCAGTAGCGGTACCTCTCCTCGCCTCGAGCGCCTCGCCTCCCTCTCCTCCGAGCGCCTCGCCTCCTCGCCTCGAGCGCCTGCCTCCCTCGCCTGCTCACTGACCTCTCTCGCCCTCCGACGAGGACGAGGCCGTGGCTGCCACGTGCTCCTCCTCTAGCACTCGTCACGCGTCGTGGAGGAGACCGCGCCTCCTCAAGCGGCTGCCCCTAGTCCTCCTCTCGTCACCTCCTACACGGACGCTACCCCTGACGATTTACCCCTCACCTCAAGGAGAGGGTGGTCTCTCCAGAAACCGAGGGCATGTCACGGCGGGGCCTCGCCTGCTTTCGCCATCTTTGTCCAATCACCGCAATCACAAAGAATGAACAAGACTAATTAGTACATATATTAGAAATAGATTCAAAATATATAAACAAAACATAAATTAAAAACCATAGTATTACATGTATTAGGAATAATCTTCATGATTGGGATCATAGGTCTCATCATCACCGCCAAAATTGTCCAAATGGGCAACACTATCCGAAGGTTCTATGTTGTCATCGCTGCCATTGCCTAGAAGTAATCGCCAAGCATTGCTATGTCCTTGGCATTTACCACCACATCTCCATCGACCTCGCCATCAACCATTTTGTTGTCTACTTCCATTTCGATTGCTTTGGGTAAGACTATCTCAAACGTGTTCGTAGCCCATCTTCTTGATAGAACTGCCCATCATATGTGTTTATGCTGAAGTTGTAATCATCATCGCTTAAAGGTAGTTTACCATGTGGAGATACCGTGCACAATAGCCCAACCCTTAAGATCCTCTTTGTCTTGGTTGGCGACGAGTATAATACACTTGCACGGCCCGTTGAGCCACAATGTAGACATCTTTTCCAGATAGATGGAATCTTCTCGAATCTCCACTAGCCCAAGATGAGGGGTTCGCCTCGTTGATCGAGGATTAAACCAAAGGCATTTGAACATGACAGTTTAAGAGGTTCGCTCCATAAAATGAGAGTTCATAGATTTCCACAACTCTACCATGATAGTCGAGGCCATCGCTGCTTTACGCATAAACTCCGCTATTTGTGGTTTTTCGCTTGGGCTTAATCGCCAGAATTTGTTGTGTGGAAGCAATATCCGCTCATGTCTATAGCCGGTAAATGACTTCACCCTAACATCACAACCGCTTGCAACCTGTTTCAACTCGCCGCTCATGGACGAAATCGGTCTGGGCCTCGCAAGGTGAATCATGATAGATCAAGAGATTAATCAAACGCACGATCACCTTGGACGATCGAACGACGAGCTAAATTGACATTACCTTTGTTTGAACTAAGAAATGAAATCAGCCTCCTCGCTTCACACCCCGCCAAACAAGGGTGTCTTGTTCATGCGAGGTAGGATCCCTTGATTGATGCCGAATTCACGAACAAATTCCCCGTCCGAACGAGAATCAATGGGGTTGGATGCGTATAGTGATGGCATATTGAAATAAGTTCGTTGAGAACTTACTTGATGAACGGCCGCACTTCGGAAGGTTATTCAACACATATAGCATGATATTGCGCCACTCTTCATTTCCCAATAGCTTTGGGGTTGATCCACTTATACCGCCGAGTTGGCCTTTGAAAAGGCCTCAGGCTCGATTCATTTTCGCCAAAGATTGTAACGAGAGGGTGGATTATGATTGCTAGGAAGGTTCGCTTGTAGTATAGCGTTGTGAAGTTTGCCACCTCCTCCCGGAAGGCATGCCTCTCGCAATGGAAGCCCCAATTCGCTTTATTTGTACATTTTTTATGAAGAGTCTTTAGACATCTCTCGATCGGATAGCACCAACAGCCTCGCACGGGCCCCCCAAACGCGCCTCTGACGGAGGTGCACAATTAGATGTTGCATCGGCAAGAAGAAGCCGGGTGGAAAGATCTTCTCAGCTTACAGAGCAACACAGTGCCGCTTTTCCAAGTCCCGAAAAGCGATGGTCCGAGATATCTCCTTGGCACAAAGTCATGGAAGAAAAGCTCAACTCGCCAAAGACTTGCCGACATGCTCAGTGGACATAGCCTCGACCATCGCCGAAGAAGCCGCTCAATCCATATGTGGTAGTCATGACTCTTCATCCTGCTGACTCACAGAGTGCCTAAGTTCACTCCCTACTAATATTCACGATATCCATCTAGAAATATTAACATCTCAGATCCATTTTAGTACCTCCTCCTTTGATCAATCTGCAAGATGAAATTGACCTTAGGCCTTTCCCAGCTTCTTATTTCGCCACTAGAGGTCTGCATCGCTTGATTCGGCTCCATCGCACAACGCCGCTAGGTCCACTCTAGCCTTAACGTTGTCCTTAGACTTGTCGCTGTCCATGAGAGTTCCCCAAAGTGCCTCGGCGATATTCTTTTTCAAAGTGCATTACATCAATGTTATGTAAGCGTAAGAAGGTCACCGAAATAGGGAGCCTCGCTGTCGGATTTATGAGTCCACATATGTTCCTCACCATATCCCACAAAACCACCTTCTTCATTGGGCACGAGAGCATCTATCTCGAACACGAACCTCGCACCAACCGCCAAGCGCGTTTAGGGTCTCATACTTTGACACCTTTCAGAAGTCATTGATGTCTTCTCTAAATTCATGGTTTAGAGGAGGAACTAACGATGCTGGTCGAACGATGAATACTTGCCACCCTTCTTCAACCAAATGAACCTCACGGCTTCCTTGCATACCGGGCATGGGAACTTCCCATGAACACACCAAAGTGCTTAATAACCCATACGCCAGAAGTCATGCAGGAGTTGTGGTACCAAACATGCATTTTGAAGCTTGTCTTTGTAGCTCGATCAGATGTCCATACCCTTCTCCCAAGCGTGATCAATTCATCAATCACAGTGCTCCATGAACACACCCATATTACTCCCCGGTGTCCAGAATTATCAACGACAAGAATACGTTATGCCGCTGAAAGGAGATGCCGGAGGGAGATTGAGGGGATAACAAAAAACGGGCTAGCATGTGTATGGGGCAGCCATCATTCCATAAGGATTGAACCCATCTCATAAGCTGCCGACACGCATATTACGAGCCTCACCGCTTTGTCATGATGTTTGTCATTGAAATACGCCCATGCTTCAAAGATCGACGGATGTACCATCTTCCTAGGATTGTACCGCTTGCCATCTTTATGCCATGTCATCTGCTTCATGGATTCCTCACCATGAATAGCCGCTGGATCCTCAGAGAAAGGAAGGTGACGAGCACTCTCGTGGGGATCGAAAGTCGCTTTTTCCCACCATCACCGTAGTCTACCTCTAGTACCGGAGGATTTACACTTCGGACAAGAATTTGCATCCTTATGTTCTTTCCTAAATAGGACGCACACTTCTTCGGACAAACATGTATCTTGTCATATGGCATCTTAAGCATACGAAGGAGTTTCTTCCGCTCGCATAAGTTCGCTCGACAAAGTGTGCTTCTCCGCAGCATGGTGCCAAACACGGCCAACATCTTATCGAAGCCTTCGACTCAGTTTAACTCGCCTTCAACCCCATTACGCGCCCAATCGCATCTAGCTGAGAAATCATTGTACGCCGTGAAGGGGTTTCGTGTGTCGAGTCCAACATTTTGTAGAAGTCCTTTGCGGATTCCTCCATCTCTCCTTCTCACGCTGCTCAACGTCAAGTGAGCTTGGTGGCGCCATCTAGCATGTCTGCTACCCCGCATCATCATCAAAAAAGCCTCGAGGCGCGTTCTCACCACCTCCGCCTTATACGATCCGCTTCACCATGGTAGATCCATCACCGGTAGCCGTGCATATAACCATTGAACACAAGATGTCTACCCATGGTCTTCTCGCCTACTTTTCTCCCCGTTGTCACATTTGCCGCAGGACACCAAACTAGAGAATGTCCTCCCGCCTCCCCGGGCCAAATGCATGTTTCAAGAAACCATCCGTCCCCTTCACTCCATTCATAGTCGTAGTCACTCCCGCTTCTCCACCTGTACATCCACCGACGGTCCTCCATCCTTTAATATTTACAAAGATAGAGTATCGTGACCATCAATTGCATCTACGCCGTGTTCCTACCGGGCCTAATAGGTGAGGATAGGTCCTATCTCATCTCGCGGATGGATGCGTAGATGAGGCCAGCCTCATGCTTCGCTTCCTCTTCGAGATAGAATTTTAAGAAGATTTTCCTCACCTGCCTCCCCGATACACGCCCCGTAAGGGAGAGTGTATCCGGAGAACAACAGTGGAGGTGTTGTCAAACTCCTTCCCGGACCGGAGGGACCAAGGAAACTAACCCATCAACGCATCCACGGGCTATCCAAAAATATGGACAATCCGAATAGATACGGTCCGCAGATACGCGCAAAGATCCGCATACCCACGACCGTATCTCTTTCGGACGGAGACGCTTAACTAGGTTACGCGCTGGCTACGGCGCATATGCACAAAAAGAGGTTATTTATACCTAGGGTGTCGGTGAAGTAAGGCTTATGGGCAAGGGCGAATCGACGCAGGGCGAGGCGACGCAGGATGATGACGGCAGAATCAAGACGTCGACGAAGACGATCGGGTCCTCCGGTCCCTCCGACGATTCTTCTCCCGCATAAAAAGACAATAGGTTATTTTTGTTCAAAATTTCGGCAAAGACTCTCCCCGCACGGGGGATTTCAAAACTCGCAAAAAATGACACGATGGTCGACATTCACAACGCACGAAGGCCGACAACCACAACGCATCAAGGCCCTCATATCAACTTACGCACAAAGGCCCACACAACCAAAATGGCACGAAGGTCGACAACCACAACGGCATGAAGGCCCTCATAACAACTTTACGGCACGTAGGGCCCACATTAACCACACACGGCACGAAGGCCGACAATGAGAGTTTTACCTAGGGTTGCGTGGAGTCGGCAGCGTCATGGTGCGGAGGTCACTTTCTTCTCCGGCGAGGTCGAGCGGGCGTTGGAGTACTCTCTCCCCTCTTCCTTTCTTCTCTCCTTTTCCCTTCTTCCTTCTCTTCCCCTTCCTCCTTCTCCTCTTCTTCTCCTTTTCTTCCCCTTCCTCCTTCTCCTCTTCTCCTCTTCTTCCTCCAACTTCACCTTCTACCTCCTCCCCATCCAACAAAGAAATGACGACGGGGCGGCCTGGGGCTGGGTCAAGCGAAGGTCGATGAGGGGAGCCACCGAGGGTCGGCCGGGCGGGCGACCTCCTCTTGCTCGACGGAGATGGGGAACGGAGGCAGGCGCGACCGGCCACCACCGGCGCAGGGGGGCGGGGCGCTACTGGTGGGCACCGGGCGCTACTGGCGGGCGAGAGGGCGGGCGGCGGGCGCGGGCGCTGGCAGGCGGTGGCGGCGCGGTGGCGCCTGGGCTGCTGCTGAGCGACCAAGGCCACAGAATGCATGGCAGGGCATGGCAGGCTGGGCATGGGTGGTGGAGGCGGGGCAGCCTGGTATACACATGAGCGACTGGTCGGGGCAGGCTACAAGAAGAAGCATGCATGGCAAGGGCGCGGCGCGCGGCGTGGTGGTGGAAGGCCAATGGCGGGCGTGGGGGAGGGAGACTTGTTTTTTTTTAAATTTCCGATCGAATTTGGGTCAAGGCCCGATTTAGGAGTTCCTGGTCCTTGCCGAGGGCCCAGATGCACGGCCTCGCAAAGATTTTTATTTTTTATTTTAAAATTTTTGCCGAGGGCCACGGGAAGGCCTCGCAAAGAGCCCTCAAAGAATTTTTTTTTAGGTTCGGTCCTTGCCGAGGGCCTGATCCACGGCCTCAAAGAAAGATTTTTTTTTTTTTATTTTTAAATTAGGCCCTTTTTTTATTTTTGGTTTTTAGCCCACGTGGTTAGGTTTTGAACTCAATTTTAAAATTTAGGCTAATTTTGGTTTTTAGCCCAGTTTTTTGTGGTGCTACAATACATTGTTTTGAATATCAATTTTGTTTTCAAAATTTATTCAATTTTGATTTTGAGTTTTGTATATTTCCTTAATTTATTTTTATGATTGGCTTTGATTTTTTTATATAAAAATATGTCCGAAATTTGAATGTCATGGGCATGGAATGTGGTAAAAATGCAATGTAGTGTTTCTCGCCGCAAAAAGTTATTCAATTTTTTTACCACAGCCTTAATTTCGGTGCATTTTCGGACTTGATGGATTTTATATAATTTTAAAAACACTCCTAAGTCGGTCGCCATGTTACGCTTAACAAGATCAAATTTTCACGTGGATCTTGTTCATGCACCAATTAACATGAATAACATTTTTCAAACACTACATTGCAATATTCCATGCACCCGCAAAGTTTGTTTTCAAAAAATTCGATAAATTAAGAAAATATACAAAACAAAATCAAAATTGGCCTAAATTTTAAAATTGAGTTCAAAACAATGTATTGTAGCACCACAAAAAACTAGGCTAAAAACTTAGGGCTCTTGCCGAGGCTGTGGGTAGAATTTTAAAAATAAAATAAAAATCTTTTGCCGAGGGTTTATCCTCGCCCTCAAGGTAGGCTGTCGCCCTCGCAACCGATTTATAAAAAAAAATTGGTCGAAACTGGTTTTTTGCTAAGGGCTCGGTTTCCCGCAAAGACTTAAAAAATTTGCCGAACCCGAGGGTTTCCAACGGGTGGCCTCGCAAAGTTTGACGGAAATGGCCGCCTAACGGGCCTACTTTTGCCGAGGGTTTTTACCACAAGCAGATTTGATTTGCCGTAGCAGAGAGCAGGGTAACCTCCCAAGGATGTTTGTCAGATCGGCCTGATGTACCTCCTGTCTGCCGGCGAAGAGTCTCGCCGAGTGCCCGATATTTGGCCCTCGCAAAGGAGAGGTTCGGCGGCGAGATGCCCGGAGAGGTTTAATTCATCCATGCTGGTAGCGTTGAGAACCAGCTGCGCCGCTGTATCCAGGCTCGGAGACGTCCAGGGCAACCTAGGCATCCAATCCACCGACGTTCCTTTGATCACCCAGGCCCCAGATAACAAGATCTTGGATCTTTTGCAGCTTGCATAGGCACTCGAAGTCCAGCTTGCCGTTCCATTCGTGCAATAAAATATGGAGTACCCTCAGTTCCATTAGCTGACCCAGCTCTTCTATAATGTCTATGTTGGATTCATCATCGCTTAAAGCTGACAGCTCTCCAAGCCTCCTTAGGCTCCCAATACCTTTTGGCACTCTGGTTGACAGGTTGATGTCCAGGCACATCAAATGTTTGAGCTGAACAACATTTGATGACAAGTAAGAAATTATATTCTCCGAAATGTCCACTACTTGAAGAAATTGTAAGTTTCCTATTTCTTCAGGGAGCTCCACCACTACGGGAAACTGGTAATTTACCGAGTGTCGAATACTTTGCTGAGTGCCAAATATCGGGCACTCGGCAAAGACTCAGTTTGCCGAGTGCAGCAGTCGGCAAATTAAAACACTCGGCAAAGGCTATTTTGCCAAGTGCCTAGTACTCGCAAAAATATAGGCACTCGCAGACCTTAATATGCCGTAGAGTGTCGTGCCCTCGCAAACTAGAGCACGCGGCAAATATTGTTAGAGGCATAATGGACCCAACGCCGTTAACTTTGCCGAAGTGCCAAAGTGCTAGGCACTCAAAATATTTGAGTTTGCCGAGTGCCACGGATTGGCACTCGCAATTTTTTTTTTTTTATTTTGGCCACCAATTTTTTTGGTAGCCCTACAACAGTACCAGTGAACCACATATTCAAATTTTGCACATTTTGACAGATTTTTTCTATATTTCATTAGTTTATTCCATTTTGTTGATTTTTTCGGAAAATACGAGTTTGAACTGCAGGTGCATCGAATATTGATTTGAATGATTCAAAAATGACATTCATGTTTGTGAGTGTAAGTTTAGGCCAAATCCAGGAACTGACCTGAAATTTCTATCAACTTGCTCACGGGGCAACGCCACCAAATTGCGTGCGAGTTGTTTTTTAATTCCATAAAATGCAAACGAAATCGAAAAAACATGAAACTTGTGGAGATGCCGTGTTATCGTATGGGTAGGCTGTGGTAAAATTTTGAGAAAGTTTCGAGCACGTTGTATTTGTTCCCTTGATATGTGGTTGTCGGCCATCGTGCCGGTTTTTTCTTGCAGGTTTTGGAAACCTCCCCGTACAGGGGAGGTTCAGCCGAAATTTTCAACTTATAGTATTGTGTTTTTTTCTTTTTGCAGAGAAGAGCACGCCGAGGGGACTCACGCACCCCCGATCCTCTTCGTCGGGCTGCTATGGTCTCGCTTCACACAAGATCGCCTTTGTCACGCCTCGACCTCGCCACGCCTCGCTTAGCCCCGACTCCACCGCCACCCTAGGTATAAATAAGCCCTCCTCCCGTGATCATTGTCTTAGATCACAGAACCCAGCTTAGACGCCTCCCGTCTCAAAGAGATACGGTCGAGGTATGTGGATCTTTGCATATCTACAACCGTATCCTGCTTCTGGATTGTCCACGTTTTTAGATAGCCATGGATGATGCATAGATGGGTTAGTTTCATGGTTTGCTCCACCGAGATCGAAGTTTCAAAGAGCCCTCGCCGTTGTTCTCTGGATACACACTCCCTTGCCAGACGTGTATGAGGAGAACAATGGGAGGTGTCAAAAATTCGTCCTTGATAGGAGTAGAGCATGGAGACTAACTCATCTACGCATCCGCTGGGTCTGGATTAGGACCTATCCTTCACCTATTAGATAGTAGGAACGCCGTAGATGCAATTGCTGGTTTTATTACTCGCTTATATATATATATATATCAGAGGATGGATAACCGTGACTGGATGTACACGGGCCACGCAGAGATGACCCCAGAATGGATGTGCAATACCTCTCTTTCTTAGACCATGCATTTGGCCCAGCTGCTCAAGGGGTGAGTCGGATGCCATGTCCCTGTAGCAAATGTGATCTTTGCAAGTTTAGATTCACGCCAAACTATACCCGCTGGATCTTCCATGGTGAAGCGGGTCGTATGATAGAGGAGGTGGTGAGACAATGCCTCGAGGATTTTGATGGTGATGTCGGGGTACCAGACATGATGGATGACTTTCATGAGGCACGGTTTGGTGAAGGAATGGAGGAGGAACCAGAGGAAACCGCAAAGGCGTTCTACGACATGATGTCTTCGGCACAACAGCCCCTTCACGAAAAGACCGAGGTTTCATGACTGGATGCCATTGGACGCCTAATGGGGTTCAAGTCGCAGTATAGCCTGAGTCGAGACGCCTTCGATGCTATGTTGGCATTTGTTGGGACCCTGCTTCTGGAGGGTCACGTTCTGACGAAGAACATGTACGAGTCACAGAAACTTCTTCGTGCACTGAAGATGCCATATCAGCAGATCCATGCTTGTCCGAATGGTTGCGTCCTATTTAGGAAACAACACGAGAAAGCAACGCACTGTCCAAAGTGCAAATCATCTAGGTTTCTGGAGGTAGACTCTAGTGATGGCCAGAAGAAGCAGCTTGATATCCCTGAGAAGGTCCTATGGTACCTTCCTTTCATACCGAGGATCCAACGGCTATTCATGATAGAGGAGTCCGCCAAACAGATGGCATGGCACAAAAATGGCAAAAGATACAATTCTGAGAAGATGGTACATCCATCCGATGGTGATGCATGGGTCCACTTTGATGGTAAACATCCCGATAAAGCCGAGGGAGGCTCGGAATGTACGTAGAAGCGCCGGGCAATGTATGGGTTCAATCTATATGGAATGATGGCGCCCCCGCATACATTTGTTGGCCGTGTTCGTGATCCCCCAAATCTTCCCCCCTGCATCATGTTTCAACCTAAGAACGTATTCCTATCGCTCATAATTCCCGGACACCGGGGAACAATATGGGAGTGTTCATGGAGCCTCGATTGATGAATTGATCGATTGTTGGGAAAACGGGTATCGACATACGATCGAGCTACAAAGAGGAACTTCAAAATGCATGTCCGGTACCAAAGATTCTCGCATGACTTCCTAGCGATGGCATATTCTCGTGTGGTGTGTTCACGGAAGTTCCCATGCCCAAGATGCAAGGAAGTCAGGAGGTTCAATTGGTTGAAGAAGGGTGGCAAGTTCTCTTCGCTCGACCAACATCGCCGATTCCTCCTTCTAACCAACCATTCGCACGAGACATCAAGAACTTCACGAAGGTGTTTGAGTCACTAACCCCGCACCTCGTATGATGACCGGCGCCGAGGTTCATGCTCAAATAGAGGCTCTCAAAATTGATGACAACAAAGGTGGTTTTATTGGATATGGTCAGATCACATGTGGACTCATATATCGGGCTTGACTAGGCTCCCTATTTCAATGACCTCCTTCTTCCACACAACATTGATGTAATGCACAATCGAAAAGAATGTCGCCGAGGCACTTTGGGCAACACTCATGGACATTCCTGATAAGACAAAGGACAACGCGGGCTAGATCGACCTGGCGACGCTAGCGATAGACCAAAGCTAGTGATGAAGCCTTCCTCGCCCTTAAGAAGAAATGGAAAAGGCCTCATGCCGATTTCGTCTTGAAAAAGGACGAAAGGAAGGAGGTATTGCGGTGGATCCAGACGTTAATGTTCCCTGATGGGTATGCGACGAATCTGAGGAGGGGAGTGAACTTGTCTACTATGCGAGTCTTAGGGATGAAGAGTCATGACTACCACATATGGATTGAACGGCTTTTTCCTCGCCATGACCCGAGGGATATGTCCCTCGAGAATGTCTAGCGATGTCGGGCAGAGTTGAGCTATTTCTTTTCGCCTTTGTGCCAAGGTGTTATCTCGAGCCATGGTTGTTGACTTGGAGAAAGTGGCACCTGTGTTGCTCTACAAGTTGGAGAAGATCTTTCCACCCGCTTTCTTCGTGAAGCCGATGCAAAGATTTGATTTTGCACCTACCGTGACGAGGCATGAATGGGGGTCCCGTGCAAGCCCGTTGGTGCTATCCAATCGAGAGATGTCTAAAGGTTCTTCGCAAAAAGTGTAGAAATAAAGCCAAAATTGAGGCGCCTGTGGCGCTAAGAGATTCATTATGGAGGAGGTGTCAAACTTCACAATAGCATACTATAAGGACAACCTTCCAAGTGTGCACAATCCACCCCCTCATTATAACGCCGACGAGAGTTCATCGAACCTCAGCTTTTCAAAGGGCACCTTGAAGCGCAAGCGCATCGAGCACCAAGACCTTGTAGTATGATGAGTGGCGACTATCATGTTGTATGTGTTGTTGAACCTTGACGAAGTGAACCCAGATTTACGGTAAGTTCTCAATGAGCTTGTTACATACGCATTACTATCCTCCATCCATCCAACCCCTTGTCTCTCATTTTTTCTCGGGAATTTCTCGATAAGTACTGGCAAGAGGATTGGGCTCCTTCCCTCAAGAACAAGATAGCCTTCTCAAAGATGGTGTGCCTGATTTCATTTTCTCGTTTAGTAAGAAGGTACCGTCTAATTTACTCGCTTCTATCTTTTGACTCACCACTTTGCTCGACATTTAGCGAGTAATGTAACGATCTATCTGGCCTCACCTTGCAGTGCCAACATGGATGCGGAAATGAGTGATGAGTTGAGACAGTTGCCAATGGCTTCGCTTATAAAGGTCAAGTCATTTACCGCTTATGATGTGAATGGATATCGCTTTCACATAACAAGACACGCAACAAAGTCGCCTAAACCAAGAACCACGAATACCGGAGTTTGTACGCCTGGCACCGATGACCACGACTACTATGGCATAGTCGAAGAAATATACGAGCTCAGATTTGAGGGTTGCAAACCTCTTAATCCAACAGATTCAAATGCCATTGGTTCGATCTTGATGTAACGAGAACGACCCCTCGAGCTTGGGCAAGTCGAAATTGGCAGATTCCGTTTATCGAGGCGACGATGTCTGTATTGTGGCTCAACAGGCCACGCAAGTTTATTATCTCCCATGGGCATGCCAAAAAGACCCTAATCTTATGGGCTGGTACCTTGTGCACAAGGTATCACCGCACGGTAAAGTGCATGTCCCAACGATGAGGATTACAACTTTGACCCAAACACATACGATGGAGAGTTCTATCAACCGTAGGGGCTAGAAGGAGGTTTGACATAGACATGTCTTCACCGATGGGCATGGAAGTAGACAATGACATTGATGAGGACGATGGAGATGAGGTGCAAAATGCCAACGACTTACAAATGCTTGAGCGATTATGTTTAGGCGATGACAATGATGACAACGTTGGAGATGAGGCCAATTTTTTCGACAATATTGATAGTGATGCCGATGACAACGAGGGAGATGATGACAATGAGGAGATGATGACGAGGGAGATTATTTCTAATTCATGTAATACTATATTATTATTATTATTATTATTAATTTGCAATTATGTTTCGCTCATTTTCCATCTCTTTATAAGGACTTACAAATTCATTTTGCATCTTTGTAATTGCAGTGAACTCGACAAAATGCCCGGGGAAGGCAGAGGCGTTCCACTCGCTTTCACGTGACACCCCCGCCAGAGGACGAGGAGACACCGCGGAGACGCCGACGAGGAGGACTAGGATCGGCCGCCTCACGACTGGCCTCCGAGGACGAGGCTCACGCCGCGCGCCCATCGCCTCGAGGAGGACCAGGTGGGCGGCTCCGGGACGAGGGCGACCTGTGGGCGGCCAAGGGGATGAGGATGACCAAAGGCGACAAAGCAGGGGTTCCGCTTATCTCGCCACGAGGAGGCGGTGACGTTAGGGGTTCCTCTTCCTCCAGTGGGTCGACTGCCCACTTGCGCGGGTCATCGACCCTGCCATGAGGCCGATCCCAGCTTCACCAAATACCCAAGTGATTCAATTCGCATGACACGGGTATGTAACCATTCATGTTTTCTACTTGTTCATATGACATGTTGACAATCAAAATGGAGACTAATAATTCTTCTTAATGACTCGTGCAGCAACTGGGAAGTTGTGTCCGGAGCCGCCAGGTACGCCAGATCAATGGCATCCTGAGCCTTCTGATTCGGGAGCACTACCCTGGCATGGTCACCGTCGCAGGCACCAACGGCAACGTGACTATGCCGCCTCGACGTGGGACAACTTTGCCTCGCCATTTTACAACGCCACAGCACCAAGGCGGCGCTGGATTAAGCAGTGAGCACCGGGTAAGTCTTCATCGCACCGCATTGGTCAATTTATTGTATTCATTGGTCGTTCTTAAAATAATGAAATGATACATGATGCATGTATGCAGGACTTCTTCGTGTGCGCCTGGGTACGAGGCCCGGCGGAGCGAAGTGTTGGACAAGGTCTGCAGAACCAACACTCAGACCTGCACTAACGAGATGCCGCCCAGCATCATCAACTACAACGGGAATGTCCAAGGCACTTGTTAAGGTTGTAACAATGTGAAAGATCACAATGTCGTAAATCCATCACACGTAAAACTTGGGAACCCTAAGGACCGGTATTATTAGACTAGAGGTCAGTCGTAGGACAACAACTGATCTTACTTGTTGCAAGCCCTAGTTGTCAGAGTCATAGAACCGCCTTCCTTGCCATCTTGAATTGATAACCTCCTAATGTTACTTGTTGGAGACATCTGATCCATACCATTTAATATAGTAACAAATTTTGCTTCACTTGACAAGGAGCAGAAAAGGTCAAGCACCATGTCATGTACACGACATTCATATACCTTGTCATATGGGTTGGATCATATTTATGTTTATGAGCTCATTGAAGTAACTCTCCGATTTCAAATAAGCTCTTGCCTTTGTTTTTTTTCTACACTGGATAAAACCTTCCACAATCCACATCCATATCAAACAATTTTTTTTGAACTTCATAATCTTGAGGAAACATATTGAAATATAATAAGCAAGTCCTCAGATTGATGGCATATTATAATAGCTAAATGACAAAATCTTTCTCAT